>JACEIK010000154.1:322114-332250 GCA_018107945.1 Datura stramonium | reverse complement strand
AAGAAAATTAAAAAAGAGTGAGAAGAAAAAAATGGAGAAATTTTTTTCGATACAAACTGAAGATGTGTGAGAGTAGTTTTGTGGAGTTTTTGAGTATATATGATATGATGACACTGTTACTTTTTTACTTCTATCCAAAATAATCACATGAATGATGCTACTTAAACATGTAAGTGATCCCTCACAATTTTTTTTTTTTGCATTTTAGTCCTTTTTAAAACTTTTATTAAATTATTTTAAAAATAAGAAGACCGGAGAGTAATAATTAAGATAAAGACTCTTATTTTTGTCTTGCATATTTAGAAGAATCATCATACATAGGCTTCTTTTTTTTCTACTATACTTGCAACGCAATGAAGATTGTGGAAATTAATATTTTCTATCAAGAAGTATTTTTTGTAGTTAAATCTTTTATATCATTTCCAAATCTAATATACGGAAAGTCAGGAAGAATAGTTAATTGCGGTAAGCGTTCTGACTGTTAAGTACATTATTATGATTATGTTGATTTTTACCATTTAATTATTGATTAAAAGATTTACTAATCGTGGTATTTACTTGTCCTATTTTAAAAATAAAATTTAACACATAAAAAAATCATTGGATGTGTGTTTGATTTTCTAAATATTAATACATAAAAAAAAAGCTAAATTTAAATACAAAAAAAATAAAAAAAATAAAAAAATTGAAATTTTTGTGGGTTGGGTAGGGAGGGAGTGTGAATATAATGCTCTATATATAGTTTTTTTTAATATACTTAGTTACATTGTTTCGATTTGATCAACTGAATGGCGAGTTGTGCAACAATTCAGACCAACTTTAGCTCGATAGGAGAACTCCTTTTTAAACCAATGCATAAAATAAAATAATTTAAACATCAATGGTTGCATGATAAAATACGTTGTAATTATTAAAAATCGTTTTTCCAAACTATAACTCCTCAAGACCTAGTCTAGACAGTTTAAGAGCTTCGTAATAGAATACTTGACAAAATAAAACGACATGTACTTCGCTTAGGAAAAAAAAAAATTACAAAAGCCGAGGCCGAGTACCCACACCAATCATGAAACTTAAACTCAGCCACAACCTACACCATAAAGGTGTAATAAGGTAGAATCAGTATACCACACGTACCCTCATAGACATCGACAGATTCAAGATTAGTTCGCGTATGACTTATAATTTAACATGAAATTTAATTAATAAATGTAGCAATGACTCCAAATTATATTTATAACCCCACAAGTCTATACCACTTATTTGGATCATTAATTCACTAATATTCGAGCATCTACCCTGCGTACCATCTCTAGCTCCTGTTCCAAATCTTATTCTGTTTCTCTCACCTCGCCGCGTGATGGCCTTGACTTTATGACAATCTCGCCACAACGGTGATACTCTGCTCATCAGCCGCCACCCTAGTTAGGTAATAGTCGGTTTCACCGATACTCTCTTTATCTATTAACCTGCCATATAAACCTTATAGCACATCTACCCCATTTACCCTTCCATTATCAAAGTAGTTCTAGATTATTGAATTATGACTCATTATTTAATCCATGATTAACTCACCTTCAATTTTTGTTTCTATCTTCTGTTCATATGTTAATAAATGGGTTAGGACAAAGACCTCCAGATCACTAATCAGAGAACTCAGTTGTATACTCTTCAGAACTCACAGAATGATGGGATCACATTCAATCACAATACAAATTAAAGAATGGCATACAATAAGTGAAAGCATCTGCATTATGACTGAGGAGTTAAGTCCTCCACAACTAAAGCACATACATACTTGTCTCTTCCGAATTCGCACCACGTTTCACACCATAATAATGTCATGAAACGGTCTTACCTGTACCGTATCATAATATTTATACCTCACCTATGTCTCTCACATTATACTCGAATCATGTCGGCATATCTTGTATCACACTTGTATTTTTACATCTTTTCATCGCAATATATGTATATATGAAGTTGGCTAAAATTATGTGTGTAAGGCGCTTATATAGTCGAAACCATTTATGACGTAATCAGCCCTTAAAACACAAGAATTTTTGAAGAAGAGTTAGTTATGGTACGCCTTGACCTAAGTTTATTTTCAAGATATATTGATTCTTGTCCGACAATTTTCCAGATTTAAAACTTTCAAGATTTTGATGTTTTACTACTTTTTATGAATAACCCAATTTCTAAATGTGATTATTATAATACAAATAATGAATAATATTTTATGTTTCTTTATTATGTTTATCAATTTAATAGAGCATATAAAAATATATATCTTAAAATTTAAAATAAGAAAATAAAAGTATCCATTGCACATTTTTTTATTATAACATATAAAAGTAAAGTCATTTTTGTAGCTGAGGATTTGACAATAACCTTTAACTTATATATTGATCTCAAAAGAAAATACATAAAGAGAAAACCTCCCCTAGTGGAGGTGCGTCATACAATACTAGAATACTTCTCCATTTCACAATAAATGGTATTTTAAATATTTTATTTTGATTCAAAATAATGTAGTTTATATTTTGATTTAAAATAAATGGTGTTTTACAAAATCAAAAAGATATTAAATTTTTTTTCAAATTCACTCCTATTTAAATGAGTGGATTTTTTGTGTAATTAAGAAATAACTCCTCCATTCACTTTTGTTTGTCCATATGGACTGGCAAATTTTCTTTTAAAAACAATAAAAGAAGCGCATATTTTAGTATAGATTATCTGATAGTTAGTATTTCAAATGATAGAACGACAAATCTGGGTAATTTAGGTCGAAATGAAATACAAGAGGCCAAGACACAAATTTTTTAGCATGGAAACCCTGGAAGCCTAAAAGGAAAAACACCAATTCGTACTCCAAAGGATTTTCTCCAACTTCACTAACTCAAGAGCCTCTTCAAACAACAGATTTTTAACTTGTAATATAAAGAATTATAAACCCCCATCCTAACTGTTAATATCCTACTTAGTAACAAACGTTAATGTCTTCTTAGTAGCACAACTTGAAGATCAGATCTCTTAATTCGCTTTATAACTTACTCAATTAAGAATACACTAATTACAACTCAATGACAAACTCAGCAAGATAACTAACTCTAGCTTGAAACTTTACTAGACCAAGTTTGTCTATCTCTTCATACTCAGTTTATCATAAGAATCTCACCGAATTGCAGTATGCTTTTTTTTTTTTTTTAATCTTCGTAAGTGTGTGTTTGCTTCTGGGATGTCACACTTTTTATATACACACGTCTTCCAAAGGTTCTTCCTCCTTCCAATCTCTTTATGGTGACACCTTTGCCCGCCTTAGAGTTTCATCTCGTGTAGGAGTCTTCTTTTAAGTTAATCTTCTTGTATTTGGTTGTATTGTAATCAGACTCCAATTCTCCTAACTTATCGATGTGTTGATCTTGCTAATTTCATTGAATATGGCTTATCAACTCTGAATTCATTCCTTTATTTCTTTATGCTTCCAGCTCCTTAATTATATTATATTCAACATTTCATTGGTCTAACTTTACTAACCTATTTCATCAAGATGTTGTCAATCACCAAAACTTCAAAGGACCCACAATAATTTCCTTTTACATGACAAACACAATACCATTTGCACATTGGTTTTGCATCAGAAGAAAAATCTCTTGAATGAAACAGGTTAGTCCATTAAGTTATAAAATGTCATGTATCGCTAATCATATGTATTTCTCTTCCCCTTTTGGCATCATCGAAAAGCTGAGTCAATGAATTACATCTTAACAAAGCAGCCATAGATCCTATTACTGGGTCAATCACAAGACAATCAAGATAACAATTATTAAGACAAGAGAAGGCATTAAAAGTGTAGTAGAAGATAAACAATATATGTAAGCAGAACAAGCAAGTCATTCAAAGTAAAAGATAGTTCTTTATCACAACTAACACAATACTAAAAATAAAAACAACTGCCTGAAAGGGGAAAACATAGCAAAACTAGGAACAAGCACAAGAGATCTAAATGGAGGAATAGAGGGAAGAAATTGGGACAGGCGTCTATTAGGCATCAGCATTTGCAGCCCTTTCAGAGTCAAATGTAGCCTGTAACTCAGTGATCTTGGCCTGAAGAGCAGCCTTTTCTTAAGCATGAGCAACTTCCAATTCAACAGTCTTTTCTGCCAAAGCATTGCGCATTCTTTGAAAAGGAGTATCTGCTCTCCTCATAGAAGCAGGTAAATTAACATGTTTCACTTCCCCAGACATCCTTTGTTGTCTGAAAAGTCCACAATTGAACAGGGACTGAGTAGTCCTCAAATACGTAAGACAACCAAAAGGCATAGGGGAAGGCATGTCCTTTGTCATCCTTAGTGAGAACCCGCTTGCATATGCTTGACCATGAGGCTGCAAATCAATATTACCCCAGTATCCAGTGCTCCGGCTGGTGAGGTCAAGATAATTTTCCTCAGTTCTCTCTTCTTTCTTGGGGATGAGTATGCATGTACAACAAATACAAATGATGGAGGGGTGAAATTTCTTTCTTTGAACTCGGCGATGCTGGGTGTTATTGGTTGGACTGAGAACTTTCTGCAGATGTCTCAGTAGAGGGAAAATTGTCCAAGTGGTGGCCATCAAATTTGATATAGTGATCCTCATCCACCACTAGGAATACCCAAGATCCTTGCCAAGTTTTCAGCCATGATGGATAGAAACCCCGAATGGTAAAGAGGGGAAATCATTTGCAACTCCATGAGCATAGAACTTAACCATCTTCAGGTTTCTCCAAACTTTCTCCCGAAAGTCACCTCCAAGACCCAAACAAGGATGTCCAAACTTGAGCTTCTAATTTTTCGCCAACACCTATTCTAGCTACTCAAACCCAGCTACCACCCTTACCCAAAGAACAACACACTTGAAAGTGTAAACAAAATGGGAGAGTTGAGTATCAGTGAGGCCAGAAGTGCTATCCCAACAGACACATCCTTATCGTAATCATCGTGAGTCAGAACTAATGTGATGGACCAGTTGAGAACCCATTTAGAAGATCCGCATTCGTAGTGGGGTAAGGATTTTTTGAAGTCGAAATGAGGATGGTTTGGAAGATAGTTTGGGAGAGGGTTTGGGGTTTTGCAGTGGGTTTTGAAGGGAGTTTCGGAGTGGGTTTGGAAGGAGGTTTTCGAGAAGGTTTGGAGGAGGACATAGAGAGGGTTTTGGAAGGGAATTTGGATGACCCAAAGGAAGTGGGTTTGGGAATGGTCTTCTTGACCACTTTGGATTGTCGAACAGATTTGAGCAACACAACCTTTGAAGAGGAGGATTGCTTTTGAACAGGAGAGGTTGTAGAGGATTTTTTTCTTATTGCTCTTTTGAAGAGCTTGTTCAAGATTTTAATCTTCCTGTTGTTTTTTGGTTCGAGTGAGAGGGATACAAGTAGAGCTGGTAGGTAAAGGTGTTTCATGGTCAGGTTCATCATCAGGGATAAGGATAGGGGAACCGAATTTCTTCCTTAACTGGGTTCGAATCCTTTGGGGAATCAAATTTGCAATGGGGATTCCTTCATTTGGAACTGATTAAAGGGGAGCAAAGTCTCAAACTTTTAGTGATGAACCAGATGGAAATGGTGGGATGGTTGAGGAGGAAGAGAACTGGGTTTTAAAAGCATTTCATGCAACAAAGTCTGACATTTTAATTGGAATGGGAGAGTGAATGTTTGGAGAGGGAATTTTAGATAGGTGAGCCACCAATTCATGAGATAAAGAAGTTTTTTCTGAGGTGGTGGCTGAGGTGCTACTTGAAAAAGAAGATGAAGTAGAAGCCATAGTGGTAAATTTGGAGGATTTAGGTAAATAATTTCAAATTGATTTCTTGTGAATTCGTCCAGGCTACCACTTTATAGAAAAAAATGGGAGATGAAACGTGTGACATGACTGCTCTTTAATGCGTTATTAGTGGGAGACGTGATGGATAATGGGGTGGAAGTTGCAGCTTTATGTGGAAGAGAAGGAGTAATAATGGTTATAATGATTTATGAGGGGATGGAACACTTAGGCATAGTTGTTTCACATTAACAATAAAGCATTATTTGAGAAAGAACATACCTGATAACTATGAATGACTACCCACAAAGGCTTGATATCACTGCACAATTTAATACACAACTCTGTCAATTTTAAAATTTATCCTGGACTTGGGACACACAAGTAAATGTTCCAAGCTAGAATGAATAACATAGTTAGCAATAAAACATAGAAGTTTGTATAATCTAACCAATCATTGAAGGTGGCCCAGGAAATCTTAATCAACCCCAATTGTAACCTGTTCTTTTCAAAATGATCCCTGCTTAAAGCTTTGGTAAATATATCAGCAATTTGCTCTTCAGTAGAAAAAAACATAATTGAAATATGACCTTTCTCAACATTGTCTTTAATAAAATGATGTATTACGTCAATATGGTTAGTTCTCTTATGTTGAACTGGATTTTTGGCAATATTTATGGAACTAGTATTATCACAAAGGAATATAGGCACACATCCAACATCAACACCAAAATCCAGTAGTTGTTGATTGATCCACAATAACTGTGCACAACATGAACCAGCTGCTACATATTCAGCCTCAGCAGTAGACAAGGCTACAGAGTTTTTCTTCTTGGTAGACCACAAGATCAAACATTGTCCAATGAAGTGTGCCATACCTGTAGTTTTTTTCCTATCCATCAGATATCCTACATAATCAACATCTGCATATCCTACCAAGGAAAAATTGCTCCCTTTAGGATACCATAACCCCAGATCAGTTTTTCCCTTCAAGTATCTCAAAATTCTCTTAACAACTTTGAGATTTGATTCTTTGGAATTTTCTTGAAATCTAGCACACATGCCAAAACTGAACACAATGTCAGGTTTACAAGAAGTGAGATATAGAAGGGAGCCAATCATACCTCCGTAAAGCTTCTGCTCTATGGATGGACCTATTTTATCAAGGTCCAATTTTGTTGCAGTAGCAATAGGAGTATCAATCTCTTTTGAAGACTCCATATTGAATCTTTTAAGAAACTCCTTCACATACTTCTGCTGATGGATCAAGATTCCAATAGGAGTTTTCTTAATTTGCAGTCCAATGAAGAAATTTAATTCTCCCATCATGCTCATTTCAAATTCTCCATTCATTAGCATGGAAAACTCTTGAGTCATAAGACTACTTGTTAATCCAAATATGATGTCATCTACATACACTTGCATAATGAGCAGATCATTTCCCTTGGTTTTCAAGAAGAGTGTATTATCAATTTTTTCTCTAGTGCGCCCATGCTGTAACAAGAATTTTGAAAGTCTTTCATACCAAGCTCTTGGAGCTTGCTTCAACCCATACAAATCTTTTTCTAGTTTGTAGACATGATCAGGAAATACGGAGCTTTCAAATCCTGGAGGCTGCTTCACATATACCTCTTCTTTTAAATATCCTTTCAAAAATGCACTCTTTACATCCATTTGATAAAGAGTGAATTCTTTGAAAGCTGCAAAAGTTAAAAGTAATCTGATTGCTTCAAGTCTTGCAATAGGAGCAAATGTCTCATCATAGTCAATGCCCTCTTCTTGATTGTATCCTTGAACTATCAACCTAACTTTGTTCCTTGTAACTATTCCATGCTCATCTAGCTTGTTCCAAAATACGCATTTTGTGCCAATTATAGTTCTTCCTTCTGGGGGAGGTACCAAGTTCCACACTTTTGCTTCTTTCAAACTGATTTAGTTCCTCTTGCATAGCCAAAATCCAATATTCATCAAGAATATCCTCCTTTACCTTTTTAGGTTCAAGTTTTGATAGGAAGGCATTGAAAGCACATAAGTTCTTCAACCCTGATCTGGTTGTGATCCCAGAGGTGAGATCTGTGAGAACATTTTCAATAGGATGTGAGTCCTGATACTTGTAGCTTTTTAGCTGCAATCCTTGTGAAGTTCCTGCATTTGAGTTAGATTGCTGTATTGATGATGGCTCAACTTCATTATTTGTTATTCCCCCTATCAGTGAGCTCATATTTTGTTCAACAAATGAAATAGGTGATGCAACATATTCCTTTTACCACCTCTGCTCCTTATTCTCATAGGTCCACATAGATCCATATGCAGCAGATCCAGACATCTGTTTGTGCTCACTTGATTCTTTGATGTGAATGATGATCTTACCTGCTTCCCCCTCACACAAGCACTACAGACTTTATCATTTTTGAACTTGGTTTTAGGCAGGCCTAAACCATGTCCTTTGAAGCAAGTTTATTCAACTGTTTCAAACTAGCATGCCCAAGTCTTTTGTGCCAGAGAAGGGGATCACAATCCATTGCACTAAGGCAAGTCATATTTGTACCAGGCATTCCCATGATGTCTTCCTTGTATACATTTTTGTGTCTGCTTGCACTTAGCACAATTTCCTTTGTATCCAACCTTTTGACCTTGCATCCTGCAGAGGTAAAAGTTACCTTGTTACCTTTGTCACACAACTGAGAGATGCTCAGTAGATTATGTTTCAGTCCATTAACAAGGCACAGATCTTCTAAGGCCCTTGTTTCTGAACTTCCAATTTTATCAATTCCTGTAACAGTACCCTTTTTTCCATCTCCAAAGGATACATTCCCCCCCTTTTAGTGGAGTGAGTGAAAGGAATTTTTGTTTATCTCCAATCACGTGTCTTGAACAAGCACTATCCATGTACCAATGATTGCTCCCTTTCACTCTCACTTGCAAAACAACTTAGGGGTTAGTTTTATGTCACGCCCCGAGCCTACACCCTGGGCGTAACACGATACTTGAAGCCACAAGTGACCCCAAGTCAACCCTTGGTTTATCAGTTACTAGCATTCTGAGTAACAAGCACAATAGAACTTTGAAATAATATTATAAAATATTTATGAGAGACAAGTATGAAAGAGTAATGTTTGAAAAATTGAATAATACTGATGAATCTGAAAATTATATCTGTCTGAAAGCCATCTAATCGATGAGTTGCTGGGACAAGCCCCCAGCAAATGCTAAGTCTAACTGAAACTAATACATGACTGAAAGAAGAAAAATAGTGCCCTCGGATGATGAGGACTCACACTTCAACTGCTGCAATTGAGAATCTAAACTGCGAAAACTAACAGTGCTGAGTTTGAGAACCTGCAGCTGTATCATGAAACGATACAACATAAAAGTATGCATCAGTACTTTGAATGCACTAAGTAAGTGGGAGGAACATAACTGAACATAACGTCTGAACTAAAATGACACGCAATGACCAACAGGTAAGCTGAACTGAACTACTAATATAATATAAAATGGTCAAGATGACCCTGTCTGATGGTCAAGGACATGCCCTAAGTCTGAAAAACTGAATCTGAGATACTGTACTAAATTGAGCAACTTATTTTGATTACTGGACTAGACTAACTAGCGGGAGAGTCTATAATTGACATATAACCACGTGAGCTAGACGTGGACTCCGATGTATACACCCCACCAGTAGGACCCAATATACCTTGCCAGGGTATAAAGGGATGAACTGAGTGATCATAAAAGTTTGGGGCCAATTAGGACAAGTAATATTGTAACCTACACTGGAAACGTAGTCTTGGAAACCTGGGTGCGCTGGAACCCCGGCCCGCTCGGTGCTAAGTTCTACTCCTACTGGAAAAACCTAAACTGAACTACTAAGTTGATAGCTCAAAACTTGAGTCCAAGACTAGTCAGGGACGTATAGCTGCATGTACCCTGAGAGTCTTATTGGACTAGATTCTGAGACTGGGTTATAGACTAGTTAGAGCTTTTTTTCTGGAAGCGTCGTAACCGTCTAAGAACAAGCTATAACTGAATTGGGGTCCTAAGGCCGGTCAGAGCTATATGCTATAATGTCATGACCACCTAACGGACCAAAACTATAATCTGAGTCTGATTCTAACAACTGAGAAGCACCACTAACACCTCAAAATAAGACTGAAGTCAAATTGATTAGTTGACAATTTTCTGAAAGATTTTGTAGAGACTCTACGTTCTAACTAGTCTGAACTAGTAGAGCTAATAGAGAACTCAACTTATCCCAACAACATGGGAACTTCGTAATGTAGAGCAATTTCGAGAATTTTAGGAATTTCATTCAACAGATCTAAAGTCATTCTCATTAAT
>JACEIK010000154.1:274709-300855 GCA_018107945.1 Datura stramonium | reverse complement strand
ATATATTTAGGAAGATCTTTTCTTTGTCAATTTTTTTGTTTTAAATAATAATAAACTTAATAAATAAAAGATAAAATAAAATAAAATAAAATAAAAATATGATTACTAAATAATTAAAGAAAAGTGTAATGAACAACCCGATAATTATAACATTCCGACCACCTAATAGCGGACGAATTTAAATTTTTTGGAATTTGAACCGAATCCCCGAGAGACGACAGGTGCATGAAGAGGTGGACTCAGGCGTGTGTCCGCTGTGGCGGGACATTTCCCCCTATAGCGGAACCGCTCTAGAGGTAAGGGTGCTCGCTGCAGCGGATGACACGGACCAGAATTCCACAAATCCTATTCCGATTAGGATTTTCAAAACCTAGTCTCTAAGAAGGGCTTAATAAAAACACACAAATATAGAAAATAGATTTTTGGAAAAATAAGAATGTCCAAGAGGTGAAGATTCAACCTCCATGGCTAGAAGCTCCCGCAAGAAAGCAAGAAAATGATGCAGCCCCGCAGTTGAGAATGTCTGAACTATAGCTTGGCACCCAGGTAGGCTATAGTTTACTCACTCTTGTGTTAGACTTTGATTAGCTAAACATATACGTGTTGTTGTCCTATGTTCAAATATGCAAAGCAAAGAAAATGAATAATATCCGAGTCCACATAATTCACTGTGTGTCTTTAAGAAATTTAATCCCCTCACTGTACTTGAGGTTTTGGATTACTTCTTTCCAGGATAAAACGGATATACCTGTTAATGGTGTAGAAGTACCTCAAACACCAATAACTTTGTCGAACTCTAAGAGCAGTAAAAAATCACACAACAGACGCAATTTTGTTTGTTTGAAAATATGTAGAATTTTAAAAAATTCTCTATCCAAAAATGAAGGCAAAAGGCTTTTATTTATAGCCAAATATATGAAGTGAAGGGGTGTGAAGAAACATGTTCAGATGGTATCTGTTCGGAATGGCTACTATTGGGAAAGAAACTTTTCAACTTTCTCTTCCCTCCAATTTATTTCTCTCCATTTCCTAATTCACACCCAATACTTAACTCCAACAGTACCCCATATGAATGGGGAATGGCTACATAAAAAATTTCAATGCATGAAAAACTGTGTGATTCATAAGTAAGAACTAATTTCATCTGGATAAGTAGGTTTCCCCTTGAACTTTCCGTAGTGAACATATATCGGATATATTTGGTCAATCAGTAGATTTTATATATTTGAACTTTCGAGCTTCGATGTATACCTAAACAACATAAGTCACACAATTAATTCTTTAACTATCTTAGGTTCTCAATGTTTTTCTCGTTTCATCCATGAACATGCCTGATTTCATAAATGCGTAGAGAATTGGCCTTATAGAATTCTCCTTGAAAAGGCTTACACTTCACACTTATATAGGTGATTCCTAAATATTTTATCCTATAGATACACCATTTTACATACCCCGTGTCAAACTTAAAAATCATTAAAAAGCCTTTAATGCTTTATCCATGTTACTGAACATTGTCTCACCACGAGAATGGACCAAAAGTTATTTTGACAATGTTGAACCATCATCAATGACTTTTTTTGATCTCCTTGAACATATATCTAGGGATCTCTAGGTTTCTAGGTAGAGTTACCGCCACGATGACTTGTCCTCGACCACAGTTCCATTCCCTTCGATGATCTTTCAACCGCCTCTCTAGTTAGGCCTTTTGTAAGTAGATTCAACACATTATCTCTTGACTTTATATAGTCAATTGTGATAATTCCACTAGAGAGTAGTTGTCTAATGGTATTATGTCTCTGTCGTATGTGATGACACTTTCCGTTATACATTACACTTCTAGCCCTTTCGATTGCCGCTTGGGTATCGCTATGCATACATATTGGTGCCATTGGTTTGGACCAGAATGGAATGTCCTCTAGGAAAATCCTAAGTCATTTAGCTTCTTCACCAGCCTTGTCTAAAGCTATGAATTCAGATTCCATTGTAGAGCGAGCAATACATGTTTATTTGGATGACTTCCAAGACACTGCTCCTCCACCAATGGTAAACACATATCCACTTGTGGATTTAGTTTCAGTTGATCCGGTGATCCAATTTGCATCACAATATCCTTCAACAACTATTGGATACTTGTTGTAATGCAAACCAAAGTTTTGAGTATGTTTTAAATACCCTATAACTCGTTTCATAGCCATCCAATGACTCTGATTGGGATTACTTGTGTATCGACTAAGTTTACTTATCGTACAAGCTATATCTGGTCGTGTACAGTTCATGATGTACATCAGACTTTCCAGTACTCTTGCATAGTCCAATTGAGACTTACTTTCACCTTTGTTCTTAGAAAGAGCAAGATTCACATCAATTGGTGTCTTTGCAATTTTGAAATCCAAATACTTAAATTTTTCAAGTATTGTTTGGATATAATGAGACTGAGACAATGCTAGACCTTCAAGAGTTTTGTGGATCTTAATCCCCAATACAAGTCAGCAACTCCTGGATCTTTCATCTCAAACTTACAAGCAAGCATATGCTTAGTAGCATTTATGTTAGCAATGTCATTACTCATTATCAACATGTCATCCACATATAGGCAAACAATGATGACTTGATTTTGAGTGTTCTTAATGTTAACATATTTTTCACACTCACTAATCTTGAAACCATTTGACAACATAATCTAATCAAAATTTGCATGCCATTGTTTGGATACTTGTTTTAGTCCGCACAAGGACTTTACAAGTCGGCATACCTTCTTTTCATTTCCAGGAACTACAAACCCTTCAAGTTGTTCCATGTAAATTTCTTCCTCCAAATATCCATTTAAGAAGGCTATTTTCACATCCATTTGATGGATTTCAAGACCGTATACGGCGGCTAACGCTATTAACACCCGAATGGATGTAATTCTGGTTACCGACAAGTATGCATCAAAGTAATCAAGACCTTCTTTTTGTCTAAACCCTTTGACTATAAGTCTTGCTTTGTATTTGTCAATAGTGCCATCATCTTTAACTTTCTTTTTGAAAATCCATTTATAACCTAATAGTTTATTCCCTGGAGGAAGGTCAACCAATTCCCATATATGAATATTCATTATGGATTCAATTTCACTATTGACTGCCTTTCCCAATATTGAGCTTACGAAGTAGTTATAGCTTCTTGAAAAGTTTGAGGCTCATTTTCCAACAAAAATGTTAGAAAATATAGTCCAAAGGATGTAGAAGTCCTTTGATGTTTGCTACGTCTTGCATTCTCCTCGTTAGAAACACTTTACTTTGTCTCTTCCCGAGGTCGTTTAGATCCTTCGCTAGACGACTCACAATTCTATTTATACGGATATATATATTTTTAAAGAATTCAGCATTGTCTGATTCTATTACCGTATTAAAATGAACGTCAGGATTTTCTAATTTATGAACCAGAAATCGGTATGCTTTACTATTTGTAGCATATCCTATGAAAACACAATCAATGGTTTTAGGTCCTATCTTAACCCTTTTGGGTTTAGGAACTTATGCATTTGCCAAACATCCCCTCCCCCTTTCATGTATTCAAGGTTAGGCTTTCTTCCTTTCCGTTTTTCGTATGGAGTGGATTGTGTTTTCCTATGGGGCACTCGATTGCGTACTCTGATAGCCATAAGGATAACTTCCCCCAACAAGTTTTGGGGTAAACCAAAACTTATCAACAGAGCATTCATCATCTCTTTTAATGTTCTGTTTTTTCTTTTCGCAATCCCATTAGATTGTGCCAAGTAAGGGGCAGTTGTTTGATGAATAATGCCATATTCCAAGCATATTTCTTAAAAAGGGGATTCATATTCTCCGCCCCTATCACTCCTTATCATTTTGATCTTTTTATTAAGTTGTGTTTCAACTTCACTTTTATATTGCGTAAATGCTTCAATTGCTTCGTCTTTACTTTTGAGTAAGTAAACATAGTAGTACCGCATACTATCATCAGTAAAAGTTATGAAATACTTCTTTCCACAACGAGATGGTATTGACTTCATGTCACAAATGTCTGTGTGAATTAAGTCTAAGGGATTTAAATTCCGTTTAATTGACTTATAAGGATGTTTAACATACTTAGATTCAACACAGATTTGACATTTTGATTGATTGCGTTCAAACTTTGGAAATAATTCTAAATTGATCATTTTACACAAGGTTTTATAATTGACATGTCCCAAACTGGAATGCCATAAATCATTTGACTCAATCAAGTAAGAAGAAGTTGTAATTTTATTACTTTCAACAATAGTTACATTCAGTTGAAAAGGCCCTCAGTTATGTAATCTTTTCCTACATACACATCATTCTTACTTATTACAGTATGATTTGAAATAAGAATGCACTTAAATCCATATTTGATGAGAAGACCTACAGAAACTAAGTTCTTCCTCATTTCTGGAACATGACAAACATTATTGAGAGTCACCACCTTGCCGGATGTCATTTTCAGAAATATTTTTCCATAGCCTTTAATCTAGGTTGTTAAAGTGTTTCCCATATAGATGGTGTTGTTGGGTCCAGTAAGGTCATCGGAAGTAAGTTCTTCTCTGATAGCACAAACATGTCGAGTGGATCCAGAGTCAAGCCACCAATCTGTGGGGCTTCCCACTAGGTTTCATTCAGACACCATAGCGCACAAGTCATCAATATCCATGGTTATTTCAACCATGTTAGCTTGTCCCTTTTGCTTTCCTTTCTTTGGAGTACGACATTCAACATCCTTGTGTCCAATATTTGCACAGTTATGGAAATTTCCTTTGAATTTTTCTTGCTAGAAAAATTCTTTGGTCCAGAAGGCTTCTTCCTCTTTTGGGGATTAGATGGAGTGGTCTCAACAATATTTGCCTCCATAATTGTTGAGTTTCCCTTACCTTCCTTTCAGCAGCTTTGTTATCTTCTTCGATTCTCAATCAAACGATAAGATCTTCAAGCTTCATCTCCTTGAGCTTGTGCTTTAAATAATTCTTAAAGTCCCTCCATGAAGGAGGTAGCTTTTCAATCATGTCTGCAACTTGAAAATCTTCATTAATGACCAAATCTTCAATGAACAACTCATTATTAGCACCATAATTAATACTTTTGATAAAAGAATTAGTATGAATTATACCTTCAGAAAGGAGATCGTGAATTATGACTTGCAGCTCTTGGACTTATGTGATAACAAGCTTGCTGTCATCATTTTGTAGTTCAGAAACTTGGCTGCAAAAAATTTCTTTAAACCAACATCTTCTACCTTTTGAATTGAGGATTCTTTCAGACTCTCACTGACAGACTCAAGTTCGATAATATGTTTCTTCAAAGCAACATTTTCCTTATCAGTGATGTATTTTCCATTTTAAGATCAATGAACTCAAATCTTAAACTAGAAAGAGCATTGAATAACTGATCTCTATCAGATGTGATTTCCTGAAGTTTATCCATTGCAGCATTCATCATAGATATAAGTTTCCTTTTAGACAGAGTATGAATGTTTTCATTTAGGTCAGAGATGCTTGCCTAAGAGTTCTTTTTCATCTTCTTCAAGATTAGAGTCTCCTAGTGCCATGAATGCAGTTTCATCAACTTCAGTGTCAGACTCATCAGATTCAGATCCCCAAGCAGTCATCATAGCATAATTTTCCTTCTCCTTCTTTTTTGCCTTTTCTTTCATTTCTTTTTTAGCTTTCTCTTTCTCTTTCTCGGACCTTTTTTTATCCACTCAATTTCCCATAGTGGATAGTCTTTAACCATATGATCAGTTTTGAAACATTTGTAGCATCCAGCTGAAGACTTTTCATTAGAACTCTTTTTGCTACCCAATCCTTTCTTTTCATATCCCTTTTCTTTCTTGAGGAACTTTTTAAACTTCTTTGCTGGAAAAGTTATGTGCTCATCATCACCATCAGACATATCACTATCACAAGCCTTAAGAGCCAGTGACTTTTGTTTGTTTGACTACTCTATCTTAGAATCATCCATATTCATCTCGTTCTTCAGGTTCCCTACCAACTCATCAAGCGTCGTGGTAGAAATATTTTTAGCTTCCCGAATAGTAGTGACCTTGACATCCCATTTTTCCTTAAGGAGGATCCTTAAGACCTTTCAACTTGTTCTTCAGTGCTGAGCACTTTTCCCAGGGAGGATAGTTCATTTACTAATTAGGTAAGTCTTCTGATCATTTCTTGCAAAGACTCACCTTTCTTCATCTTGAATGTTTCAGATTCAGTAAATAGCATAGCAACTCTAAACTTCCTAACCTGACTTGTTCCTTCATGAACGTTGATCAAGGCATCCCATATTTGTTTTGCTATTGAACAATTTGAAATTCGGTTGTACTCATCAGGACCCAACCCACATACTAGGATGTTCTTAGCTTTGACATTTTTCCTGAGAGCCATCAATTCATCAGCAGTAAATTCAGACCTTGCTTTTAAAATATCGACTCCATCCATCATATTCTTTGGGATAACTAGTTCGGTACTGATCCTATCTCACAGTTAATAATCCTCATCTTGGATAAAATTTTCCATGCGAGCCTTCCACCAGATGAAGTGTGATCTATTGAAAAGAGGTGGTCGAATGGTTGACTGCTGTTACACCCCGTAAGTTTCTAATGTTTTGAAAGCCTATTCGTACATTGGTTAAGAGTTTTAGAATATAATACGTACGAGAAAGGGGCTCAGGGAAAGGTCGGACGAGCATGGATTCGGGACCGCATGGGAGGAGGCCGGGCCAGCTGTTCAAAGGGGCAGCATGGCACGGACCCTGCCCTCTACGTTGGGCTTCGTGGCATGCCCGACTATTGGCACGTTGACCACCCAAGTATATATAGGTCCTCCCTTCATTATTTTGAATACATACATATTATCTTCGCCTAGACCTGAGGGAGTACGAAGGAAACCAATAATTTTCATCCATTTACGCTATGAATCGCTGTCCGAATTCAAATTAACTTTGGGTATCAAAGTTTAAGGCTGCAGGGAGCATCGCTATGGAGTTAGTTTCACGAAATTTTCCCAGAGAATTGTAACCCCGCCGAGCTAAATTTATTGGAATTTCTCCAAACTAGTGTTAATATGATCACAGGCTTAAAGTAAGCATTTCTCCCTTCTAGATTCTCAAGAAATTACGAGTTTTTGACCGTGTTTCATCAAGTTGAAATATAGTTAATATTTATATATAAAGTTATCGTTTTCTTCGAATTTGGTAATGAAGTTAGCCTTATTCTTCTAATAATACGATTGCAGTTGAGAAGAGCAGTTGAATACGAGCTGAAACTCGCCAGTTAATCAGTAATCGGCGAATGAGGAATGTTAAGGCAGTTTCCTTCGGGAAGTTAGTTCCTACAACGTTATACTTCAGTTTAAATCCCAGTAAGACGATTAGAAGTACGCTAGTTATGAATAGTTGTTGTTATTAGATGAAACTAGTATTCTACACTTGTTTGGGATTTGATTTTCCTATATAGCCTTCATAACCAACCCCAGGGTCATTTGCTATGTCGACGCATGCTAGGGGTGAGATAAAGTCGCTCCAGAAAGAGCGGTATGCCGTCCGCTAGGGACGAAGATGGGGTCCCAGGTCTCCATAGAGTCCATTCCATGGCTGGACTATTATACATACGTTGTATCAGCACCACACCCCCGATGAGCCTGGAACCCCTAGTGCAGATATCAGGAGTACACTAGACTCAGACACAACTATAATCAGGGGCCAAGAGGGCTCAGTTGCAAACCCTGGGGACTGGTAGGATGGCTATAGTTACCAGTTGACCCATTATGACCTTGTTAGGGGTATATAGATTGAAGTGTACTCGCCAGGGCTTATGGGGGCCCCAGGTGAGTTGTTGTGTACTGATTGTGCCTTCCAGCTTATGGGAGCCAAGTAAGGTTCTTGTTTGCTTTAGCTATTGATAAACTAGATAATAGAGAGTCCAGCTACTCAGGTATGACTCCTATCCTTTTTCTTTCAGTCTTTTTTCAGTTCTATCTTTTATATTAAGTTATTTACAGTTATGGTATTACATACTCGGTGCATGTTGTACTGACGCCCTTTTGGGGCGCTGCATTACTTGCCTGCAGGTACGGATAGACGAGGAGTAGATCCCTCTTAGCTTCCAGTCAGGATTAGCAGAAGAGTCGGCTCCTTTCCTCCGGAGCTTATAAATAGAAGGTTTACTCTTTTGATTGTAAAGTTTATGGGTAGGTCGGGGCCCTGTCCCGACAATCATATTACTCCTAGAGGCTTGCAGATTATTTCTATTTCCTTATGGTTAGCTATTGTTGGCCGTGTGGGGGCCGTATGTGTTTTATCTCGTGTGTTGGCCGCGTGGGGCCCTGTTTAGCTGATACTTAGAGGCCTTGTCCTCTATAGCTTAATTTAGCACCGGATTTAAGTTTCAGTCATAACTAGACATCACGGTGGCCTTGTCGACCTGCATTGGACTCCCTGTTGCCATGTGTTTCTGCTTAGCTCTTTTCCTGTGATAGGTGGCTATATGCCTTGTCGGCCCGGGGCTGTGTTTATAGCCGAGATATAGCCCATTATTTTCTTGATTCTAGAGTTAGTATTAGCCCTGCACCAGAAGTGCTTAGGTTCAATCAGCTCAGTCAGATCTCAGTAGGGCACTAGGTGCCAGTTATGCCTCCGAAGGTAGAGTGTGACAAACTTGGTATCAGGAAGGTCATATCCCAGGGATTCTGCAAGCCGTGCTAAGCGGAGTTGGTCTATGGATGTGTTGTGCACCACATACTATAGGCAGGAGGCTACGAGGCATGATAGGATGGTTACTCTTCTTTCTTATCTAGTCGTGCTATATAGCTGTACGGTATAGTGTTGAATCCCTAAGTTTACCATATTATTTTTGTCTACAAAGAAATGTTGGACCTGCGACACCCCACGACTGGCAGGAGATTTGACGTGGCAGTAGGTGAGGGCACTAGCAGGGTGCCCCAGTCAGAGTTAACCTGATCTGAGGGCGACAGGGAGGTTTCATCTCGATCTCCCCAGCATTCTCCACTACGCCAGGAGCTGCTCAGAGCGACAAATATGTCGACACCCCTTCCGAAAATACCTATACCGATACCGTCTGGTCAGGAGGTTAGGAGTTCTATTGTTATGCTAGCTCAGATGATGGCCGCACAGCGTCAGCCCGTGGTACCGGTGGTTGCAGAATCTTTAGGAGGGCCTGGTAGCTCGAGGGCCTGAGAGTTCCTTGCACTGAGTCCCCCGCAATTCACAGGGACAGATTGGGATGAGGACCCTCAGGATTTCCTGGACCAGTTGCATTGAATTTTCAGGGTAATGCATGCCACCCCTACAAAATCAGTGGAGTTAGAAGTGTTTCGGTTACGGGACATTGCAGTACTATGGTACGAGAGTTGGGAAAGGTCTCGAGGCAGAGACGTTCCCCCTCCGACTTGGCCCAGCTTCTCAGGGGCTTTCTTTGATCATTATCTTCCATGGGAGATCTGCCAGGACAGGGTAGAAAAATTTTTGCACCTAGAGCAGGGTTCGATGAATGTTCGAGAATATGCTATGAGATTTGATTCCTTGGCCCGATATGCATCGACCTTTGTGGATACTATGCCAGTCAGGGTGCACCGGTTCATTATGGGGCTTAATCCAGAATACGTGGAGACCTGTATCACAGCTACCTAGCGAGAGGACATGGATATTCCTCATGTCTAGGCATTTGCCCAGAATATTGAGGGGATCCAATAGCGGCAGCAAGGGATAGAGAGGGAAAGTCAGGAGTAGCGCTGCAGGACTAGACCCAGTGATATGCAGACAGAGTCCCAGGGTGAACCCAGACCACAATTATAAAATAGGCCCATCAAGACCCCCACCTCCACAACAGCAGCAGGGGAGCAGGCTTGGTCGTCGGGGACAGCCAAGGCCCGACGAGAGCTCACGACCGGCAGGATCCCAACAGTAGAGGGGGTTGGAGTAAAGAAGACTTACTGTATCACCTTGCCCTATTTGCAACCAATGTCATTCTGGGGCATGCAGGTATGGTTCCACGGCATATTATGCATGTTGACAAGAGGGTCATCGGATGAGGGACTATTTGGCTAGAGGGAAGGGCGATCGGGATCGACAGGATAGGTCTTCAGTGGGGTTACGCAGCCCAGCCCCTTCAGTATGGCTTAGGCCTTTGGTTCCAACCGGCAGAGGCCGAGGAAGATCAGGGGCCTCCAGTTCAGGTACTGGTCCAGATGCACATATGCTTTATTAGGGTGACAGGAGTCAGAGTCTTCGCTAGATGTTATGAAAGGTATGCTGGACATTTGCTCCCATTCCGTATATGCTTTGATAGACCCAGGCTCCACTTTATCTTATGTTACACCATTAGTGGCGCGGAAATTTGGTATCACGCCGGAATTTCTTCGGCGATCTTTTTTAGTGTCTACCCCCATTGGTGATTTCATTATAGCTAAGAGGGTCTACCGAGGGTGCACAGTAAAGGTCGTTAGTCGCTAGATTTAGCTGATTTTGTAGAAATAGAGATGATTGATTTTGATGCGGTTATGGGTATGGATTGGCTAGCTCCATGTTATGCCAATGTAGAATGCTGGACCAAGATTGTTCAATTTCACTTTCCTGAGGAGGCAATGCGGGAGTGGAAAGGTAGTGCGACTATGCCAAAAGGTAGGTTTATTTCCTATCTCCAGGCAAGAAAATTGATAGCGAAGGGATGTATTTATCATATTGTCGGAGTTTAGGATGTTAAGGAAGAATCTCGATTTTTCAGTCCATTCCAGTTGTTAATGAATTTCCAAATGTACTCCAAAATGAACTTCCAGGTATTCCCCCAGAACGTGAAATTGACTTTGCAATTAACTTATTACCGGGTACAAAACCTATATCTATTCCTCTGTATCAGATGGCTCCTGCTGAGCTCAGAGAATTAAAGGAGCAGTTGAAAGATCTGCTAGATAAGGGCTTTATCAGGACGAGTACTTCACCATGGGGTGCATCAGTTTTGTTTGTGAGAAATAAAGATGGCTCCCTCCGTATGTGTATAGATTATCGGTAGCTGAATAAAGTCACTATAAAAAATAAGTACCTGCTTCCCAGAATAGATGATTTGTTTGATCAGTTACAGGGGTTGAGGTGTTTTTCCAAGATTGACTTAAGATTAGGGTACCATCATATTCAAATTTGGGAGAGAGATATTCCAAAAATCGCTTCCAGGACCAGATATTGCCACTTTGAATTTCTAGTCATGTCCTTCGGGTTGACGAATGCTCCAGCGGTGTTCATGGACTTGATGAAAAGTATCTTTAGACTTTATCTAGACCTGTTTGTGATAGTATTTATTGATGATATTCTGGTGTATTCCTGCTTAGAAGTATAACATCGGGATCATTTACGGAAAGTGCTCCAGATTCTCAAAGATCGTCAGTTATATGAAAAAATTTCCAAGTGTGAGTTTTAGCTGAAATCAGTGGCCTTTCTGGGTCATGTTGTGTCAGAAGTCGGTATCCAGGTAGACTCCTAGAAGATTGAGGCGGTAAAAACATGGCCTAGGCCAACAACTCCAACAAAGGTACGTAGTTTCTTGGGATTAGCCGGTTACTACAGGAGGTTTGTAGAAGGGTTTTCTACTCTGTCAGCACCCTTGACCAAGTTAACTCAGAAAGAAGCCAAATTTCACTAGACTGAAGCATGTGAACAGAGTTTCCAGGAGTTAAAAAATAGAATGACGTTAGCACCTGCATTAGCTTTGCTAGATGGGTCAGAAGGGTATGCAGTGTATTGTGATGCTTCGGGTGTCGGGTTAGGATGTGTTCCGATGCAACGTGGTAAAGTAATTGCTTACGCTTCTAGGCAGCTGAGGAAACATGAAAAAAACTACCCCGCCCATGACCTGGAATTAACCGCGGTCATCCATGCCTTCAAAATATGGAGGCACTATCTGTACGACGTTCATGTATATATTTTTACTGACCACAGGAGCCTCCAGTATGTATTCACACAGAAAGAGTTGAATCTGGGGCAGCGTCGTTGGTTAGAATTATTGAAAGACTATGGTGTAAATATTTTGTATCATCCAAGAAAAGCCAATGTTGTAGCAGATGCCCTCAGTCGCAAATCTATGGGGAGTTTAGCATACCTGAGGCTAGAACAATGGGAACTAGCTCAAGAATTACATCAGTTAGCTAATCTAGTCATCCGTATAGTAGATTCAGGAGACAGTGGAGCAGTGATTCAGAATACTGCAGTGTCATCATTGGTTGTAGAAGTGAAAGAGCAGCAGTATGAAGATCCAAACCTAGTTCAACTCAGGAGTAAAGCTCAGCGAGGGGAAGTAGCAGATTTCAGGGTAACTGGAGATGGAGTTTTGAGGTATAAGGGTCGCCTTTGTGTGCCGGATGCACCAGGACTTCGTCAGCAGATTATGAGCGAGGTACATTATTCCCGTTATTCTCTTCATCCAGGTTCAACGAAGATGTACCATAATATAAAAGAAATTTATTGGTGGTCGAGAATGGAAAAGGAGATAGCAGAGTTTGTGGCTTAGTGTCCTAATTGTCAACAGGTGAAAGTTGAATATCAGAAATCCGACGGACTGACACAGGAGATAGCGGTGCCTATGTGGAAGTGGGAGGCAATTAATATNAGTTATGGAGAAGTTTTTACCATTGAATACGTCCTAATTGTCAACAGGTGAAAGTTGAATATCAGAAATCCGACGGACTGACACAGGAGATAGCGGTGCCTATGTGGAAGTGGGAGGCAATTAATATGGATTTTATGACAGGGTTACCTCGTACCAGGCGTAAATTTTATTCCATCTGGGTGATTGTTGACAGGTTGACGAAATCAGCTCACTTTCTGCCAGTTAGGGCTACCGTCTCAGTCGAGAACTACGCTGAATTCTATATCAGAGAAATAGTACTATTGCACTGTGTTCTAGTATTAATCATTTCCGGTAGAGGGGCATAGTTCACAGCAAAATTTTGGCAATCCTTCCAGAAAGGTCTGGGGACGCAGGTTAATATGAGTACGACCTTCCATCCTTAAACAGACTGGCAGGCGAAACATACAATTTAGATGCTCGAGGATATATTACGAGTGTGTGTGCTGGATTTTAGAGGCAACTAGGATGAACACTTACCGCTTATTGAGTTTTCTTACTATAACAGTTATCACTCAGCAATCCAAATGGCACCTTATGAGGCCTTATATGGGCAAAAATGCAGGTCCCCAGTTGGCTGGTTCGAGGTTGGAGAATCAGGGTTAGTAGGGCCAGATATAATTCATCAATCAGAAGAGAAATTAAAGTTTATCAGAGAACGTCTACTGACAGCCCAGAGCCGCCAGAAATCTACGCGGATGTACGACGTAAAAACTTGGAGTTCAGTGTAGGTGACTAGATATTTCTGAAGGTTTCACTGATGATAGGCGTGATGAGGTTTGGCAAAAAGGGTAAGCTCAGCCCGAGGTTTATTGGGTCGTATCGAATACTTTGGAGAATAGGCCAGGTGGCATACGAGCTAGATTTTCCCTCAGAATTGGAATCCGTTCATCCGGTCTTTCATGTGTCGATGTTATGAAAGTGCATAGGGGATCCATCCCGAGTTGTGCTAGTCGAGGATATCCAAGTAACCGAGGCACTAGATTATGAAGAAGCCCTAGTGGCCATATTAGATCGGCAGGTCCGCAGGTTGAGAACAAAAGATGTCGCTTCAGTTAAAGTATTGTGGAGGAAGAGGAATAAAGAAGAGAACTTGGGAAGCTGAGGATGATATGAGATCCAAGTATCCTCATTTGTTCCAGACTTAGCCAGGCCATGCAGGTAACGTACATTCACGATTCAGTTTGTTATGTGATGTATGTTACATATACTGCTCAACTAGATAAAATATTATTGAGAAACAGTTGTTACAGTGTTATATGAAATGCCTGTATTGGACTTTCCTGCATTTCAAGATTTTCAGATAGTCCATATTACAGGGGAGAATCTGCCGAAATTTTTCCAGGAATGAGCAGTTATAAGAGTTAAACTTCCTATAAGCTGAAGTTAACATTCGAGGATGAATGTTCCTAAGGGGGGGGGAGGATTTTACACCCCGTAAGTTTCTAATATTTAGACAGTCTATTTGTACGTTGGTTAAGAGTTCTAGAATATAATACGTGCGAGAAAGGGGCCGGGGGAAAGGTCAGACGAGCACGAAGACGGGACTGCGCTCGAGGAGGCCGGGCCAGCTGCCCAAAGGGGCAGTGTGGAACGGACCCTTCCCTCCGTGTTGGGCTCCGTGGCACGCCCGACTATTGGCGCGTTGGGGTTCGTGCCACGGACCCTTGTCCACTGCCCAAGTATATATAGGTCCTCCCTTCATTATTTTGAATACATACATATTATCTTCGGCCAGACCTGAGGGAGTACGAAGGAAACCAATAGTTTTCTTCCGTTTACGCTACGAAATGCTGCCCGAATTCAAATTAACTTTGGGTATCGAAGTTTAAGCCTGCAGGGAGCATCCCTACGGAGTTAGTTTCACGAAATTCGCCTGGCGAATCATAACCCCGCCGAGCTAAAGTTATTGGAATTGCTCCAAACTAGTGTTAATACGATCACATGCTTAAAGTAAGCATTTCTCCCTTCTAGATTCTCGAGAAATTACGAGTTTTCAACTGTGTTTTCTCAAGTTGAAATATAGTTAATGTTTATATATAAAGTTATCATTTTCTTTGAATTTAGTAATGAAGTTATCCTTATTCTTCCAATAATATGATTGCAGTTCAAAAGAGCAGTTGAATATGAGCTGAAACTCGCCAGTTAATCAGTTATCGGCGAACGAGGTATGTTAAGGCAGTTTCCTTTGGCAAGTTAGTTCCTATAGAATTATACTTCAGTTTAAATCCCCGTAAGACGATAAGAAGTACGTTAATTATGAATAGTTGTTGTTATTAGCTGAAACTAGTATTCTACACTTGTTTGGGATTTGATATTCCTATATAGCCTTCATGACCAACCCAGGGTTATTAGCTGTATCAACGCCCGCCAGGGGCGAGATGACGTCGCTCCAGAAAGAGCGGTATGCCGTCCGAGAGGAATGAAGATGGGGTCCCAAGTCCCCATAGAGTCCATTCCATGGCTGGACTATTATACATATGCCATATCAGCACAACACCCCAGATGAGCCTATTGCCCGGGGTGCAGTTATCAGGAGTCCACTGGACTCAGACACAGCTATATTTAGGGGTCGAGCAGGCTCATTTGCAGACCCAGGGGACTGGTAGGATGACTATAGTTACCAATTGACCCATTATGACCTTGTTAGAGGTATGTAGATTGAAGTGTACTCGCCAGGGCTTATGGGGGCCCCAGGTGAGTTGTTGTGTGTTGGTTGTACCTTCCGGTTTATGGGGGCTAGGTAAGGTTCTTGTTTGCTTTAGCTATTGATAGAATAGATAATAGAGAATCCAACTACTTAGGTATGACTCCCTACCTTTTCTTTCAGTCCTTTTTCAGTTCTATCTTTTATATTCAGTTATTTACAGCTATGGTCTTACATATTCGGTACATGTTGTACTGACGCCCTTTTGGGGAGCTGCATTACTTACCTTCAGGTACGGATAGATTAGGAGTAGATCCCTCTTAGCTTCCAGCAAGGATTAGAAGAAGAGTCGGCTCCTTTCCTCCGGAGCTTATAAATAGAAGGTTTACTCTTTTGATTGTATAGTTTATGGGTAGGTTGGGGCCCTGTCCCGACCATCATATTACTCCTAGAGGCTTGCAGATTGCTTCTAATTTCCCTGTGGTTAGTTGTTGTTGGCCGTGTGGGGCTCGTATGTGTTTTATCTCGTGTGTTGGCCGTGTGGGGCTCTATTTAGCTAATACTTAGAGGCCTTGTTGGCTATAGCTTAGTTTAGCACCGGATTTAAGTTTCAGTCATAACTAGACATCACGGTGGCCTTGTCGGCCCACATAGGACTCCCTGTTTCCATGTGTTTCTGGTTAGCTGTTTTCCTATGACAGGTGGCTATAAGGCCTTGTCGGCCGGGGGCTGTGTTTACAGCCGTGACATAGCCCGTTATTTTTTTGATTCCAGAGTTAGTATTAGCCCTGCACCAGGAGTGCTTAGGCTCAATCAGCTAAGTCAGATCTCAGTAGGGCACCAGGTGCCAGTCATGCCTCCCTAGGTGGGGCGTGACAACTGCCCTTCACAGTGTCCAATAGATGGTGCAGAATTCATCATGATCTATCTTAGGTGGTAGCGTTTTAAGATAAACCCTCTCTAATATCAATTGACAGAATGCACAACCTAGGAATTCCTCTTAACCTTAATTGTTTGCCTACGAATGAAACAAGTCATTAAACGTGTTCCCCTTAGGTAAGTAAGAACAATAAGTAAATAAAATAATGAAATTAGCATGAAAAACACCCGGCTCAAAAGGTGAAAAACCACGACCTGTACTCCATAGGATTTTCTTCAACTTCACTAACTCCAAGAGGCTCTTCAAACAGTAGATTACAACTCTTGTAATCTAAGAAATTATAAACTCTAATTCCTAACTGTTCAATCTCCTACTCAATAACAAACGTCAATGTCTTCCTAGTAACACTACTTGAAGACCAAATATTCTTAATTCATCTTATAACTTACTTAATTAAGATACATCAATTAGAACTCAATGACAAACTCCAAGTACAAGATTGCTAACTCTTGCTTGACACTTTACTAGAACAAGTTTTTCTGACTCTTTACACTCAGATTTTCACAAAAATCTCAACAAATTTCAATGTCTATTTTCTCTCTTTGTAAGTGTGTATTTGCTCCTGAGATATCACACTCCTTTATATACACACGTCTCCAAACAGTTCTTCTTCCTTCCAATCTCTTTACGGAAACACCTTTGCCCTTCTTAGAGTCCCATCTCATGTAGGAGTCTTCTTTCAAGTTAATGTCTTGTATTTGTTTGTATTGCAATCAAACTCCAACTCTCCTGATTTAACCATGTGTTGATTTTGCTGAGTTTGTTGAATATGACTTATCAACTCCTTAATTCATGCTCCTTTATTATTTGAAATTCCCAGCTCCTTAAGTATTATATTCGGCACTTTATTGGACCAGCTTTACTCACCTGTTTCATCAACATGTTGTCAATCATCAAAACTTCATAGGACCCAACAGTCAGCTAGGAGGCTAAATATCATGAAAGCACAATTAATGGTTTTCCTGCTTTAGCCAACTTCAACAGTATTGTATATTGATGTACTAAATTTTGTGAGTTAATTATATTAAAATCCCTTGAACAATGCTATAAATAACACTACTCTCAATCTAGAAAAAGCTTCTAATGTAAGTAAGACTACCAAATTAAGACTCATCTTGATCAAAATTTAATATCACTAGTCCTACATTTGAAATCCTCGATGAAACACTCCAAATGATAGGATGATCCAAATTTATATAATTCATTGCCCTCTAATTATATTATATAAGTGCTTGTGCAACTGGAGATGAGCTAATAGAAGTTGTAAATGACAACTTACGAAGATTTTTCTTTGTTGGTCTTTTGCCCTCTGAATTTGGATCATCCTATCAAAAGTTACTCGTTGCAACAACTGGTATAATATAATTAAACAATTTTAACACAGATGATGTTTTATAGACGCTCTTAAAGTGATAACAAAATAAAGCACTATAATGTAAATTTTGGCATACACATTTTCCACACTTTATGTTCGCCTATATAAAATGAAATGATCTTCTTGAAATATTTTATAATTGAACAAGATCACCTTCAATAATTAGGGAAAAGATGCCATAAAAAATTGCTTACTTGAGTATAATAAAATGAATTATGCAAAACAACGCAAGAGTTGCGGCATCAATTGTACTCACACCTGTGTTCTTAAGAAGGTACATCCTGTTTTTATTATTTGGCTAAAATGTGGTTGGAAAAAAAGCACTGATAATCATAAATGCAGATGATTATAAAACAAAANATATTGACACTAATTTGGAGCAATTCCACTTACCTTAGCTCGGTAGGACGATGGTTCGCCGGCCGAATTTCACGAAACTAACTCCGCAGGAATGCTCCCGTCAGCTTAATACTTCACTACCCAAGATTAATTCGAGTTTGGACCACGTTTAATAGCGTAAACGGAAGGAAATTTCACTAAACCTCTCGTGCCCTCTGTTTTTTGGTTTGTTTCCTGGAAATTATAAGTTAAAATGAGGTAAAACCGAAGTGGAGGGGTTTATATACTTGAGGCTGAACCTCACCTCCGTGGCACGTTGACCATTGTGGAGGTGAGCCCTCCGTGACACGTTGGCCATCGCGGAGGGGGTCTGCCCAGCCTCCTCTTGCGATGGTTCGACGTGGCGCTTGTACGGTCTTCCCCCGGGCCTTTTTCTAGCATGTATGGCATTCCAAAACTCTTAACCAACATGCGAATAGGCCATCTAAATGTCAAAAATTTACGGGGTGTAACAGTTTCATGGCTAGTTCACGTATGTACAAGCATGTTTATGATTATCATGATTTAACTAGCCCTAGAATTCATGTGTGTTATACCATGAGCACTATATATGTTTTGGGAATAGTATCGAACACCGAGTAGGTTCAGGGCTCAGGTTCTGCCCCGGATCTCATGAACTATGTGCCACCGTAGGTATGTTAGGACCTCATTTGTGACTGTCCCCGGCCTAATTGGTCCTTTTCATGGTGATAGCACACTTTCATGGTGATATCACACTTTTATGGTGCTATCCTTGGCAAGGTACGGATACCCTCCTGACTAGGGTTACAAGTCGAGCTTCATGTATGCTCATATGGGGTATGTCGGTTAAGAGAATCTCCCACTGTTCCTTATGATTTATGCATGTTTATGATTATGCATATTGGCTCAAGTTATGTTCAATAAAGTTTTTCTCTTATGATTATGATTACGATTGCACTACGAATGTTTTGAAAACCTTGAGCCTTATGTTATGTTATGATATTTATGATATGCAGATGATTATAAAACAAAAGTAAAACAATTGAGTTGAGCAATGTAATGAAGCAATAACTTGACCATGGATGATCATTTTTGGTTACATGATAAGTTCCAATGATTTCTTCTTATAATTTTCCTTTTAAGAATTCATTTAATCAAATAGTTTAATTATCAAATGAAAATTGATCATGACCCATGATGATATAATAGAAGTACCTTGATGTATAACACAAATTTTTCAGAGTGCCAACATTGCTTCAACACTTTTTGCAAGAGAAATTTGAGAATTCTCCATTTTAAAAGCCTATATAAGAACATCTGCACATAATTGTAAGTATATGCAGGCAACACACAATCTTTATAACTATTAAATGCCATTAGGAGAATGATTTACCTTATAGTCAAGGGATATCGGAAGGAAAAGATCTGTCGTGGAAGTTTTATGAGTGATCGTATCTTTTGTATTCTCTTATCCTTTATTGCATCTTCTTTTTCCTCTGCCTCTTTCTCTGTCGAATAAACTTTTACTTTTTTTGGTTATTCTAGATACAGAAAATTATCAATAAAATTCTTTTTTGGTTAGAATTTGTTTTGTGTTAGAATCTACTGGATCAAATCAACTTTTTAATTGGTATATGCAAATTATATCAACATGACTTGTGAATTCTAACTATATGAAGGAATTTCTATAAAACTATTTTAGCATTAGATGGATCGACCTCAAAGTTTTATCAAATTAAAGAAACTCATAACTTTATCTATTAGTTCTAAATTGTATTTATGTCAGTACTTCTAGGTTTGATGGTTTTAATAGAAAATAATGCGGTAGATTACAAAGTGACAAAATAGAAGTTTTAGAAAAGCAAAAATTAAACACAGATTTAACAAAGGTAGATTGAAAATTGAAAAAATGAAAGGCAACAAATAGAACTTCATAGCAAAAATTTAAAGAAAAGCATACCTGGTGATTGGCGACACCCCGATGAGAAGAAGATGAAGAGAAGAATTGATTAAGATCAGCCTGATCCTCATCCTTCTGAAGATCAGTCAGACTAACTTCAAATACTCTTTGCTTTAGGCCTTATGAAACAATCTTGGTGCCTGAATCCTAGTGACGAGGGTTTTGCCGATGTTCTTGATTTCAAAAACAAATGGTGCCTTGATGTTGTACCAGTCCTTCTTTGCATAGGGATCCATCGCCTTCTTCTTTCCTCTATTATTTCCCTTGGAAATCCTTTTGTTCTTGCCGACGGCCATGTTGGGATGGAAAGGTTATAGCTGCTTCGGAGTTTTGGGGAAGGACGATAAGGCGAGGCTAGAGGAGCTGCGGATGAGAAGCCATAGTTTCAGTGTTAATGGTAACTGGTGAAGGAAAAAAGGGAAGACGAAGGGTTTCTTTTGAAAGGATGTCAGAGAAAATGATCAAAATAGTCCTTAATATATGGACTTATATTGATTTGGTCCCTGATATATTATAGCCTATGGAGATAGCCCTTTATATATACAAAAAGTTTATCACTTTAGTCTTTGACCCAAGAAACCTAACTACACCCAAAAAGTCTGTCAAAAAATAAACGGAGGTTTCATCACGTGCAATTCAGGTGAGATACCTTTAACAAAAGCTCTACCTTTCCTTCCTCGATCAATTCCAAAGGGTGAAAATTCCCTCTTTTTCAACTAACTCAAAAATGAAAGAACAAGGGAGAAAGTCTCGAATAAGGGGTAAGACTTGAAGAGAACTACAATTTTATGGCCAGTCCTTTAATGGAGAAAGGAAGAAGTATAAAATTTTTTGGATAGGATTAAGTAGATTGTGTATGGAGGATGATACGATGAATTTTTAAGTTTGATTCAACGATGGAGTTTTACTGCTATTAAAGATATCTTGGACAACTTGAAATTCTGGGAGAAGATACTAGGCGTGTAACTCTCCATGTGGTATGTCGTCACTTCGTTTCTTGGGTTTCTGTTTTCCTTCTATCAATTTTCTTATTTTTGGATCTTCATTTTCTGTAACACTTACGATGTATTACTTCATTTTAGTGAGATGGTTATTTGTTTTGGTGAGGTTCTTATGCGATCCTATTGCCTTCAGTGTTTTGATGTCACGAGTTTTATTGTACAAAAGATTAAGGCTTACTCGATTATATTTCATTGAATCAAGAACTCTATTTCTGGAGTGGTGTTTTCATGGTAATTTACTACTATATATGGTCATTTACCCCTGTATCTCTGTGAAATCTTATATTCTCATTTATTCTCCCCAAATTTCTCAGCAAATGCCTTCTGATCTATTGAAAAGTTAAAGGTTATTGTCAAATCCTCAACTACAACAACATGACTTTACTTTTATATACGTTATAACCAAACAAAAAATGCAATGCCTACTTTTATTCTTCTTATTTTCAATTTTTAGTGATATATATTTTAAAAACCTATTAAATTGATAAATATAATGAAAAAACATTAAAAATATTANTTATAATAATCACATTTTTAAATTGAGTTATTTAAAAAAAAACAAGTTATTGTTTATGCAGATGATACTATAATTTTCACTTCAGCAGATAAGTGATCTACAAATTTAGTTATGGAGGTGCTACAGAAGTATGAGAGGGTATCAGCTCAACTAATAAATAAGGATAAAAGTTCATTTTACATGTTTAAGTATGTAGCTGGTAGACTAGTAGAGGAAGTGGAGCAGAATACAGGTATTAAAAAAGATGAATTCCCTTTTAAATATCTTGGTTGTCCTAACTTCCATGCTAGGAAGAAGAAGGAATATAACAAGGAGCTCATAAATAAGATTAAGGATAGACTTCAAAGTTGGAAAGGGAAATTGTTATCATATGGTGGAAGACAGTATTGATAACAAGTGTATTACAAAGTATCCCTGTTTATCTCTTATCATCTTTGAATCCTACTAAGCACACAATAAATGAAATCCAGAAGATATATGCAAAATTCCTATGGAGTTCAAAGGATGAAGGAAAAAGCAAACACTGGTCCACTTGGAAGAATCTATGTTATCCCACAACAGAGGGTGGTTTGGGTTTCAAGGCACTGGAGGATATTTCAAAAGCTTTGTTTGCAAAATTATGGTGGAGATTCAGAACATCTAGATCTCTTTGAACAGATTTCATGTGGAATAAGTACTGTAAGAAGGAAATTCCTGCATTGGTTAAATGGAAAGGTGGGTCTCAACTATGGAAGAAAATGTTGGAAGTAAGAGATGAAGTTGATAGAAAGATCTGGTGGGAGCCAAATACAGGTACTTCTAACTTATGGTTTGATAATTGGACAGGGATTGGGCTATTATACTAGGTTTTTCCATAGGAGTTTCATTTTGATGAAAGAGTGGGAAACTTAAGTTATTTTATTGAAGAAGGTCAGTGGATACAACACAGAATCAATGATCATCTTCCACAAGATATTGCAGAGTTTGTTGTTAATGATATGGAGGTGTTGGAGACAGAAGAACCTTGGGATCACCCATGGTGGATGGCTACAGAGTTAGGAAGATTCACTGTCAAGAGTTCCTAGGATTTATTAAGACAGAGAAATCAGGAGCAAGTATGGTTCTCTAAAATGTGGATAAAGGGATTGCCAGTTAAGATTTCCTTCTTTGTATGGAGATTATGGAGGACAAAATTGCTAGTGGATGAGGTTATAGCCAAGTGGGGTATACCTATGGTAACAAAGTGTATTTTTTGTGAATCACCAGAACAATAATTAGTCCCTCATCTTTTTTTGAGAGGGAAATTTGCACAAGAAATATGGAAAATATTCAACAGGGCAACAGGGATAATAGGTCCATTCATTCAAGTAAATCAGACCTTTGTTAGATAGTGGGAGACCAAAACAGATACAAAACTTAAAACACTTTATCAGGCTGCACCAGGAATCATATGTTGGTATATATGGAAATGGAGGAACTCAATGAGACATGGGGGGAAAATATCAAAGAGGAGGACGGTGCAGGAGATAAATTGGTCTTTGCAAAGTTTGGCTATATACATTTTCCTAGACTGACACAGATATCTAATGAATGGTATCTTATAATACAGAAATTGGAGCAACAAAAAGAATTGGTGAATAGGGTGGTAGTGCAGTGGAAGAAGCCTCCTATGGGATGGTATAAGTGAAATCCAGATGGTGCTTCTAAGGGGAATCTAGGTGTTAGTTCGAAAACATTTTGTATAAGGATGAGTAAGGAAACTTTATTTTGGCTAGAGCAAGGAGAATTCCAGACATTACTCATATGTTGCAGAAGCAATGTCCATAAGAGATGGCATGGAGTATTGTCATGCGAACAACATGTTTCCTTTGATTATAGAGACAGATTCTCTAGCAATGGAGCAGATATTAGAAGGAAAATGGGATACACCATGAAATATTCGAAAGGAAGTGCATAGAATTAATGTTTTGATGACTAAAGCAGAACATCAAATATCTCATGTATTCAGAGAAGGAAACACAGTGGCAGACTTTTTTACTAACTTTGTTTTTAATTTTGCAGGTACAATGGAATTCAATCAGTATGAAAATCTTCCTACTAGGGAGAAAACCCGTCTACAGCAAGACAAACGACAATTACCCCATATCATAATAAAATTGACGAAAGAACAGATTGGAGGTCGATTAGAGGAAGCAGGACCAACCTTACAGTGAAGAGTTAGTATGAAGATAGGAGATTACAGCTGGTAGTAATGGCTACTACGTTTCTACTCGATGTGTGGTATCAACTCCTGTAGGAGTTCAATCTGTCGAGAGGAAATTAATAGAAATTATTGACCATGCTCTAACAATTTATGATGCTTCAAGGTAGATTGGATCTTACTTGATATGAATCATGTAAATGGAAGCCAAGTAAGGTTATCTCTGATATAAAAGTTGATGGAAGAGTGCCTGTGTGAGAGCTTGAGGCTTCTAAGTTGACATCGATCTAGGGCTTGACTTCATCTAGATTCAGCTGAAGGTGAGATTCATACTCTTCTTCTTCGTTTTAGTTGGTTTGCAGGTTCCAATTTACGGAGGTGGTCCTGAGATCTTGACGGATTGGAGCTACTTTCCTTTTCTTTTCGGAACCTGTAATAGTTTTGATGTAGAGTAGAGTTGCTGTTTTGGTTTTAGACTGTTTTTTGAGTTGGGCTTGTTGCCTGACTTTGTATAGTTTCTTTTTTGTTTTTAATAAAAAGCCCATGAGGCTGACTTTGAGTTTAAAAAAAATTAGAAAAGTTTTTAATCGACAATTAAATGACAAAAATTAATATAATAATAAAAACAGATGTAACGGTCAGGGCGTGTACCATAACTAACTCTTCTTCCAAAATTTTCGTGTTTTAAATTTGATTATGTCATAAATGATTTCAAATATATATATGCACACACACATATATTTTTTAGCCATACTGGCTATATACATACAACTGCAATGACAAGACGTACAGATATACAAGTGTGATACGAGATATACCAACGGGATTCGAGTATAATGTGAGAGACACAATTGGGGTGTAAATATTATGATACAGTACAGGTAAGACACTACATGATATTATTATTGTGTAGAAACGTTGTGTGGAATTCAGAAGAGACAAGTATGTACATGTATTTTAGTTGCGTAGGACTTAACTCCATCGGTATGGTTTGATGCTTTCCTTATGTGTACTTGAGCTATTTAATTTGTAATGTGATTGAATGTTTGATCAATATGGCTGTGTATTTTATAGAAGGTAATGCAACTGAGTTATAAATGGTAGTGAATTACTAGGAGATCATTGTTCTAGCCTTATTATTATCATATAGACAAGAGAGTAGAAACAAAATTAAAGAGGGTGAGTTAATCATGCGGGTCAAATAATAGGTCATTAAATAATGAAAATGGGCTTAACTTATGATGGAAGGGTAAATGGGGTAGATGTGCTACAAGGTTTATATGGAAGGTTAATAGAGGAGAGGATCAGTGAAACCGGCTACTACCTAACTAGGGTGGCGCTGCAGTGGGCAAATCACCATTGTAGCAATCAAGGTATCCGCTGCAACGAGGTGAGAGAAACAGAATAAGATTTGAAACGAGGGCTAGAGTGGTAGGGTATATCCTCGAATATTGATGAATCATGGTAATCAAATAAAGTAGTAAATGAACTTGTGGGGTTATAAATATAATTTGGAGTCGTTACTACATTTATTAATTCGATTGCATGTTAAATTATATGCCATTACGTGAACTAATCTTAGTGTACGAATGATGCCTACCGGTACGTGGGTTTACTGATACTATCTTGTTACACCTATTTGGTGTAGATTGTGGCAGGTTTGAAGTTTCATGATTGATGTGGAGTACTCAGCCTCAGCTTTCGTAGTTTTTTTCGCAGACGAAGTTGCATCATTTTATTTTGTCAAATATTCGGTGTCATGGTTTGGAAGAAAAGATTTATTATAATTCTAGCAACATTTTGTATCATGCAAGCTAATGAGTATTTAAATTATTTTATTTTATTATTGGTTTAAAAAGTGGTTCTCCAATCGAGCTAAAGTTGATGCAGGTTCCCTATCAAGACCCGATCCAGGACAAGGAGCCCCAAGAAACTCCAAGTCGACCCATGGCATGAGAAAACATCTAATTCAGCCACATGAGCGGAAGACTTAACATATAAGAACATAATCATAACATAGAAAAAGAGAAATATCAGTACAAGACTTATACAATACGGCTGAATACAACTTGCAGTCTGATAAGTCTTTAAATATGAAGGACAGATTAATGGGACAACTGCCCAACTAATCCAACATCCATAAACTGAAAGAAAAACATAGAGTATGAACATACAACCCTTGAAACGTGAGGACTCACCAAGGGCGCTGAGAGCGAATCTGAAACTATCCACGGGTGAGGATGAGCCTGAGAACTGGGACCTGTATCATGAAATGATACAACATAGGAAGTATGCGATCAGTACGTGGAATGTACTGAGCATGCAAGGTAAGTAAAACGGACATTTAAAACATGTATGAAATTTATAAATGATCATAAGAGTAGGACGTCATGCTCGTATCGTAAATCATATTAACATATCATATGGATCAAGGTTTTCAAAACATTCGTAATATAACATAATCATAATCATAATAGAAGAGATTTACTTAACATGACTTGAGCCAGCATACATAATCATAACATGCA
>JACEIK010000154.1:260419-272663 GCA_018107945.1 Datura stramonium | reverse complement strand
CCATCTCCCCCTTGGGAGAAAAACTCCACCTTTTGACTCCGCACCGCTTCCTTCAGCTTCCTCAAAATCGGATCCTCATCTTGCTTAGATTTGATATCAACCACCAAGGACGATTCTGACCCATTCTGTACAACAACGCTGCCATCAGTCAAGTCGATCAATCTAACTCCCAATCTTGCAAGCCAGTGGACATCCTTCACCAACTCCTTCTTTCCCTCATCCATGTGGGACACACTCTCAATAGAGAGCCTACTAAGTTCATCCACCACCACATTAGCCTTGCCCAGGTGGTAAAGGACACTTATGCCGTAGTCCTTTAATAACTCTAACCACCTCCTTTGCTGAAGATTGAGATCTTTCTACCTGAACACATATTGCAAGCTCTTTTGATCCGTAAATACATCCACGTGGACCCCATACAAGTAATGACGTCATATCTTCAATGCGAACACCAACGTGGCCAACTCGAGATCATGGAACGGGTAATTCTTTTCGTGAACCTTAAATTGTCGAGAGGCATATGCTATTACCTTCCCATGATGCATCAACACACATCCTAGTCCGACTCTCGAAGAATCACATTATACAACAAAGACATCCGTACCCTTCGTTAAAGTCAACACTGGTGCTGAATTGAGTCAGGTCTTCAATTCCTGGAAGCTTTCTTCACAAGCCTTCGACTATTGGAACTTTATCTTTTTCTGAGTCAACCTGTTCAATGGGGTTGCAATTGATGAAAATCCCTCAACAAATCTTTGGTAGTACCTTGCTAGGCCCAAGAAACTTCGAATTTCTAAAGGACTCACCGGTCTAGGCCAATTCTTCATGCCCAAAGATGCTACCGAGTTCAACCAGAACTCCCGCTTGTTATACTTGGCATACAACTGACGATCCTTGAGGGTCTGAAGCACTACTCTCAAATGAGCGGCATGCTCCTCCTAGCTCCGAGAGTATATAAGAATGTCATCAATGAACACAATCACGAACATGTATAGATACGGGTTGAACACCCTGTTCATCAGATCCATAAAGGTTGCAAGAGCATTGGTGTCATTACCCAAGTTCACACCCTGGCCATAACACAAGACAAGGAATCCCGAGACACCCCAAGCCGACCCATGGCATTATCATAACATAAACTTGACATAAAAAAATGACTGACAAAATGAATAATCGAAAGCAATAACAAGAATCTAAGATGAACCATAAAGACAATTTTAATAACATTTAAATACAACGCTGAATCTATCTAGCTAAGTTTGAAAGCCTTCTATTAAACTGATGAGTTGCTGGGACAAGCCCCAAGCTAACTCCTAAAGTCTGAAAACTAAACCCATAGGAAAATATGAACATGATCACATCCTCAGAGGATGAGGACTCACCAAGAGCTGCTGAATAGGGAGGAAGCGTATCTAACCGCGAGCCGAGTCTGGAAACCTGAATTTATATCATAAAATGATATAGCACGAAAGGTGTGAGGTCAGTACTTGGAATGTACTAAGCATGCGGGATAACATAAACAATTAAATAAACAAATGTACGATAAGGATTTAATCAAATACATCAACATAACTGCCTCTTCATGTTATTCACATGCTTTAAGATTCACATACACAAATGTTTACATGGAACTTCTTTCTAAATTGCATTTATATAACATCTTAGAACTCATGCATAGGAGTCAGGTTCTGAACATTAATAGGTGCCCACATATTGTACTGGACCACTATTGATAACTGAAACTGATCATCATCTTATTAAGCCATTATAATATGAAAGATGGGTCATTCAAGGCTAAATCATACTAATATCATCATTAAGGGAGTCTCTCTCTACTATGGAGAATCCCAACTGCACTAAGGAGTCACTCTCTACTATTGAGGTGGAGGCTTTATATNATCATCATTAAGGGAGTCTCTCTCTACTATGGAGAATCCCAACTGCACTAAGGAGTCACTCTCTACTATGGAGGATCCCGACTGATGCTAGGGGAGTCACTCTCTTCTATTTAGGATCTCGACTGATGCTAGGGGAGTCACTCTCTACTATTGAGGATCTCGATTGATTCTAGGGAGTCACTCTCTACTACTGAGGATACCAACTTATTCTAGGGGAGTCACTCTCTACTATTGAGGATCCCGACTGATGCTAGGGAGTCACTCTCTACTATTGAGGATCCCGACTATCTAAAATCTGAGAGATACTGGTCTGACATTATATAAACTACTGCAGCTAGTCAGAAACATTAACATATTCTTCTTTCTTCATACATCATTCATTTCAAAAGGGCTGGGGCTAATTTCTACTAACAACAAGCCCCAATGCTCGGGAACTATCATTCTCATGCTTTATTATCATAACTCTTATCATTATGGAACAATTCTAGCATTTCTTCATAGGTCTAACATTAATGAGCATCTTTAGTTTCACATCAAGTATAATACTTTCTCATCGTTAAATTCCAGCCTCATATTAATCAGCATGTATCATAGAGACATTCGTGAATCATACATTCAACTCCTACTTTAACAAGCATACGCTGATTCATATAATCTAGATTTACAGGAAGTTATATTCTTAATCATATTTCAGCATATACAATAAAATCACATGAGAAGGGTGTATCTTCGTTTCATAAGACCCATTTCACAATTTATTCCAATTTATGAGAAGAATGCATTAGATAGGCCATTATCATAAATTTACTTCTTATCCAATTAATTTCATCAGGACATAAGGATACGCATAATTTTTCTCTGAATTATTCAAGTCCATGAATTCTAATTTAACCTCATCACATCTACCACTGACATATTAAAATTCTCATGGGTAATCGTATAATCGTTACATATTAAACATGGATACTATGAATTTATTATAATAGAATGAACAATGACAAAGCCTTATTTAAAACTCAACTCATTCATGACGAACATTTCATAATCCCGTGTATTTCATCACCCAACACATAATTCAAGATAACCCAATCATTTTATGTTGTACTTATATCGTAGTCGTAATAGATATTTAAATTTAAAGAGTTGTAGAAAGATTCACCATCAATTTAAAAACACTAGGTCATGTATTTTCTAGAATAGTAGAAATTGGGCATTTCAATTAAAATATTTTGGGGCATAAGGATGGAAGAAAATCCTTGTTTAAAAACCCGCATACCCAGTATAAGAAATTCCCACTCGAAATCTTCCTTGAAGCCTTAATGAACACCTTGATGAAACCCTAGAATCTTGAGAAGAAAGGAGGAAGAAGGAGAGTTGAGAGAATGAGGGTTTAGGCATGAAATTTCCTTTAAAAAGTGCAAGGTAGAATTCAAAACGATGCAGTTTAGAAGTTAAAAGCATAGGATTTTACAAAAATACGCATGAAGAAAACTAGAAAAATAGCCCGAACTGATGCCACAACTCACCTGACGAGTCATTGTCCCACCCAATGACTCGTTAGGTCCACTCGTCAGGTACACTAGAATTATTATTTCATCAGGCCACGACCAATGTAACGACTAATCACCAACTCCAATGATTTGTCATGTTCTTTCGTTAAGTACCCTAGAATTTCTTTAAAACCACAGCCTCTCCCTCCTAATGACTAACTTGACGAGTCATTGTCACACTTAACAACTCGCCATATCCATCCGTTATCCACATTGCTTAAGACTCCCTATCCTCCACCCAATGACCAACCTGATGAGTCGTCAGGCCAAATGACTCGTCAGGTCGCCTGTGGCCACTGGTCCAGCTCACATCCCTTGACTGCTCCCCACGGGTCAGACCATGACTGGTGGGGTCACCTAACGAGTTGTTCCCTTACTCATTCTGAAGCAAATTTCTGCTTACTTTTTCTGCTAAGCATCTTCTAACTCCGAGGTCTAATCTCTAGGACTTCCGGGGTGTTACAATATCTCCCCCTTGGGAACATTCGTCCTCGAATGTTGGCTGAACATATTGAAAAGATAGGAACAGGACCGAATTCCAAAAACCAATCAATCACAGCTATTACCAACGGAGTATCTAACTCCGGACCAACCCTATATACCAAATCTGAATATCCACATCTAACATGCATATCATGGTACAAGGTAAATCTAAGAACAGGAGACCAACATAGAACTAGACAGGACATCGAAAGAAAATTCTTTACCCTTTTATCTGGCACTAAACTGACACGGACTGATTCTTCTCCCCGAATCTCTTCTTGATACTAAGCTAACAGTCATGATATCAAATCTTACTGAGGGTAGGGAATTCATGAGAATGATTTATCCCCCACCTCTAAAACTGAGAACATGCAAGAGATGATCTGATTCTACTGAGTTAATAAAAAACTTCTAAATATTGAGTTCGAGCTAAACATACTGGTACACATAAATTAACACACATAACTGATTCATAACATGAAAATGAACTTAGATAACTTATAGAGAAAGACTGGCATCACTATCTGAAGCAGTTATTTCTAATCCTCGAGGAATCTGCATATAGAAATACTGAATCCAAGGGGAATTATCTGAACCTAGAAGGTGTCGATATATTGCAACTTCTAAGGCTGAAACTTCATTATGAGCACCCCCAAGGTCTGACTTACTACGCATACTCACTATATCCCCCTTAGCTTGTAGTCATAATTCTAAGACTCCTGAACCTTCCTTAAGGTCAGGTAAATTTGCAACTCTTAGCTTCTCTTCCACCACTAACCTCCACTACGAGCCTCACACTAAAAAATATTCTCATTACCCATCGACAATCTCTTCATGCAATTACAATAGGGCTTATTATTCAATATTGAGCTGACATGATGTAAGGGATAATACAAAATTTACAATATACCTGTGGCCACTATTGGCGACTTGCCTTTATCCTTGTGTGTTGTTCTGGCATGGAAGCGATTTTGACGATGTCCGCCCTCTGGGCTATATACTGCATCCTGCTGAAATGGGCGAACTATGGGGGCCACTGAAGAAACAGCCGAGGACCTACTATTGCCTCGCTTTGTCGCTACGCAATCCCGGTGCTTATGGCCTGATTGACCACACCAGAAACAAACATTCAACCTATCCATACACTCTCCCAAGTGGTGCTTCCCACAGCTAGCACACATGGGATACGTGATCCCCCTTACTCTAGGTCTATATGGAGCACTGACTGTTGAGATTGTTCGGGCTGTCAACCTTTGTTGAGAAAATGGGCGGTGTCCACCACTCGTCCTTGGCGAAGAGGAATCTAAATTTCCTCTCCTGGCCCTCTTGGCCTCTCATTCCTTTTCCTTTACTTGCTCCGCCTCCATTTGCTGTGAAAATATCACCAAACATGAGAAGTATATATCCCTATGCAACATGGCAGTCCTACACTTTTTAATCAAGGAGTCTGACACCCCATTCAGAAACCTACTCACTCGGGCCCTCTTGTCCGCTACCATCTCTGGGGCATACTTGGATAGCCGGGTAAATTCCAACGCGTACTCTTGTACTGTCATGTCATTCTGTTTTAGGTTGATGAATTCTGCCACCTTAGCCTATCTTAACTCTCTAGGGGAAAACCTATCCAGGAATGCGGTTTTAAATTCATCCCAACTCATGGGGCATGCTCCAATCCCTCGACTGTCCCTCCACTAACAAAACTAAATGTAAGCAACTCCTTTTAGCCGGTAGGAGGCTAAGTACGCTCTTTCAATTCCCGTCACCCTCATGATGTGGGTGATCTTTTGAATCTCTTCCAAGAACTCATACGGGTCTCTTCTACCTTTGATCGCAAAAACTCGGGTGGATTCATTCAGAGAAAATCTCTCACCCTTTTCGCCGCTACATTTCCATTCTGGGGAATACCAGCCATTGCTTGCTGATTAATCTGGGTGGTTACAGCCTGTGCCAACATACTAAGGGTTTCCCGAAACTTGGCATGGGTAACATGGTCATCCCTCGGGTTTGTCGGGGCTGGTGGTGCCAGCTGGAGATCATTACCATTTCTCCTTCCATTTACTCGTCTAGGAGGCATTATCTGCAAGCGCGTAAAGCATGAGTTAGGGGAAGGAACTATTTAGAGCTTCATAATCTACGCACGATAAGAATCATGAAGGAAAGGGAACATTCCTAAAACGTCTCATAGCCTCTTCTTCATAAGTGTGGCGCGCATCACACCCATGAAGAAGACTCTATGTAACGAGGCTTTTAGACACCCTAGGACACTCTAAACCTTTGCTCTGATACCAAGTTTTTCACGACCCGAGTTCACACCCTGACCGTAACACAGGACAAGGAACCTCAAGAGGCCTCAAGTCAACCCATGGCATTATCATAGCATAAACTTGACATAAAAAATGACTGAGAACATGAATAAGTGGGAGAATTAACAAGAATCTAAGATTAACCATAAAGACAATTTTAATAACATTTAAATACAACGCTGAATCTATCTAGCTAAGTCTGAAAGCCTTCTATTAAACTGATGAGTTGCTGGAACAAGCCCCTAGATAACTCCTAAAGTCTGAACACTGATCCAATAGGAAAATATGAACATGATCACGTCCTCGGAGGATGAGGACTCACCAAGAGCTGCTGAATAGGGAGGAAGTGTATCTAACCGCGAGGCCGAGTCTGGAAACTTGAATTTATATCATAAAATGATATAGCACGAAAGGTGTGCGGGTCAATACTTGGAATGTACTAAGCATGCGGGATAACATAAATAATTAAATAAACAAATGTACGATAAGGATTTAATCAAATACATCAACATAACTACTTCTTCATGCTATTCACATTCTTTAAGATTCACATACACAAATGTTTACATGGAACTTCTTTATAAATCGCATTTACATAACATCTTAGAGAACTTATGCATAGGAGTCACGTTTTGAACATTAATAGGTGCCCAATCTAAATTTAGGATCACATATTGTACTGGACCACTACTGATAATTTAAACTGATCATCATCTTATTAATCCATTATAATATGAAAGATGGGGCATGCAAGACTGAATCATACTAATATCATCATTAAGGGAGTCTCTCTCTACTATGGAGAATCCCGACTGCACTAAGGAGCCACTCTCTACTATGGAGGATCTCGACTGATGCTAAGGGAGTCACTCTCTGCTATTGACGATCTCGACTAATGCTAGGGGAGTCACTCTCTACTTTTGAGGATCCCGACTGATTCTAGGGAGTCACTCTCTACTACTGAGGATCCCGGCTGATGCTAGGGGAGTAACTCTCTACTATTGAGGATCCCGACTGTCTAAAATCTGAGAGATACTGGTCTGACATTATATAAACTACTGCAGCTAGTCAGAAACATGAACATATTCTGCTTTCCTCATACATCATTCATTTCAAAAGGGCTGGGGATAATTTCTACTAACAACAAGCCCCAATGCTCGGGAACTATCATTCTCATGCTTTATTATCATAACTCTAATCATTATGGAACCATTCTAGCATTTCTTCATAGGTCTAACATTAATGAGCATCTTTAGTTTCACATCAAGCATAGTACTTTCTCATCGTTAAATTCTAGCCTCATATTAATGAGCATGTATCATAGAGACATTCATGACTCATACATTCAACTCCTATTTTAATAGGGATACACTGATTCATATAATCTAGATTTACAGGACGTTTTGTGCTTAATCATATTTCAGCATATACAATAAAATCACATGAGAAGGGTGCATCTTTGTTTCATAAGACCCATTTCATGATTTATTCCAATTTATGAGAAGAATGCATTAGATAGGCCATTATCATAAATTTACTTCTTACCCGATTAATTTCATCAGGACATAACGATACACATAATTTTTCTCAGAATTATTCAAGTCCATGAATTCTAATTTAACCTCATCACATCTACCTCTGACATATTCAAATTCTCATGGGTAATCGTATAATTGTCACATAATAAACATGGATACAATAAATTTGTTATAATTGAATGAACAATGACAAATTCTTATTTAAAACTCAACTCATTCATGAAGAACATTTCATAATCCCGCATATTTCATCACCCAACACATAATTCAAGATAACCCAATCATTTTACGCTGTACTCATATCATAGTCACAATAGATATTGAAATTTAAAGAGTGTAGAAAGATTCACCATCAATTTAAAAACCCTAGGTCATGCATTTTCTAGAATAGTAGAAATTGAGCATTTTAATTAAAACATTTTGGGGCACAAGGATGGAAGAAAATCTTTGTTGAAAAACCCACATGCCTAGTAGAAGAAATTCCCACTCGAAATCTTCCTTGAATCCTTGATGAAACCCTAGAATCTTAAGAAGAAAGGAGGAAGATTGAGAGTTGAGAGAATGAGGGTTTAAGCATGAAAATCCCTTAAAACGTGCAAGGTAGAACCCAAAACGATGTAGTTTAGAAGTTAAAAGCATAGGAGTTTACAAAAGTGCCCCTAAAGAAAACTGGAAAACAGCCCGAAATGATGCCACGACTCACCTGACGAGTCATTGTCCCACCCAACAACTCGTCAGGTACACTGGAATTATTAATTCATCAGGCCACGACCAATGTAACGACTCGTCACCAGCTCCAACGATTCGTCATGTCCTTTCATTATGTACACTAAAATTTCTTTAAAATCACAGCCTCTCCCTCCTAACGATGTACTTGACGAGTCGTTGTCGCACTTAACGACTCGTCACATCCATCCGTTACCCACACTGCTTAAGACTCCCTATCCTCCACCCAATGACTAACCTGATGAGTCATTGCCCGGCCAAACGACTCGTCAGGTCGCCCGTGGCCACTGGTTCAGCTCACATCCCTTGACTGCTCCCCACTGGTTAGACCACGACTCGTGGGGTCACCTAACGAGTCGTTCCCTGACTCATTCTGAAGCAAATTTCTGCTAACTTTTTCTGCTAAGCTTTTTCTAATTCGAGGTATGATCTCTAGGACTTCCGGGGTGTTACAATTGGTTAGTCCAAATGACATAACTACAAACTCATAATGGCCATACCGAGTTCTGAAGGTTGTCTTTGGGATATCACACTCTCGAACTCAGAGCTGATGATAGGAGCTGGGCAAATAAATCATAATCCTGGGCAAGGGGTACCTATTCTTGACACTGACCTTATTCAGTTGCCGATAATCAATACACATCTGAAGGGATCCATCCTTCTTTCAAACAAAGAGAACCGGTGCACCCCATGGAGACTTGCTCGATCTAATGAAACCCTTATCCAACAAGTCCTTCAACTATTCCTTTAACTCTTTTAACTCGCCTAGAGCCATCCTATAAGGAGGAATGGATATAGGCTGCGTATTGGGCAATAGATCAATACCGAAATCAATTTCCCTCTACGGAGAAACACCTGGAAAATCATCATGGAAAACCTTCCGATATTCACACACAACTGGAACTAACTGAATAGTCGGGGTCTCGGACTCTACATCCTTAACCCTAACTGGGTGGTACATGCAACCCTTAGAGATCATTTTCCTAGCCTTAAGGTATGAAATAAACTAACCTGCTGGTACAACACCTTCCATTCCAAAACTGACTAATTCGGAAATCAGAATTCCACCACACGGGTCCTACAACTAATCAAAGAATAACATGCAAACAAAAAATCCATACCCAAGATGATATCAAAGTCCTTCATGGCCAACTCGACTAAGTCTGCGGAGGTAACCTTATGCAACACTATGATGGTCAACCTCTATACACCTGCCTAGCTACCACTGATTCACCGACTAGAGTAGATACGAAGAACGGTTCTGATAGAATTTCAGCACTAACTCCAAAACTACTAGCAATATAAGGGGTCACAAAAGACAAATTAGCTCCTAGATCTAACAAATCATAAGAATTAAGATCGAAGAATTGCAATATACCCGTGACCATATCTGGCGAAGCCTCCTACTCCTGGCGAGGCACCAGGGCATAAAACCTATTTTGGCGCTGACCACCTGCTGAACTAGTGGAGGCACCCTGCGGAGGGGGTCGTGCTGCTGGAGCGGTAGAAATAGCTTCAGGGCAATCTCTAATCCTGTGTCTAGGTTTGCCACATCCAAAATAAGCATCCATGCCGACCAGGCACCTCCCGAGATGATTCTTGCCGCACTTCGCACAAATTGAAAAAGTGCGCTCCACCTACATGCTACCATGATCCCTCGAGCTTGTGGCCCTGCTCCTCTGGTCTCCCCTGAACCTAGATAGCATGCTGGCCGATGATGGAGCTGGAGCAATTGACCTGTTCTGGGACTGCTNGTCCTGGCCTGAGAAACCCCATAGTTGTCGGTCCTGGGCCTCTTGGACTCTTTCTTCCTCCTGTATACCGACTCCATCTACTGCGCATGCAATACAATATGGGGAAAATCAATTTCCTGGTGAAGCATGGTGATCCAGCAATCCTTGTCCAAATAATCTGCTACCCCATGCACAAAATGACTCACCTGAGCCTGCTGATCCGCCACCAACTCCGGAGAATATTTAGATAACCGGGTGAACTCCAATGCATATTCCTGGAACGACATATTACATTGCTTTAGATTAACAAACTCGGCCATCTTGAGCTCCCTCATCTCTCGAGGGAAGAACCGATCCATGAATGCAGTGTGAAACTCATCCTAGCCTATCGGGCCTGCACCCGTTGGCCTGACATCTCTCCATTGCTTAAACCATATATGTGCTACCCCTTTTAGCTGGTAGGAGGTCAAGTCAATTCATTCACCATTGTCCACCCTATAACTTGGGTAATCTTCAGAATTTACTCAATGAAATCACGTGGATCCTCGTCCATCCTTAACCCCGTGAACTCCAGAGGGCTCATACTCAAGAAATCCCTCACCCTAGTTGTCGCTGCATTCCCATTCTGAGGGAAATACACCACCGTCTGATTCTGCACCTAGGTAGTCATGGCCTGGGCTAGCATCTGAATGGCCGCCCTAAACTCAGCGTGGGCGGCTGGCTCTTGTACGTGCTCCTCGTGAGCAGGTGGAGTTGGCTGATGGTCACCATCATGGGCACCCTAGTGATCATTACCATTATTTTTCTCCGGGATTTTACTCGACGTAGAGGCATGATTCTGCAAACGCGAATAGCACAAATTAAAAGGGTAAAGGACGTTCATCGCACAACATGGATCATGAAAGAAGGTAACATTTCCTAAATGTCTAATAGCCTCCTTTCCATAAGTGTGGCGTGCTTCACACCCATGAAAAGGACTCTACTTAATGATGCTTTCAGACACCCTAGGACACTTCAAAACCTATGGCTCTGATACCATGTTTGTCATGAACCAAACGTACACCCGGATCATAGACACGGGACAAGGAGTCCCTAGAGACCCCAAGTCGACCCATGGCATGAGCAAACATCTAATTCAGTCACATGAGAGGAAGACTTAACATATAAGAACGTAATCATAACATAGAAAAAGGGAAGTATCAGTACAAGACTTATACAATACGGCTGAATACAACTTGCAGTCTGATAAGCCTCTAAACATGAAGGACGGATTGATGGGACAACTCCCCAACTAATCCAACATCCAAAAACTGAAAGAATAACATAGAGTATGAACATACAACCCTCGAAACATGATGACTCACAAAGAGCGCTTAGAGCGAATGTGAAACTATCTACGAGTGAGGATGAGCCTAAGAACTGGACCTGTATCATGAAATGATACAACATAGAAAGTATGTGATCAGTACGTGAAAGGTACTGATTATGCAAGGTAAGTAAAACGGACATTTAAAATATGTATGAAATTCACAAATGATCATAAGAGTAGGACGTCATGCTCGTACCATAAATCATAATAATATATCATATGGCTCAAGGTTTTCAAAACATTTGTAACATGACATAATCATATTCATAATAGAAGAGATTTACTTAACATGACTTGAGACAGCATACATAATCATAACATGCATAAATCATGAGGAATAGTGGGAGATTCTTTTAACTGACATACCCCATATGAGTACACATGAAGCCCAACTTGTAACCCTAGTCGGGAGGGAGTCCGTAACTTGCCAAGGGTAGGAACATGAAAGTGTGATATCACCATGAAAGGTCCATTTGGGCCAAGGACTAACATGAAAGGATCCCGACATACCTACGGTGGCACGTAGTTCATGAGATTTGGGGCTTAACCTGAGGCCCGAACCTACTCGGTGTTCGATATTACTCCCAAAATATATATAGTGCTCATAATAATACATACATGAGTTCATGGGCTAGTTAAATCAT
>JACEIK010000154.1:160222-175249 GCA_018107945.1 Datura stramonium | reverse complement strand
AATACACGAATACTCGTGAATTTTACATCTTTCATTTTATGTATATTTGAATTAATTTTAAATTGGTCTTCATTATTCTTTGAACTTGACAGTTTGATTTCCCTAAATTATGACATGATAAAGAGCATTGATACATTCGTTTTAGACTTGTGAAAGTAAACAAATCGAAAAAAATAAAACGTCCAACTAAATAGGGTTGTTCAAATTAACGATTAAATTGATAACCTGAATCGATTGGGTTATTGGATTAGTGATTCGAGTTATTAGTTTAACGGTTTGATTTATTAGTTTACTACAACAATAACAATAACCCAGTGAAATCCCACAAAAGTGAGGTCTGGAGAGATTAGAATGTACGCAGATCATACCATTACCGAGGTAGGGAGGTTGTTTCCAATAGAACCTCAACTTATAGACATACAAACAGAGTAATAACAATATACTAACAATAATCATATAAAACAAAGATCTAGCCCAAAGAAAATAGAACGAAAGAAAGGGAAATAGAAAAAAGGAAGGAAAAAAATCAATAGATTATTAGTTTACTGTTTCAAGTTATTAGTTCGATTATCGGTTTGATTATCGAGAATGTGTGTGACTAAAGGCAATGATACATCTTATTCGAGAAAAATGTGGTTTGAAATGTGACAAAGTACCCACAATTTTATATGAAGATAATGCAGCATGTATAGAAATTAAAGGGAGAATTCATAAAAAAAGATAGAACGAAACACATTTCGCCAAAGTTTTTCTACACACAGAAGCTCCAAAAGAATAGTGATATCAATGTGCAACAGATTCGTTCAAATGACAATGTGGCTGATGTATTCACCAAATCTGTACCAATTGCAACTTTCAAGAAGATGGTGCACAAGATCGGGATCAAAAGATTCAAAAATGTCCTTATTAGGGGAGTTAATACGCGTTGTACTCTGTTTTCCTTGAGAGGTTTTGTCCCATTGGGTTTTCTTTGTAAGGTTTTTAATGAGGTATTATTAGATGTGTACTCTTTTTCCTTCACTAGATTTTTTCTCACTAGGTTTTAACGAGGCACATTATCTATCAAATAGACATTCAAATGGGAGTGTTATAAACAATGTTCAGGAAAGCGTAAAGCGGAAAAAAGCGACAAGGCCCTGCTTCGCTTAAAGCGTGAAGCGAAGCGCTCGCCTCATTGAAGTGAAGCGTAATTTTTTTTAAAAAAAGACCAAAATTAATAGACACAGTATATATTAGCAAATGTTCAAATTAACAGCCCAAAAGTAGATATCACAAAGTAGAGTAGAAGCAAAACAGCTTAACAGAGCAGAAGCAAAACAACTGAACCAAACAGAAAAGAGAAGAAGAAAGAAGAAAGAAGAAAAAAGAGTGAAGAAGGAAGAAGAAGAAAAACCTGCGCAAAAACAGGGTAAAGAAGATACTTCTGAGTGTTATTTTTCTGGTTCACTTCATGCTTTTATTCTATTCGTAGAAAAGGAGTCAAGTTTGCCTTTTTTTATGCAAATGCAGTTTTTGTAAGTTTCTTTCCCCTCTATTATCTTCTAATCCTTCATTGGGGTGGGGTGGGGGNGTACTGTTGGTTGTAGATGAAAGTGTATTAGTTCATGAAATTGATTAAGATGTCCAAAACAGAGAGTGGCCTTAGGATGTTTCCTTCATAAACACCATCACCTTGCTTGTGAAACCCGGGGAAACTAGCTTCAAGTTCTCCATTTCCTTACCCTACTGGCATTTTCGTGTAAATCCTTAATCTTTGAGCTTCTTGATGAGTTACTAAGCCACCTCCCCCTCCATTAGCAAGCTAGGTATGATGCTAAGATGCTTTTGAGGTCTCCCATGAACACCATAGCTTACTAGTTTTGTATCTTACTGACTCACAGGACTCAGAGAAATACATGTGTTTATAAATATCTTTATAAGATAAACTTTGTGCCACTTCCTGACAATATCTAAGGAGCTTTGCTGTTCTGCAAAATTGTGCATCCAATAGCCTGGACCAATTACAATTGTAAAGTAGTAATATTCCATCTTGATGCTAAGATTTTATCTACTAATAGCAAATTTCTTCACAAGTTAAGGTGAGTAGGTAGCTGGGCCTCCACCATATTTTTTCTTGACAATATGAGCAATTTCTTCTGCCAGGAAATTTGATATTGACGTTAATGCCAATGTTATAGCTCGGTGAATTTTCATTTCAGTAGGTTGTAACTTTGAAATTCATCAACAAATGGTCTCAGTTTTGTGCTATGTAACAATATTTATGGGTGTACGAAATGCTGTTGATTTGCTAGTTATCATTAACTAGCCTATTCACTGTCAGCTTTGAAAAGTAAATTTATGAATTTAATCTGTGCTGAAGTGTGCAAGGGTCGATAAACTTGTGTCAGCTTCAGTTTAGTCCCAAATATTCTTTCTAGCAATTGATCATTAAAGTATTGAAATTAAGCAAAGCCCCTGAGTGTAGGCAACTTGTAATTGGATAGCAGCAAACTGGATGTGTTATTGTGTTTAAATTGTTGTCTAAATATTTTATTTGGATGAGAAATCCATGGCATAGAATTACCCAAGCTGATAAGGGGATTGAGTGAACTGGTGGATTAATGGCAATGCTAGTGGTTCATATGGTTTGTTTGTGCTATACTGCTGTTAGAAAAACATCAGACGTGGTTAGAATTCTTTCCATTTTTTTTCTTGTCAATGTGGGGCCTGGAGATTGGTGAAAATTCAGGAAGGTGCTTGGTTTATAGTAATGAATCTGAAATTTGTTCAGACATATCCCTGCATCACCAGCTTTTTTTATCAAGTGCCCTGCATCACCATCTAAATGTGTTGTCAAAAACTTAAATGCATTCTTAAGCTTCCTGCATCTTTTATTTTTCTTCTTCTTCTTTTTTTTTTTTGGTTGAGGTCAACTTCCTGCTTTTCCTTTCAATCTTCTTAAAGGCACTTTGGTAAATCTGGCTATCTATAAGATATTGGTCATTGTTGATGCAAATCTGACAGTCATAGCCGTTTTCTTAACTGATTTGGCAATCCCAATGAGAATGAAATCTAAAATCTTCATAAAGAGACAAAACCATTCAATAGAAACTTTCAGTAAAGAATAAAAAACAATAGGACAAAACAAACAAACTAGATTAGTTCTGTATACCAATATATCCGAAAGCAAAACTGCTAGCAAAACCTTGTGGTGCGGTGGGGATGGGGGAGGGAGAGAGAGAGGCAGCAACCAAAATTCAGAGATTTTCTTATTTCCTTCTTTCTATCTCTCGAACATAATTAGCATGATTTTCGAGGATTACCTTCTATAAGACCCTCATGTAACTATATACAATCTGTTTCTCTTTATCTCTCTACGGAAGATGCACTTCTCAATTATTGCAATTTCTTTCAGAGTGACAAATAATGCTCTTAGCATGTATGAGATTCGCCAAATTCAATATTGTTGAAAGCAGGCCATGGATAAGACACCAATGATCATAGTATCATACGTGTGACATATACAAATATAAAGCTGTCTTTTCCTTCTTTGCCTCATTTTTTGTGTTCTCATAATTTCTGATTTCATGTTCTCTCTAGTACTTCTTCATTGCATCCTTAAACCATCACCATAATTGCCTTTCTCCTCCTCTTCCATCTCTCTATTTTCCTCTTTTTCTTCTCTTCTTCTCTATAGTTTAGTGAGCTTAGGAAGGTAAAAAGGTTCTCCAAATTTTGAGGATAAGTGGTTGACTTAAGGTCCTTGACAAATACTCCTGATCTCCCGTAACACTTCTTTAATCCTCTGCTCAAGATAGGAATAGCAAATCTGATTTCATGAAGGAAAACATTCCACCAACTCTATGGTTGCAGATATTAATATTTCCTGCTTTGCCACCATCTTCAAATCAAACAGAGACAGACAACCTGTACATATTGGAAATTAACAGAAATGACAAGCATTGACTTATTGATTCAGAATTTCCAACCATTACTTTTAACTGTTTGGAACTTTGGATAGAAACCGAATAGCGTGGGCTCTAGAGTGACCAGTTTTCTGAGGAAACTAGTTGTTGGATCATTTGTCTAGAAGAAAAACAAAAATTGTAGAGTTGACAGAAACAAGAAAGATTAGTCCTAGTTTTATGCAGGGTCACTGCAGGTCCCTTGCATTGTTGTTGTGAAAATCTTCTTGAGCTAGCCATAATAGGACAAAGTATTGAACCAATAATACCAATTGCCAGACATGGTGAAACTGTAAGCCTATTTCTTGAAACCTATCTTTTGTGCACTGCTCTATCTGAAAAAGTCGCCTTAATAGTCCTCTTCAGCATAGAATTACCCAAATCTATTCAGCTGAATTTAGAGCAAGAGACTTATGTCATCTCTAATTAGTAGTGATTCTTCTTGCATTTAGTTTGACCTTTCTGTTTGGTAGAATGCTGCTCTGAGCAGCATAATAGCCTGAGCATGACGGCCACAGGCTTTTATTTTGCCATTGATCTCGCTTCTCTGGTGCCAAGTCCCAATCTACTAAATCCTTTGAAGGAATTATGTAGATTCAAATATGCCAGTAAAATGCAGAGGGGTATTCATTTACTACAACACGAATAATTTAAGAAGGTTTAGATTGAAGCAAACAAATGGAAAAAATGATGGTAAATTTGTTGTCCTTTTCCATTTGTTTCCTTTGACCACTTTCAAGGATCTTTACCGAAGTAAGTCTAACTGCCACTAGTGCGGAGCATTTCTGGTGGTGGAAGAACATGTGACCATAGTTTCCCTGCCAAAAGAAGGGGTAATTCCACTCACTGCCAGTGTGTCCTTTGTATTTTTGGGGGTGGAACTCAATCTTACAGGGCCTGAAAGCACAGAGTTATTGGATACTGAGATGTTTCGTATAATATGTGTAAGGGATTGATTTGTACAACATCTCACATCCACTATATAAAAGCATTTCAAAAGGCTTATAACGGTGTTTAGAATACTCCACTTGTTTAGATTCTTCATATTAAAAATGTGTGGGAGAGTATTCAGGTATATAAAATCTCACATCAGCCATATAATTTCTAGAAGTGCTTATTAAGATTTTAAAATACCTCACTTATTTATATCTTGAATTGAATAATTTTCAACGGGGCAATAGGGAATTAGAGTCAATTTCATCTCCTGAGGAGAGTATATAGGTTATCCAAGAGCAGCTTGATCGAGTGCCAAATTGGCAACTTAAGGATTGTAGGGGATCGAGTAAAGCATACTTAGAATAAAAGTCAAAGAATGAAGTGACCTCTAATAATTCGTTGAATAGGAAGGCGAAGGCTTTTTTGGGAAAGTCTTTGTGGTGCCTAGGTTGGAGAATTTGACAGAGGCAGCTTTGTATTTGGCTAGTGATGCTGTTTATTATGAATTATATAGTGCATTTTACCTAGAGCTGGATAAATTTGCAATGCTACTAAGAACTCCTAATATGATGGATGAGGTTTGGTATGAAGGAATTATTATAGTGCTATTAACAGATTAATTAAGTCACATGGTACAATTTAGTTATTACTATTGAGGCTCCTACAAATTTTACTTTTTGTAAAATGTAATTTAATTATTGCTACCAACTTTTTAATTTATTACACAAATAAATTTCATTCAGCTACAGTTTGGTTATTGCTATTGCCTAATCAGTGTATACACCTAACTTTTTGCCTAACCTTTAAGTATCAGTTAGTGATAGCAGCCTTTTTTCCTTCTTCTAGAGGCCTGATTTCATCTTTAATGGTTGGTTAAAAAAAGATGGAGTACTGTGTATTAAATGAATTTAGCCTTTTGTTTTCTTAGATCTACCTTTGGCTTTAGGTATCACAAGTTTTTTATTAAATAATCTACCTCAAAGGTAGGGTAAGATTACATTGGGTTGTTGTTGTTGTTGTTATAATCTACCTCAAAGGTAGGGCGGTTTCCAATAGACCCCCGGTTCAAAGAAAAAACAAATCAAAGCAATACAGAAAAAGAAGTAACGGATGTGAAAGCACACAAAGCATGTTGAATAGTAATTAAAGAAAAATAATATGATAATCAAAGTACAAGAAACAACATTTAGTAACAAAATATCTAAGGACAAGACACTACACGAGTAATACTACGACTACTAGTATGGAAGGATTAGCTAAACAACGCTCTGCTACCTGCTAACCAACTACCCTAATCCGTGTCCTCCACAACCTCCTATCTAAGGTCATGTCATCGGTAAGCTAGAACTGCGTCATGTCCTGTCTAATCACCTCTCCACAATACTTCTTTGGAACATGAGGTGTTTTGAAGGAAAGCAGAACAGTATACAGAAAATGAAGATGAATTGCATAGCTTTGTACTATTTTTGGTGTAAACAAGTTTTGTTAGGCCCTACAGAGGACTGTTCTATTGTACTAGACTATTTGTAGGGGCAGCTCTAGAACAGGTGTTCATTAATCAAACACCTACTTTTGTTACACTTTTGTAAAGGGTCTACTTCTGTTTTGATGCAGACCTAGTGAATATATAGAAAAAATTACCTTTCTCAAAAAAAAAAGAGAACTTCTTCGGCATACCTCTAACTCTCCTGAAACCATCCATTACCAACCTCTCACACCTCCGCACTGAGCATCCGGACATCTCCTTTTACATATCTGAACCATCTCAGCCTCACTTCTCGCATTTTGTCCTCCGCCGAAGCCACTCCCACCTTGTCACCGATACCCTCATTTCTAATCCCATCTCTTCTAATATGCCCGCACATCCATCGCAACATTCTCATTTCCGCAAATTTCATTTTCTGAGTATGAGAGTTCTTGACCGGCCAACATTCTGCCCCATATAACATAGTTGGTCTAACCACCACTCTGTAGAACTTGCCTTTAAGTTTTGGTGGCACCTTCTTATTCCTAAGAATGTCATGAAATTTGATTTAGTATTTAATTTTAGACCTCTTTATCTGTTTTTTCTCTTTCGCATTTCTAAAATAGTTAGCCAGAGTCCTTTTATTTCATTTTTGATGTTAAGACCAAAGAGAAAAGTCCGCCATTATAACTCAACTTTTCTTTTACCATTTTTCCACCTCATTTCTTCTTCCCTCTATCTTTGACTTTCTCCACGCCTAACTCATTTTCAATAGAGTTTTTCAGCTCACAAACATATTTTAAAAAGCTCCTATGACTTCTGTTCTCCCTCCCTTCAATCCATTCCTCTTCTCACTGTATTAATCAGAGAGCAATAGACCAAAAACAAAATTGGAGGAGACACTATCCAACCACACCAAAGGAAACTCAATTAGAAAAGAAGAGAAATAGAGAAAGAACCCTAAGGAAGTGGGGTTTTTGCCTAGCATTAATTCAGAATTCATATTGGCCCTTAAAAAACTTTCAAGATATTAAAGGTTCAAATTCTTTTTTCAGTATGCATATTGGAGTTAATGTAACATTCAGTTCCCCACTATTTTCAGCTCGATAAAATTCATGGGTTGCTTGTAATATGTTTTTTCATTGTGTAATCATTCTTTATTAGTTGAATTCAGATTTTGAACTATACAAGTTGGGACTAATGACCCTCTCCCTATTTCTTACTTTTTATTGCTGATGCTGCTTTGACTTTAGGCTGATCCTGAATTTCACTCGTTGGTTTTGAGACGTGGCTGTTAAATATAGGAAGAAAGCTAAATTATTGGTGTCTAATATCTTCTTTTCACCCTTACTTTAAGTTTGATAAATTTTGACAATATTTTTTTGAGTTCAAGTTTTATACACCGTCAGCCTGATAGTGTTGATGTATACAACTTATACTCTATTTTGTTTACTATTGGGGATCCTCTTAAAGAATATCCTTACTATTCGATATTGCCTTTGGTGTTGTTAGGATTATTATATGACAAAAAGAAGTTTGTCTAGTATGAGTTTTTCGTAAAGCTTCCTTCTAGCCTATCAAAAAAGGCGGGGTTCGTGTTCTTTTGAAAAAGATATTTGATGATGACAGGTCTTGGTGTTTTTGTATGAATTTTCATTCTTATGATTGTTCGTTGTATTATATCTGCTAATGGAATTTTGTTAATGGATAAGAATTGGATTGTTTGTGTTAATATATTGATGTGGGGTTCATTCAAACTAAGAAAAAATTGTTTTCTTCAATAGTACTGATTAAGGACCTAAAACCTTCTATATAGTTTCAGTTTATCAAATGAGTAGATAAGTCAAAAAGTGCTTATAAGCTTACCCGAACATTCTCAATGTTTGCTCTAAGGAACCAAAAGCTTTTTCTTTATTACTTTTATTTATGCACCTTATATTTGTATATTTAGTTATTGCCATTATCTTCACAATGTTTGTTGCATATTTTAGAATTGAACTAAGAATTAAGGTAATTCCAATCTTCCAATGTAAAAAAAGGAAATTATGTCTACCTCATTTACAGAAGGTAAAGAAAGAAAGGACAAAAGAACAATGCAGATAAATGGACCTGAAATTTTACTTTATTATGAATAAGTTAAAATGATACAAAGAGGAGGAAAGACATGTAAATAGCTTTTTTGCATTATTAATTCATGGATTCCCATGGAGATCAAGACACAGGTTTTCTTATCCCAAATTTTGTCTGCAGTTCCACTTTGCAATATATTCTCAGTGTAGGTTCCACTTTGCAGTATATTCTATCAGTGTAGGCTGTCTAAAATGCTTAGCAAAAAGACAAAGCTGTGGAGTCACTTCCTGTATATATCAATATTTGCTTCTTCAATGTAGAGGACATTTTGTTCACTTTTCTACTCCTAAATCAAGTTTGCTGCTTTTTGGCTTTTTCCATTTCTCACCAGTTATGGCTTCTGCTTCATTCCTTTCAACAATCGGCAAAAGGTATGTATCAAAGTCTTCTTTTTATATAACATCATATGTAGTCTAAGGGTGAATATTCAATTTTCTTTGGAAACCATCCTTAAGCCTTTTATATACTTATTTCAAAATGCTTGTGACAGTGTTCATAAATGGACCAACCTGGTAACAATAATTTCCTGCATTGAGGGTAATTCTGGAAACTATTATGACGATGTTTGTTGTACCGCTGCTTTGTTTATCTTTCGAAAAGGTTCATTGAGATCAATATCTGCTGCCCTTGCATATTCTGCTGAAAAATGTTAAGCAGTTTTGAGTAAAGGGCAGAGGATCTTGCTCTTTCCGTCCAAATTTAAGGACTTGTCACTATTACTCTTTAGGTAAACTGTTTTTTCTTCGACTGTCATATATTTTTCAAATAATTTTTAAAATACTTTTAACTATAGAAAGTTATATGCGTTGACCTCAAAATCCGAACTTGTCATTCTTTAGGAAGCAAAGTTTAAAGTTTGTTTGGACATTGGATTTGCTTTCTAAAGCAAAAGATGCAATGAAATTGAGACGACTATAACTTCCATTTTTTCTATATGAAGGCTAGAGGGGAAAGTAGCAATGGTAACTGGAGGAGCTAGTGGCATCGGTGAAGCAATTGCGAAGCTCTTCTCTGAACATGGAGCCAAAGTGATCATTGCTGATGTTCAAGATGAACTTGGAAACTCAGTTAGCAATGCACTTGGAGGCTCATCCAACTCCATGTACATCCATTGCGACGTTACAAACGAAGACCATGTCCAAGAAGCCATCGACAGAACCATCGCCACATTTGGAAAACTCGACAGCATGATCTGCAATGCTGGCATATCCGACGAGACCAAGCCAAGAATCATTGACAACACGAAAGCAGATTTTGAGCGGGTCCTTAGCATCAACGTGACAGGAGTTTTCTTGAGCATGAAGCATGCCGCTCGTGTCATGGTCCCGACGCGCAACGGATGCATCATCTCCACCGCCAGCGTAAGCTCCAGGGTCGGAGCTGCAGCATCGCATGCATACTGCAGCTCCAAACACGCCGTGCTGGGGCTTACCAAGAACCTTGCAGTGGAGCTGGGGCAATTCGGTATACGGGTGAATTGCTTGTCACCCTACGCGATGGTTACGCCGTTGGCTACGAAGGTCGTTGGACTTGAAAATGAAGAGTTTGAGAAGGCGTTGGGTGCTGTTGGGAACCTTAAAGGAGCAACTCTGAGGGTGGATGATGTTGCAAAAGCAGCACTATTCTTGGCAAGTGATGATGCTAAGTATATCAGTGGGCACAATCTGTTCATTGATGGGGGATTTACTGTGTATAATCCAGGACTAGGCATGTTCAAGTACCCAGAATCTTGATACATGGGATTTAGCTTTTTTCTTTATATAAATAATGTTGCATAGCAGCCTAATTTAATTATTATGGAAATGCAAAGTTATGATTTTAGAATTGATGATATCCAATGACTTTTTACAGAATGCAGCTGACACGATGTCGTTCATTATATTGGATTTTTGATACGGGATTCTTGAATTGCATTTAAAGGTAAATTGTTTTTAAAGATAGAAAGTTGAGGATTCTTTTTGTGACAAATTAAATAGGAAAGTGTGTCGCATAAATTTGAACAGACATGAGATTTTCCATCTACTCTGGACTACTCATAGTTTCTCCCTAATTGGGAAGAAGTTTGCAAATTATATGAAGTCCAGATGGTGATAAATAGTTATGTAGCGGTTAAATGGCTCAACCCAGCAACTCGCTATGTGAAAATGAACAGTGATGGATCTTGTGTGGATGGTAAATGTGGAGGAGGAGGAATAGTAAGGAGTGATGATGGTAGCTTTATCATGGCATTTGCATTGCCAGTGGTGCAAGGATCCAGTAATTTTGCAGAAGTTAGAGCCTTTATCTATGGCCACAAATGGTGCATCAACAATAGGTTTAACCTGGTCAAAGGTGAAATCGACTCCCTCATTCTGCAAAACTAAGTAACTGTGGATATCCCTTGGAGAATCATTGACATAGTAGAGGAGATTAGGAAACTAGTAAATATTCATGACACTAGAACTCGACATTGCTATAAACAAACAAATTGTGTAGCTGACAAGTCGGCAACCCTTAGCCACAACCATGAAGACATCTGTATATATAACACTTTTGGAGATCTTTCTGGACAGATTAAAGGCTTGATAAATACTACAGATGGCAGCTATCTTCATTTAGAGTCGAGAGGAAAAAACAAACGCCTCTCTGGTATGATCCACCTTGAGTATTTCAGCTTTATAGCCACTGTGGGCACATTTTTTGTTACTAGCTTTGTAGCTATCTAAACTTGGTTCTCCAAGTTCAACTCATGTAGTAAAAGGTCAGGCACAACCTCCCTTTTACGATCATATTCTTAAGTGGTTATAAAATCGTGACTTAGTTTGAAAGGGAAAAAAAATTGTTTCTCCCTAGGTACTTGAACATTATCCAACAAATTCATCCAGGCACAAGAGCTTGGGCTTACCGGTTTTGATGGTCCATTTCGGAGATCTTCAACAAGTTTTTGCACAGACTGCTCCTATTCTGGAGTAAGTTTAAATTTTTGTTCTTTAAATTGGTGGTTGTACTGCTCATTTAATGAAAATTTATGGGCTAAAGTATCTTTAATCAAAATTAATTTCACAAGGCAGAATTTTTTAAAGAAGTTTGCCTCGGGGCATAACTTCCGTAATACCTGATTTGCCAGACAAGACTTTTAGAGAATCTATGTCTTAGGGCGTAACTTATGCCTAGTGACATAACGTGTGTTACTAAACTGATGTCTTGGGCATAACATGTGCCATCGGATTTATGTTTTTAGGCATAACTTGTGCTACTGACCTTATGGTTTTGAGTATAACTTGTGTAATTTATTTTGCATTTTGGCATAACTTGTGCCCTTGCACTTATGCTTAGAGTGTAACTTGTGCCTTAGGCATAATTTTTTTTCTTGCCTTGGGGTATAACTTGTGCAAAGTATAATTTGTGTCTTGAGTTGAATTTCTTTTGCCTTCAGACATACCTTGTGTGACCGCACTTATGCCTTAGGAAATAACTTGTGTTTTGGGCATAATTTCTTTTGCCTTGAGGCATAACTTGTGTCACTGAACTTATACCCTAAGACATAATTTGTGTCACTGAACTTATACCCTAAGACATAATTTGTGTCATTCAACTTATGTCTTACTAATTTTCTTTTGAATAACGATATTTTTTTTGTTTTATTTTTTTGCCGTTAAGACTATTTTCAACTATTTTTTTTATTAGTTAAAATTTTGAAGAATAAAAATTTAAAATTAATAATTTTAAAAAATAAAAATTAAAAAACATCAAATAATAAAAGTATTTATATGAATGACCCGATCTATAAACGTTGCCTACATAAGGCTTGATAAAAGAATATCTAAATGCCATTACGATAGCCGTTGTTATAAGCAAACTTGAGTGTCGCAATTAAGTGCTCCAATTACCTTGGCACATAACCTCAACATGTTCTCTTCGTTATATGATTCTTTTTTTTTTTATTATAGAAAATCAATAAATGAAATACAAAAAATCATTGTATGATTAATTTTTAGTAAATGCCATGGTTGAAAGAGAGCTGTAATATAAAGACAAGTCTTCAAACAGCACATGGCAAATTGCAATTTACTTACCCAATTTGGTAGTAGTTGTATCTGCTTCAATTAGTTCCAGCATTAACTTCACCAATAATTTTTGCCAACTCAATCTCATCTCCATCTCACATTTTGATTTGAGATTTAGAATTTAAAGTTTATAAGGTTTAATTTATTTTTTTGTTTTTATTAAATTTTTTTAAGTATGAAAAATATATTATAATTACATAATAAATAAAAAGAGAATAATTTTATTTATCAAGATTGTGAGTTCAATTTTATGTATTTTCTTGATTTTTAACTGTTAGTAGTGTATTTTTCAAACGTATGATAAATTTGGACTTTCTTGTGATGTATTTAATCGTCAAGATATTTCAAAATTTGTCTCGAAGAAGATTGACTTTGAATCACTTCACCCAATATCTTAATCTCTTTATGAATATCCAAAAATTTACGGGATATTCAAGATGCCTTTTCAATGGAATATATACCCATTTTTATAGTTGTGAGCTAAGGTTTAAGATAGAGTATCCTTTGAGAAACTCTAATGAATCTTAAGATTTGAAAAATACATGCAAAAGACTTGTGTTGTAAAGGCCCAATTTAAATAGGATAATTATTTGATATCTAAATTCTCGCTTCTTACTAAAAAAAAAAAAGTTTATTGAGTTTTGCTAAACTGTATCATATACTACACATTCGCCTCCGACCCTTGAAACTCAGCCTTCATTGTGAAAAAAAAAGGAAAAAAAACTAAAAAGATTTTTAAAAAAAATCACATTTTGATATTAGATACAGTACTTTTTCTTTATCGTATTCCACCTCTTATTTGTTTTTTATCTAAAAATAATATTTTTAGTGATGGTTGGCTGTGTTTGACAATTTTCTCAATAATAACTTAGGTCACGACAAGAATAACAACATTTTATATGTTTTGAATCTATTGTTATGCTTTAAAAGATCATTTTTAAAAAATCTTTCTACTCAATATTCGTGTACGATCCATTTAACAAAAATCTAGAATACCTCAAAGTTAGAATTTAATTTTAAAAAGTTTATTTTATTTTTATAACTGGCCAAATTTATGAAGATGTCAAAACATTAACTTTATCATGTTTGAAAAGTCATTTGCTCTCTATAAAATGCTACCCTTTTTTGTTTATTGGACAATGAAATCTCATTGGCTCAGAACTTCTCTGTTATTTCTAAGAAAATCTGTTAAAAATGAACGGCTCCTCCTCTCCTCTAGCTCACACAACAAGAAGGTAAACTTACTTTTACACTTTCCTTTTCAACTGAAAATTGAAATTGTTAGAAGATTTCATTCAAAAAAATTAATAATGTCCTTCATACATCTTCATCACACACGAACCTAATTGTTCTTCGTGGATGAAACACGTGAAAATTCTTTTTTAGTAACGAGTAGGGAGAAGACTTGCTCATAACCTTTGCTTGTGCTAGTTCTAAGTTCATAGTTCAATATTTGCAACAATTTCTAAAAGTTATGAGTTTAAATGAACTCATGGTCTACCTCTAGCCTGTAGAGATTAACCAACGAGTTTAAATGCTGAATTTAAGGAGGCAAGACACTTCTTCTATTCTTATTATTTTCCCTGCTCACATCTACACTAATGGATCAACTGCCCTCATTTGTTCTGATATCATATTAATAGCTTATTTGACCAAGCTTTTAGGAGGCTAAAAGTGCTAATTTTTTCTAAAATACATTTATTTTGAAAAAAATGAGATTTTTGACCAAGTTTTTAAGAGAAAAATAAGTATTTTTAGGGAGTAGTAGAAACTATTTTTCAGAAGCTAAAAAAGTAGTTTCTGAATATTAAAGCTTAAGTTGTTATAGAATATTAGTGATGGATGCGGAGTATGAAAGTATGAGATTCATAGAAACTCTTATATTAATTTGAAATTGTTATAAAATTTTATAAATTTCAAATCCTAAATCTGTACGATCTCGCTGAGCATACCCTTTTAAGTAAAATTCCTTCCATTTACTAAATGAATATCATTGATGTGATAGTTATTGAAATGCAGATTAGAAGGGAAAGTAGCAATTGTAACTGGAGGAGCTAGTGGATTTGGAGAAAGTACAGTGAGACTTTTCTTACAAAATGGTGCAAAAGTTGTTTTAGCAGATGTTCAAGACGAAATAGGTCAATCCCTTTGCAACAATCTCCTAAGCAACGATGTTTCCTACATACATTGTGATGTAACAAACGTCTCCGATGTTGAAAACCTCATCGACACGACAATTTCCAAGTATGGCAAACTCGACATCATGTTCAACAACGCAGGTAGGTTAGGGTACTAAATACGCGTATTTACTTAAATTTTGAACGTGTTAAAATGAGTTGAGTTAATATGATCTGCCAAAAAAATATTTGAAGTTGAAATGGGCTAAATAATAGATCATAATTCAATCCGTTCAAATCTTATGAGATTTTAATTTTTTTTTTAATTTTTTGAAAATAATTTATTTAATTATTTAATTTTTCTTCTTCTTTAGTGTGGATTTAAATAA
>JACEIK010000154.1:132109-152265 GCA_018107945.1 Datura stramonium | reverse complement strand
TTATCGGTTTGATTATTGTTTTAACATAACCGATAATGCGATAATAATTTATTAAATTATAATTTTTGCCTTCAATAAATAAAGTATCCTAACAAGAAGATAAATCGGATGTCAATGAAAAGTGAAAGGAATGTTATTCACATCTAAATTAAAGTTGATTATTTTAGCTGAAAACAGTTCTATATGCTCTTTCTCCTTTCACCCTCTTTTTTCTAGCTAATCATTCTTTATGATTTATGAGATTTTTCGTATGAGATCTTAATTGTTAATCTGATAACCAAATCGATAACAATCAAATAACCGTTTAACCAATAATTAGTTAACCAATATCTTAATAATTTAGCATCTTAATAATAACTTTCAAAATTGAATCGACCGACGCACACGCGACAAATGGGATATGCCACTTGTTTGTTGTCACATACATAGAGAGAATCTGGAGACAGCAGAGATAATAAGAAAAACATTTCTTTCAATAAAATCTGGGTTGATAAACACTTATGCAATGTATTGTGATAGATTTCTTTCCTTTGGATCCATCATGGGATTTGGGCTTTTTAAAGTGCATCATGGGAGTAGGAGTTGGGTTTGGGCCAGCCTCAGCCCAGTCCTTGATGCCAACAGGCTAACTGAGGTTAAGTGAAAAAGTCTGATAGTCTGTTCTGTTAAATTTTAAAGTTAAATACTTTTTTCATCTGATACTTTTGAAGAATCATATCTTATATTTGGTTAATTAATTTGAAAATTATTTCTATTCATATTAAAGCAACAATGTGCACTTGACTAAATTTCTAAGAGTACCTAAAAAAAAATATTATTTTATAAAAAAATAACTTAGACAAGTATTCAGAAGCATATATATATTTTTTAAAAGCTTGATCAAACGGCTCAATCCTCTTAAATAAGTACTTTTTCCTTTCGAAAAACTTGAATAAGTAGGTACACTTCCCTCAACTCTAAAAGGTAAATATGAGTCGGCTAGCCACAGTTTTTATTGATGTTCAAAGTTTAGGTACTGTTTAAAATGTAATTGTTAAATCAAAATATGATCCTTCATGTTTTGGGTATATTTTAAGGTCCATTAAATATACTGTTAAGTCGTTGTGGTCCTTTAAAGTTAATTAAAAATTAAGCAATTTTAGTATTCATCAACTACACCTCCAAATATGAATTTATGTTAAATCCCTATTTTTTTCACAGATTCTATTAGTCAAACCATTAAAGTTTGTTAACTATTGGAAAGAAACCAAAGGTCACTTTCAACAAAGGTAAATGACTAAAATTGCTCAAAAAGTATATGTAAGGATCACTTTGAACCTAACCCCAAACTTGAGGAACCATTTTTGTAATTTTCGCGAAATATTTCACCAAAAAAGCCGAACACCAGTTTCGTAATTTCAACTTCCTAAAAATTGTTCTACTCATCTTTTAAACCCTAGAGCAACCCTTAACCCTAGTTCTCCTCCTTGTTCCTCTGTACACAACTTGAATCCCCTCCCCCTCCCCCCGTCTTCCGCCGCTTCACAGCAAGCAGCCATGGGTCGCGTACGTACAAAGACGGTGAAGAAATCCTCACGCCAGGTCATCGAACGCTACTACTCAAAAATGACCTTAGATTTCCACACAAACAAGAAGATCCTTGAAGAAGTTGCCATCATCCCATCCAAGCGTCTCCGCAACAAGATCGCTGGGTTTTCCACTCATCTGATGAAGCGTATCCAAAAGGGTCCCGTTAGAGGCATTTCTCTCAAGCTGCAAGAGGAAGAGAGAGAACGCCGCATGGACTTTGTTCCTGATGAATCTGCCATTAACACTGATAGGATTGAAGTTGACAAGGAGACTATTGACTTGCTTGCTTCAATGGGTATGAGTGAACTCCCTGGTGTTGTCCTTAAGGAAGAGCAGCCGGTGGCTATGGCAGTTCCTGTTGGTGGGTTCGGTGGTCGTGGTGGGTTCGGCGGTCGTGGCGGTCGTAGTGGTGGGTACTGAGATGGGTCTGTCGCTTTTTCCCTTAAATGTCTTGCTTTTTTGCTAAATTGTAGACGATATCTTATCTGATTATGGTTTAAATTTTTGTTGTTTTGTGAACCAATTTAGTGTTTTGAACTTATGGGTAATGTGCATTTTCTGTTTATGAATGGAATATTGCAGAACTATAAAGTATCTCTATACTTTATTACTTTTGGGTTATGTGCATTTCTGTTTTCGAATGGAATTTCTTTATGATTCTCTTATTCGTCGTTAAGAGCTTTGTTCAATCTCATATGAAATAGAGCTGGGGCTTGTTTGGTATGAAGGCCAAGGAATAACTAGTCTGGGAGTAAATTTTTGAATGAGTTTATTCTATCTTTGGTATTTCACCATTATGTAATAACTTATTTCACGATCAAACTACCCTTAATAGTTGTGCTAATTTCCGATTTCAGATTGCCTATCTAAGCATTAGAGAGTTTACTTGTGTCAGCTCTGCAGCAAGTTGAGAAATTAGATGAACTCGAATATAGTCGGGCATCAGTAGATCCTTGTTTTCTTTTAGCAATGGTAAGCATGTAGATCATACCAACAATATAGACTTGTGACAGCGTCATCTTGCTTAGTTTACGATATTCAACCACCCAATCCTTAGTTGTTCAACTATTTTAGCTAGGCATAAGCTAAGACATACTGCAGTTGCCTCACTTGCTTGTCTCTAACCGATCATTTGTCCTTAAAAGTTGGAATAGTTTCTTAAGTATGGTATGTCAATTCGTTACTCTTGTCCTAAAATCAGATTATTAGTGATTTCTATTTAGCTTAACGTACAAAAAATTATCCCATGTAATTCCTCCACTTATAGGATTTGGAGAAGGATAGGCTCTCGGCTCAAAAGAAATATTTTTTTGAAGCAGGAATGGAAGAAAATATGACAGCAAAATAGCAATGGTAACATTTGGTTAAATCTGCAAACGCCCAAGTCATTTCTGGCTTTGATGAAATGTCAAGACTAAAAAGGATTAAAATGGTTGCAAAACATTAACCTTCTCAGCTGCTCTGGATTGCACTTCAGATGATATTCACTCACGCATGATGTTTTTGTTACACAAGATAAGCATCTATTGTTTTTTCTACTCACTTTCTTTGTAATAGCACACTGCAATATTAAATTACATGTAGTCAATAAACTCTCGATTTGCAAGCCAAACCATGCCAATTGAGCAGAAGCAGCAAAACGCGCAAGAGGAAACATGGCAAGTACCTCAACTTCAGATCAGGTTGACTGTCTGACTGGACGCAGGCACATCACTCACTTGAATTTGCAAGTCCAACCATGTTAAGCATATGACGATCCTCTTTAAATCTATCTAATACAGTACCTTTAAGTCGATCCTGATTATCTTCTTGAGCTCTTTTTATTGCAACTCCCCAGCATTCGATCACTTCTGGGAAGATATTTTGGGTCTTTGACAAGCTAGGACTGCCAAAGGTAGTGCAGGTGAAAGTATGACCCTGGTCAAAGTTAGCTGAGATGAACAAGCCAAAGTGGTTCGCTCGTCCTCCAAAACCAATGCCATTGGGGATGCTCTCAGAACTAAAATTTATAGCACACTGCCGAAAGATAAAGAGCTTAAACATCTTAGTAGTTCGCTGGTAGATAATAAAATTCCAGTTTGCAAGTATCCTGGCTAAAGGAATTTACATGAACCAGGAAAATTAGCACCACTGTACTAAGAGGACTTGCAAAACTAATTATACATTTTCTGTCCCTGCCCAAACCTCAGGAAGGCAAGAGAAGAACGACTGACATCAAGCTTGAAATCCAAAATCCGTCAAGGATCCTGGTGACTGCTGGTCAAACAGTCAGATAGATCACTTACTATTCTAGGGCAATAGGTATAGTAACCAGTAACAATGAGTTGCAACTTCAGAAATGAAGATCCCACAGGATAGTAGGAAAAATGAAGCTTTGAAGAGTTGGAGGAACTTTGAAGTTTTGAACAAGAAGAGGCATTCTCCACGATACCAAGTGAATTCATTGTTCCTTTTGACAGCTAATATGCATAAACTCAAATGATATCAAAAGGTTCAGAAACTTACCCACTGTAAATTAGAGTTCGCTCCAGTAGGACGGAAAACCGATGCCTTTGGGTATAGCTGGAAGAGGAAAGACTTCATGTCCCCATAAAAGTCAGCATGCCTCTCCCATGGCTGAGAAGCATAACCCCCGTAAATATAGCCTTCTTTGTCTTTTATTATCAATAAAGTTGGCCCTTTGTCATTTCTGCAGTCCAAGTTGGGAGTTAATACTTGGATAGAGAATTTAACACTTGGCTCAAAAAATTATACAAACAGCAACCAGACATAGAAAGGAGACGAAAGAAGTGATGGCATTATGCATCAGAGTGCACCCAAAATTTTATCATTTAGCCACTATAATAAACAAAGGCTACATGTAATATGGTGTTCTGCGAATCCTGTGTAGGATTCAATTTAAAGATCTTAATTAGATCAAAGATACATATAGTTAATCCTCAAATAAGAAGACCATTTCTAATTTAGCAAGAAGCCACTCACGAAATGTTCCCCAGGAATGTATTAAAACTTAGACCATGTACTGTACTGTGATACAAAAGTCTCCATTCATGCAGCTCGTCTTTTGGGAGGGCGCCCCCTATATGCCAAGCATATTCCTTTCTTAACAATATTACAGCCGGATCAATATTTTCAGGGTGTATTAGCATAGGAACCTCAGTGCCTGCAAAAAGAAATAATAGATTAGTACACACTGCATACTGCCTAGCTTGACTACAGTTGCAACTGTGAAAATAATTCATCGTACTTTTTTTCCTTTTGTGGGCGTGGGGTTGGGGAAGTGAAATGGCAATTATGAATAGAAACAGCCCGATTTCCATACACAAACTGATATGTGTAACTGACAATATTCTAGAGTGGTTATAAGTACAGAATTATGTTTATACCTATTATACCAGGGAGCTGCATAAGACAAGCAAGAAAAGTTATTATGACCGAGAACATACTCAAACTAAAATTGCTCTTTCATGAATGAATGAAGAGTTTTCACCTTAATTTTGAGAATGTTATGTGGTTTCACATATGTGTGTGTGCGCGGTGGTGGGGGGTGCGGATTAGCATCCTGAATGTGTAAGAAGCAATATTCAAAGTACCGGAGTATTACTAGAGTGTTATTATGATGAAAATTTTTGTTCAAACTGAATCTAAGCTCTAATTCATGAGTGAATTTTTTTCAATTTTAGCTTGAGAAAACTAGGTGATAAGAATCTTATTAGTTGACTGCATACTAGCATCCTTGCATCCTGACCATGCAAGTACAAGTGCAGAAATATAATGAACAGGCAGCATAACAGCAAATTCTTGATGTCAACTTAAATTTTTTAAAAGGGAAAAGGACCAAATATACCCCTAATGTATTCGATATAGACCAACTTTACCATCCATTTCAAAAGTGTCCTGTTCGTAACCCTGCCGTTAGCCAAATGGCCAAATTTCCCATTATTGGCTAACAAAAATCGTTTACCCTATTAAAAATTACAATTTACTTTTTAAAAACCAAAAGAGGGTCAACTATTAATAATAAACCCCCTACGCCCTCATCATTTTAAACCACCCCCTTGATCATTTACCTGTTAGAAATATTACCCATTTGTTAGGTTCTTCATTAGCTCCAACATTTCCAGCTAGGTTTTTTGATTTCATCATTAAATCCAGCCACCTCCCCAAATTCAAATTAGGGTTATGTTAAATCTTTAATTTCCGGTAATTTTCATCAACTTCTGCTCTGATTCTTTGAAGAAAATGTCTCAAAGTTCGAGCGATTTTTCACTAAGGCATTACTGGATTGCATTGTTTTGGCCACCATTGCAGCATCAGTGATGAAATCAGCTTTCTAGTCAATGTTATGTAATATTATGGGGCATTTCAAAATGGCATTTTGTTGGTAAAATGGACGTGTGTGTTTCTTGGGTAGTTTGCTTTCTACGTCAATCTTTTGTAATATAAAGATATATTGTAGGTGGAATGAAATTGGTTTTTGTTTTATATGTTAATATGTACCATTTGAGTACTAAAAAGTGTTGTTGAGAATGGTGTAACCCACAAGCAACTCATGATGTAAATACTTACGTAATTCCTGGAGTCCATACAGAATAAAAGGATCTGACACTCATTTTAATTACTGAAATCTTTTAATTATCCAACAAAAAAAGAAAATTATACAAGAAACTTTAAAATCAAATCAAAAATAAAAAGAGAAAATGAAACAAGATATAGAGGGCAAGTGGAGAACAAGGGAATAACAGCAGGAGTGACAGTCGACACAAGAAAAGTACATAAATATATTGCCACTTACATAGTTGTAAGGTTTTCTGACAAAGAAAGCATGACAACCAATCAACTATGACTAAACCCCAAATTAGTTGGGTAAGTTATATGAATCCTCTATATCCAAGTTTTCAGAGGATTCAACATAGTTAAGACTATTTTTACATCGTAAGTCAACCTACTTCAACCTCCTCTTTCATCCAGATTTAAGAGCGGCTATGCTTTGCAGAACTCACAGACATAGTAAAACAAAACACAACAAAGTATTTATAAGGGAAAAGAGAGAACATGATAGTGCACAAGAAAATGGTTCGGACTGGATCAGGAGCAGATCTACCACATTGAGTGTGGGTTCCCGAACCCATAAATTTTGCCCCAAGCTTGTACTTATATTGTGAAACCTTGTAAATATATAACAAACCCAGTACTAGAGACACCGTTGGTTCTATGGTAAGGAAGTAACCCGCTGAGGTGTGCAGCTGTTTCATTGACCAAGGTTTGAATTCTCTTTGGTCACTTTTTTAAGACTTCACTTTCATATATATAAGTATTTATAACTATTTCTTTTTACAAAACACCACTGCCAGGTCCTTCATATATATAACTATAAGCAAACGAAAAAACAACCTTTATTCGGTTATTATTATATATTAATTTGAGATCGTTGGGAATCCATAAGCTTCAAATCTTGGATTCGCTTCTAGACTGGATACCTCCCCTTCCCTTAACTTTGCAATGCAAGCTTTAAATCTCTATGTAAGGCATTAAACTGATACCATAAAGCTGTAAATGGTTTACCTATACTATCAAATTTCATTTTCTTCAACCGCAGCAAGTATGGTGACAACTGACGAGATTACTTGCAGAACATTGCACATCCCTCGAAGGTACTATACTATACTATTATGTGAAAAGATAAGGCCCTGTTAGACCTAAACTCATTGTGAATCAGGTGAAGCTTTAAAGTTTTCGTCCCTGGTATATGGCTAGAAAGGGTAGGACATATTTGGTGATTCCTTCACAAGCTTAGGAAAGCAGGGCGATGAACTTGTCCTTAATTCTACTCTAGGTCAGTAATGTTGACACCACTTCCTATATGAATAATGTCTTTCTCTCTTAGAGTAAGAAAACTACATCCAAACAAGCATTACCTAATTCCTTATTTCATCGACCATGATAGCCATAGAGCTTCCTACCACCCTCATCTATTTCCCTCATTCTCTGAGATCACACTTTTATTCTTGTCATACAAATGTGGCAGACTGAAAAGCTACACTGTTATGAGAATCCCCATACATAACAGCAACTACACCAATTGCAGGACTCCAGCATTATGCATAAAAACATATAAGTTTCAGAGAAAATATAAGTAATAGCTATTACGTGCAAAAGACAGTATCATGCATAGTTGTCAGAGAAGTTTCAAAGATTATAGAAATGGAAACTAAATAGAAATTTAAGCCACAGAAATTCATCCAGTAAGCAATGCTCAATATGTAGAAAAAATATTCTCTAAGAGAAACTAAATGACAAGAAAAAGGTGGAAATACAGAACTAGGAAAACAGAAGATGACTGTAACGAAGAAACCTGAATCACGTGGAGACAAGAGACTTCCGAGAAACTTCCTTACTGATGGAAGATGGGCACTCCAGCTTCTAAATTCCTCGAAAGCCAAACAACTTTCAGCACACTCTTTATCATCCGTTGTTAAATTTGCAGCATTGAGGAAAATGTCAAGAACTTCCCTCTCTGAACTAGGTTCAGATTGATGGCTCTCATGAGAAGATATATTTCTGAGTGCTGCAGTCAAGACAGCTTCAAGATCTGATCTGCAAGTTGATTCCAAAGACGTATTTACCACCATAAAGGAGAAAACAGTACAGCTGGAAAAGGTGTTCCTTTTGTCATTCTCTTTTCGGTATTCAATAGTACAGGTATCTATATACAGAAAAAGAAAAAAGTGGATCTAGAACCATGTTTAATGATGATAAAAAATAAATGTTTAAGACCACACTAGAACCTCAATGAATATATTTGACATCCAAGTTTAGATAGTCAAGCCATAAACTCAACAAAGAGCTTCTCATTATATATATGTGTTCCATAGAAGGAAAAAAAAGAAAAGAAGAAGAGATTCCGGAAGAAATGAACCTTTATCTGACAACATAGAAATAAAGAAAGCAATCCATCATCTAATGCTAGACGATATGCTCTTTCTAAATATTATGTACTGACCTGTGTTAGATCCTCTGTATATCCAAATCAGCTCACAAGGAGAGCTTCTAGGTCTTTCTCAAAAAGAAAAAAAAGAAAAAGAGCGCTTCTAAATCACGGAAAGCAAGCAATGAAGAGACCACTTCTCTTACACCAGAGAACATTATTTTGCAGAAAGAGACTATGAGAAATTCCTCGAAGGGCTAAAGACAAGGTCAATCCCATTTGATTCAACAAGTGTATGTACATGCTACTTAATATTTGTTGATCAACAGGTGAGTTTATGTTATCTATCTTGAACAATAAAGCTGGAACCTCCCCCTTCTTCCCCTTGTTTTTCTCAATGGAGATCCATTCTTCAGAAATAAAATTTCATATCACTTCACCTCAAAAAGGTAGGGATAATTTTTAATGAAAAAGGTGCAATCCCAGATAAATCTAGAGGACAAACAGTACGACCCTATCCAGTCAAACGCACATGCAGCACAGTTGCCTCATTCCGAATATTGTTTACTTAAACCGGAGTGTAATGCTCAGTTCATCCTCCTCCTTGTAATTATTTTACTTGATTATTAGAAAGGAAAGATAGCACTATCAAAGACAGCCAGCACCACTTGGACAACCCAACTAACCTGATACTTAAGTTTGTATCAAGTGCTTCACTAGGATTTCAAGGCAAAATAGTTAAAATTTGCAAAACACGCTTAGTCGTATTTCTTTGCTGGCATCATTTTAGGGAGAGCACACCTGTGAAGGGGGTTGAGAGGATCACCCATTGCAAAGCTAACCGGAAGAGGAATGACCCAGAGGGGAAGAAGGTCTAGTGTGCACATATTTGGAAAGAGTAATAATACTATGATTACTGCAGGAAACAGAACAGGACAGAAGAAACAATTTCAGAAAGTCCAATAATCTTTGATTGTGGAGAACTTTGCATAAACCAAGATAAAGGAAGAAAAAGAAGTCGTATATATCATAGGATGAACGGAACAAAGACATGTTAGATCAAGTAAGAAGATGTTACACACATACATATGATAGTGACAATAACAATCTCTATCAACTTCCATATTAGTTTTTAATAATGAAATACAAGCCTTAAATCTCTATTTCCTCAAGAAGCTTGCATCACAACCTCTTTTGAGATATTTATTTTGCTTGGCAGCTCTATTTAACATTTACACAGTCTCCATTGACAGCTTATTTAGGAAATATGGTCAATCATTCTTTTACTAAGATCCCTCCTTAATTAGCATCTGGATACTGATCTTCTTCTCATAATTATCATTTTAAAAGTAGTCCAACAGATGCCCCCAGGCTTTGGTCAAGTGGTAAGAGCACAAGTGATGTGTGAATTAGGCGCACATCACGGGTTCGAACTCTGCCGTAGACAAAAGCTTGATATTTGAGTGGGGAAGGGTAGAGGGGCGGATCCATCATCCATCGAGTTTCAGAAAGTGAGCCTCTAGCCTCGGGGATTTCTCAGCTTTCAACAAAAAAAAGAAAGTAGTCCAAGAGATTGTGAGAAGTCAAAGCAGGTTCCCAGTCAATGTTAAAACTAAAATACCTTAATTGAATAAAAATACAAAACTAAGAAAAATGTCCAAAGCACGATATCAATTCAGTTCAGCACAAACAAGGTCAAAGTAAAACGAATGTATAATCAACCCCTGGTCCACCTAGTGGTGGGAGGAAAAAGAACTGCCTCAACTGCAAAAACAGAGCAGAAACCATCTCAACTCCACCAAGCAGTTCTTTTTCTGTGAAAAAAGGGTTAAATAACTTGGAAAACAAAAGATAAAGCAGTTAATTGAAATTAACATAGCATAAAATACAATTTACTTCCTCTAGTTACCAACTTGTGACACATACTACCCTCGATATTCCCAATAAGCGCACAACTTTCCTTCACCTTCCAGTATTTTTCAGGCAGATCTACCCAAGGAAAAAAGTAAAAGAGTTCATTTTAAATCCAAAGTAATGGCAAAAGTACCACCTTAGTCTAGTACATTTAGGAGAATCTCACTAAAAATATTGTAGTGTAGCACATGTGATCTTCAAACATCTCTGGTCCACCCTTTAACCCACCACCACCTGACCCCCTCACAGTGCCCGACAACCCTCTATGCCTTCAACCAACCTACAGTAAGAACCTCCGACGGTTGTTTCTGTAATATAAAGTTTGAGCAGGTGAACTTGGCAATTGTATTAAAAAGTTAGTTTGGACTTTTTATTTTAACCCATGATTTAGAGGTAATTCCAGACACAACGTGTGGGATTATGTCGGGTATGTTGTTGTTGATGTATTTTAGAGGTAATTTGATTTTGAAAATTGAGCATAGTTACATGTGAAAAACTATATCTGGAGGGACCAAACAATATATAGTCCTTAAACATATCAAGACTTATTTGTACTACCTTCCGACAATGCCATCACCAAAGACATCTAACAACTGATAGATAAACTCTTCAATTTCATCATTTGTCCCTTTTTCATAGGTTCCCTGCAATATAGAAAGGGGAACCATACATCATGAGTTCATTTTTTTTTCATTTTATTACTCGCAACAGAAACTTCACAGGTAAAGACAAAATGATCCTCACTTCAAAGGTAGAGAGATACATGTCCACCTTTATGCAGTAAAGAATAATGATTATCTAAATGAACAACAGTTCAAAAATATAATACCATTCTCTACAATTGTGTTCTTCACTCTGGCTGTCTAGAAGGAGAACATGTATATACTGGTAGAAAACTTGAGATGGCACGCTAGGAGAACGCATAAATATCTAGAGACACCACAAGTTTCAGGAGCAAAAAGATAACAAAGTAGAGGTTTATTATGGTTATTTGAGGAGTATGATAGACACATTAAAGCAGCAACACCAGCAATTGATTAAGTCTTAAATCCCTGTTAAAACATCTTTTCATCTATTTCGGTAGGCCCTAAATTAGCTCAGCCATTAAGCTTACCTAGTGAGTCCTACCAAAGTAAGTAAATCATGCTTCTTTCACAACTACCTGAGTATAGGGACTGCAGTTGGATCATATGGTTAGATACAGGATTTTAACCATGACAACGATCTTTAGCTTTAAAAGGGATATGTCACTAATAGAGTGAAGTTTTGAATGCAGGTACAACAATAAGATTTACCAAGGGAAGTAATCTATGATTGACAGAAGAAAAGGATCTGGTGGAGGGAAACTAAATATCCAGCTGCCGAGAATCAAGGATTGAAATTCCCACGTAAGGCAACCAAGACTATCTATGAAAAGGAAGAAAATGTTGTCACCTTATATCAAGGAATGAATTCCTTGATCTAAGGAAGATTCTCAAAGGAACTAATCTGATGAGTAGTAAAAGGACTATTTCAAAATTGGAAAATATTTTAAGCACTACGAAGAAAAGTTCCTTGAGATCAAATTAACATTCAAGCTCAAAAGAAGACAGTTATCAAGACTAAGTTCAAATCAGGCACAAGATCAAAGCAAGATCCCAAATGAAGCGTGAAGATTGGTCAACAAGTTCTCCAAAAGAAAGCAATAGTGAATGTCAAAGAGGACAACCAGGAGAAAAATATAAAGAGAAGAAATTGGATCAACAAGAAGATACACGGCTTACTCTAGAAAACACTCTCTTATGCTTCTGAAGCATTGTAGTTGTGCCTTAGTGTAATGAAGTAAAACGTGAGACAAATGAAGCACCCAAGAGTGTGCCCTAGTGTAGCCTAGTGGTCAATGAAGTGAACTGAGAACCATGAGGTCTCATGTTTAAATCCCAATAAAAGCAAAAACACTAAGTAATTTGTTCTCATTTGTCCACGCCGTGGACAAAATTAACTGGTACTTGTGATGGTAGGAGGTAGCAGGTACCCCGTGGAATTAGTTGAGGTGCGAAAAAACTAGTCTGGACACCATAATTATCAAGAGAGAGAGAGAGAGAGAGAGAGAAGAGTTGTGTGGCTTTCGTTTCTTTGATGACCGAGTGAAAACCAAAATGTGGTATTCGATGTTAGTGATCTAGTGAAACCCAACTTAGTCATGTTGGTGGTGAACGCCAGAAAACCACATAAGTTCTACTCAAATTAATAAATTTAAAGTATTCCTAATATAACTCTCATGTAACTCACGAGTAATGGACTAGGTACAATACTTGTGATCCAAACCAATATAAGAATTCCTTGTCTATTTTACATTCATGCAAATTTACTTTCGTACTTGGTTAAACTGAAAAACTAACAAGTGTCTTCTGCAGCTTCTCGAACTCAATTTCAGTCAACTAAATTAGACTCGGTGATTTAATTTTTAAAAGCTCACAATTAACAATCCCCGGGATATTTTCACATACTTCATGGATACAACCTCTGCATCTCTTCCATGTTTATCATTTTGCATTCTTTTGGGGTCCTATTTGTGCTAGCTTGGAATTCGATCTTATAAAAATGGAATTTTTGCTCTAGTACATTAAAGATGTAGCTTGCATTTCCTTCTGCAGAACTTGTTTCAACTTCTATGTCCCGTCCTTCATCTTCCAATAGCCCTTCAATGTTTTGTGGTTTGATTCTTCTAGTGCCCATCAGTAAAATCTGGTTGCATACTTATATTTGATACGGGCGATATGCCAACAACTTACTACTGTGAATCGTGGGTTCTGTCAATTTCCTTTTTTGCTCCACTCTTTTGCTATACATGCAAGATTGACGGTCTATTTTGGATGGTTAGGTCTTCCCCCGGTATAACCTTGTCGTCCTTAAGTGTGGCATTGTCATTGCCTCCTCCCCGAAATATCATCAAATGTTGTTCACTTACTCTAAAGTAGGTGTTATGTGAATGCCTAAAACTAGATAACAATCTAATACAAACTTTAAAATCTTCCCTTCTCCATTTGCACCATAATATATGTTAGGTACTCGGTCTAAGTGTCACATATCCACCCGCATATTCATTCAAATCTCCTCCTATAACCATCTGTTGGTCACCTATAATCCCTTGTACCAATGGCCTATATCTTCTCAAAATTTAGTTTTAGTTTCCTCGTCTAATTCTATTTGTGAAGCCTATGCACAAATGATATTTTTTCTTTCCCTTCCCACGCTAATCATAATGAGATAATCATATCACCAATTATCTTTACTTCTATAACTTTATCTTTAGGTATTGGTTCTACATAATTTCCAACCGGGGGGGATCCAGGGAGTCAGGAGGGGATTCAGATGAAGCCTCGGCAAAAAAATACCACAATTTATAGCTTGTTTGTTTATCTCTCTAACCTTCTCTCCTTTCCACCAATCTCTTATAGACACATAATATAGTTCTTCTTCTCCTCTTCGTTAGACATTAATTTAATTTTCTTCTCTGTACCTATCAAAAGAGACTCTTGACTTCCCTGTCAATCAGCCTATCCTCTAATTACCTATTTGAAATTGACTCTCTCGAACAAACATATTTACTCTATCCATCCAGTATGAGGAATTCTTTCTCATCTAGCATCATATCCGAGCACTATTTTGATGGAATTATTTTCTTTATCCATACTCGTGCATGTTGTGAGAATCCTTGTTTATACTCCTTAATACCCAATGGGTGATACAAACGAAGCCCTAGCCTATATAATGCCATGAACAAGCGTCAAGATAGCACATGCTTAGGAGAGAACAACCATGAGGATAAAGGATTCATCACACTTGATTATTTTGTTTACTCTAATCATCAACCTAGCACAACCCTCTTTTTCCATCAAGACTTGAACTAGATGTACTCAACGAGCATATATGGAAATTTTGTATGTAGTCTTCCTATTGTAGATGTACTTCTTTTTCAAAATACGATGTAAAAATGTCTATCTAATTCCTTGCATATTGAGGTTGGTACTAGTTAATAATGTTCATGGTGTTGTTATTCTTTTAGAGTGAAGGGAAAAGTATGAAAATTGTTTGCAAGATGTTACAACAAGGAAGGTGGATCATTTGATGCTCTTGAGCTCGTACTTAGGAAGTCATGGATAGGTGAAGGAAAATGTTTTTTTTTTAAATATTGGTCATAGGTTTAAACCGTAGAAACAAGCTCTTGCCTCTTAAATAAATGCAAGTTTACATACAATAAACATACTATGCTTTGGTCCTTCACTAGAATCCCTCCATAAAGGGAGCTTAGTGCACCAGGTTGTTCATCTTTATGGTCGTAGTTTAGTGCACCATGTTGTTCTTTTTATGGTTGTGGTGTTCGGCCAGGTTGCAACAACAACAACAACAACAATATATGCAGAGTAATCCTACGAGTGGGGTCCGGGGAAGATAGAGCATATGCAAGCATTACCCTAACTTCATGAAGGTAGAGAGGTTGTTTCTGAAAGATCCACGGCTTAAGTAACACATATCAGCAATTTTTAAAAAATTATATAAATAAAACACACATGGAAAGTAATAGAGAAATCATTACATAGAAGTCAGGAGAAGGAATATTAACAACAACAAAATAATGTGATAACTGAAGCAAAGAAATAACAGGCAGTAACAGAAATCAAAGGGCAAGAAATTACGAGACTAGTACTAACACTACGGGTATGCAAGAAAAAACATATGCAATGCACCAAGTGTATCCCATAGTGAAGCGAGACAACACCAACTATCTATAAACCTTCTACCTTAATCCTCGGCCTCCATATCCTCCTACTTGAGGTCATGTTCTCCGTAAGCTGCGTCATATCCTGTCTAATTACCTCTCCCCAATACTTCTTTGGCCTACCTCTACATTTCCTTAAACCCGCCGTTACCATCCTCTCACATCTCCTCACTGGGACATCTGCGCATCTCTTCCCATGCCCAAACCACCTCAACATCGCTTCCCTCATCTTGTCCACCACGGAGGTCACACCCTCCTTCTCCCGGATATCTTTATTCCTAATCCTATTTCTCATATGATGCCCACATATCCACCTCAACATCGTTATTTCTACAACTCTCATCTTCTAAGCATGAGAGTTCTTAATTGACCAACACTCGGCCCCATACAACATAGTCGGCTTAACCACCAATCTGTAAAACTTGCCTTTAAGTTTTGGTGGTACATTCTTATCGCACAAGACTCTGGAGGCGAGCCGCTACTTCATCCACCCGGCACCAATACGATATGTGGCATCATCATTGATCTCTCCATTTCTTAGATTAAAAAATCAAGTTACTTGAAACTTTCTCTCTTGAGGATGGCCTGAATATCAAGCCTCACTTCCACGCCGACCTCATGTGTAACATTATTGAACTTACACTCCAAGTATTCAGTTTTGGTCCTGCTCAACCTGAACCCTTTAGACTCCATGTTCGTCTCCATACCTCCCGCCTGACACTAACTCTACCGTGAGTCTCGCCAATCAAAACTATGTCATCTGCAAATAACATACACCATGGCACCTCCCTAGAATATGCGTCAATTCATCCATCACCCAGGCAAAAAGAAACAAATTAAGAGTTGACTCCTGGTGCAACCCTACTACTAATGGGAATTGCTCCGACTCTCCTCTCACTATCCTTACCCGGGTCTTGGCTCCATTGTACATGTCCTTAATTTCCCTAATGTATGTCATTAGTACATCTCTAGCCTTCGAGCATCTCCATAGAATCTCCCTTGGGACTTTGTCGTAAGTCTTCTCAGAATCGATAAACACCATATGAAGTCTGTTTTCCTCTCCCTATAATGATTCACCAATCTCCTCACAATATAAATTACTTCCATAGTAGAACGCCCTGGCATGAATCAGAACTAATTCTCGAAAATAGACATACCCCTCCTAATCCTCATCTCCATTACCTTCTCCCACACTTTCATAGTGTAGCTCAGTAGCTTGATCCTCCTATAGTTATTGTAATTCTGAATATCACCATTGTTCTTGCTTGTACGACGGAATTATTGTACTCCATCTCTATTCTTCAGGCATTTTTTTTGTCTTAAAAATGACATTAAACAACTTAGTCAACAAGTCCAAACTCACCTTGCCTTCGTTGTTCTAAAATTCCACCGAGATCTCATTAGGCCAGTCAGTCATCCCCTTCTCATCCTACGAATAACACCTTTGACCTCTTCGACCTTTATACACCTACAGTACCAAAATCCCAATGCCTTTCGAAGTGTTCCAAATCATCAACTACAATGTCTTTGTCCCCTCTCTGTTCAAGAGTTTATAAAAATAAGTTCGCCATCTCCGTCTAATAAGTGCCTCTTCCACCAATATGTTGCCTTCCTCGTCTTTAATGCACTTTATTTGGTCCAGGTCTTAGTATTCCCTTCTCTCACCCTGGCTAGCCTGTACAGCTTCTTATCCCGAGCCTTTGTCCTCTAGTTGAATATACCAAAAACTGTCATTTTTGTTGCCATCATCGCTAACTTCACCTCCTTCTTCGTCATCTTATACCTTTCCCTATTCGTCTGTTTATCCTCTTCATTCTTGCCCTCCACCAATTTCGCATAAGCAACCTTTTCAGCTTTCACTTTTCCTTGGACTTCTCCATTCCACCACCAATCCCCACAATGTGCACTAAAGTTACCAATCGAGACCCCAACACCTCTCTTCTTGCTTCCCTAATGTAGTTAACTGCCTATCTCACATGTTGTTTGCATTCCCACTGCTCCCCTAGGCCCCCAAACGCCATCAACTTCTCCCCCATCTCCTGAGCACTGGTTGCAGTCAAGCTACCCCATCCGATCCTTGTTCGGTCACACACAACCGTCTTTTTTCTCTTCATTTTCCTCTTAATCACCAAATCCATCACCAAAAGCTTATGTGAGATTGTAAGATCCTCACTCTGGATAACCTTGCAGTACTTACACAGACTTATATCATCCTTCCTAGGAAGTACGTAATCTACCTGAGTCTCAACTAACAAACTGCGAAAAGTCACCAAGTCTTCCTCCTTCTTCAGGAAACTCGAGTTAGCTACCACCAACTCAAAGGCTTTCGCAAAATCCAAAAGCTAGGCTCCTCCTTCATTTCTATCTCTAGAACCAAAACTTTCATGCACATCGTTATAACCCCTTAAAGTTGTACCAATATGGCCATTGAAATCCCCTCCTATGAATAGCTTCCCATTGTGTGAAATACCTCTAACAACCTCATCCAAATCAACCCAAAAGAGCCTATTGTTCTCCTCACCTAAGTCCCCTTGTGGAGCGTCCATCAATATACAATACTATGGATGGAGTGAATTCAAATACTAACCCAACAAATTGCAATTTAAGCTATATAACTGGAAAAGCTATAAGAAAAATAGATACAGAAAGTAAAATAAAAAGGCCTCTATATACCATCAAGTCAACAAATGAGAAAACTTTTGGGTAACCAATTCAAGAACTTGTGGGATGAATTGAAAAATACTCACTTTAGCAATTACAAGGTCCTCAAATGTAAGTTTTTGATCCTTGCGCTTCTGGGTGACCAAATCGAACATTCTATCACCCAACGGCCCTTCAACTCCGATATACGCCTATATGCACAAATACCCAATTCATGATTTCATGGGGAAAAAAAACTGAAAAATTGACAGAAAGTACCTTGAAAACAGAAGGAGAAATGTATTTGCCATTGCTCTGAGATTGTGCAGCCAGTGAATCGAACAACAATTCCAGGTCCTCCAGTTTCTTCTCGGTGAAAGCTCTACAAAAGACATTTATATGCGTTTGAGTTCAAATTGATCAAGTAATTAACTGTGTAACCATTTTGTAGTGTTATAAAGAGAGAGTGCCTCTTGGCTAAAGCAAAGCGTGGATTCGTGGAATTCGACGGAGAGTTGCCCATTTTCTGCTCTTCCCTATTCGCGTTTTACTACTCTGCTATTCTCTTCAAGCTGTTTGCTGTAATAAACGTGGCAGCAAGTAACAGTGTGCTTATATTACAAGGGGAAACTACCAGAAGTTAGCGGCCAAAGTCAGATCGGCTCAAGATGACAAGTGTTTTTGCTAGAAATAAAATACGAGTGTGTTTTTTGGAAAATATTTTTCTTAATTAGTGAGTAGAAATATTTTTTGAAGACCTTATTAAAGGCTTATAATAGTTTCAAAATTGTATAATTTTTTTCACTTACAATCGCATGAAACTTTTTTAGGATAAAAGATTGATATAAGGAGCAACATTTAAGAATTTTTTGGAAAGACTAATATGAAGTAGTGAAATATTTGTCAAAAAAATAACAATAAATATATTTGGATAGGATATATACAAATCTTATTCGTATATGTGTGGGGTAGATAGATTATTTTGTGGTAGATCCTCGACTTAAAAAAAATGTAATTTAAGCAGGACTGAAAGAAAAATAACGATAGCAAAATAACAAGATGAACAAAACAAACGAAGCAACAAGCTAAGTAGCAATAAAATAACGATAATAATATATTCAGTATAATCCCACAAAGTGGACTAGTGGAGTTTGTGGAGGGTAGAATATACGTGGACCTTACCTCTAAACTCAGAGGCAGAGAGATCGTTTCTATCAGAAATGTACAAGATGAAAAGAGAAGACTAGCTCATGCCTCTCCCACATAAAAGTACTACAATACCCGGCTACCTACTATATACCTTTTAACCTTAATCTTTGGCCTCTATAACTTCTTATCTAGGGTCATATCTTGTCCAATCACCTCCACACCTTTAATTACCTATCCTAAAATATACAGTCTCTCATACCTCTTTACTGGTGCATGTACACACCTCCTCTTCACTTCGAACCATCTTCACTTCTTTTATTTTATGTGTCGAAGAAGTCACTCCCACCTTGTCATGTATAATTTCTTTCCTACTGCTATATTTTTTTTAGTGTGCCCACATATTTATCGGAGCATTTTAATCTTTGTTATCTTCATCTTCTAAATGTGTGTCTTCTTTACTGGTCAACACTTTTGCCCCATACAATAACGTAGATCTCCCAATTACTTTGTAAAACTCATCTTTAAACCTTGATGACGTAGTTTTTGTGTAAGCGAAAAGTTAATATATTCATAATTTTTTCTGAATTTATTTTCTTATGAAACGTTATATTAGTTGATGAGAAAAATTGAACCGATGACTAACTTTTTACAAGGTATCATTATACTTGAAAACTTTATGGTCCAATAAAATTACTCCTTGATCTATCACCTCAAACAATATAGTATGAAGATATACCATCTTAATCACACATATTTTTTTAGTTGAGGCACATAAACAGTAAGATAAAATTTAATATGAGTTAGCAAGTCCAGTTTTAAAAACATTGAACAAAGTGTTCGAAAATAGTAATTTAGTTTGACTTAGTGCAAAGGATTACATCAACAGTTTTTTTTCTTTAATTATATATATATAAAACTAATATATGCAACTTATAATAACTTGACACTAATCACAATTTTTAAAATCATTTAGAGAGAGTTGATAAATGTGATTATAATCGAACGAGGTGTAGGGTATATAAAGTAAATTGATAAATTGCACTAATTTGATAATTCGAGTCAAATAAAAAAAAAAGACTAGTAATTTAATTCAATTTGGTTTGGTGTTGAAAAAAAAAACTGATTACAATTGATTTGGTGTGGTTTTAATTAAAAAGTCAAATCCAATCAAACCACCCGACATTATATGTATAT
>JACEIK010000154.1:120517-131956 GCA_018107945.1 Datura stramonium | reverse complement strand
CTAACAAAAGAAATTATTTCAACACTAGAAACGACAACAATACTAGATATATATTCTTTAATTTTTTATTGATTAATTTATTTTAAAAACACACACAACTTAATCTTTTTTCTTTTAAATATTTAGTTATGTCAGTAATAGTTATTAGCCGTGCTTAGTTTGACATGACTTAATAATTTTAGAGTATGATTATTTTCTGTATGATTCATTAATTAGCAATATTTATTTATGCGATTTCATTATCTTATCGGTTGAATATTTTAGTACAATGTCAACACCCATCTCATATTTTATGTTATTTTTCTTAATTAAGAAATACCTTAGAAAGTTGTATGTTACTATAATTAAAGAAATATTCAATTACAAGTTATATGTTTTGTATGAAGACTTTATCAGGGAAAAAAACTCAAAAAATTCAAAAAAAACCCGAGGTTGATAAACCCAACTTTTATTGATTTGATTTGGTTTATAAATTTAGATCCCGATACAATTAATTTAGTTTGATATTTAAAAAATCCAAACTATGTACACCCTTAGCAGTTAGATTAAATTATTTAACTGTCGATTAATCATTAAAAATAATATTATGTGTAACCCGAAGTGTACAATTGAGTAAACAGCCCTTGTTTCCAAAGTTTGAAATTTCAAAAGATGTTATTTTTATATTCTTTTAAAATCATCGAAATTTTGAACGATTAAACTAAAAAATAATATAAAAAAATTTCTTATGCGTGTGTAATTTTTCTAAATGAATAATCATGTATTTTTCCTTTTTATTATTGTAAGAACTATAAACTAATAAAATAAAATAATAATATAAAAACAGTATGCTTAACGAGATTAAGGAAAAATGAGGAATAAGGATAACAGATAAAAGAAGATAATCCGATGAAGGAAATAGGGAATTTTTTATTTAAAACAACTGCCTCCACAGAAGAATGAGCCGACAGCTGGCTTGCTTGCGTGTCACGTAAAATCTGCAAAGGAACCAAAAACTTTGGGACTAAATTGAAAATATTAAACCTATGAGGACTAATCTGTAGAGAGGTCTTTATTTTTATATTTTTTCCCGAGAGGGGTCTTTATTGAATTGTATAAAATGTGGAATTCTCCCCCAATTCACTCAGACAATTAATCAGTTTCTCATCTGTGGAAACCCTAGTTCCGACACCCCATAAGCTTAGTGCCTCGGCTTTCTCTTCCGTTTTCCGTTCGATTCGCTTCGAAATTCAGCGGATTATCCGATGAGTTCGCCGTGCGCGGAGATGAATTGAGGTTTTCAGGTAGAGAACTCTCTCCTGTTTTCGGGAAGAATTGGCAGTCGGTCGGTCGGTCGGCGCTGGTTTGATTCAATTCAATCGATCTGAAGAATCCGGCGTTTTATAAAACATAGAATCAGCTCCTGAGGTTACCGTAAAGATTCATCAACCTCAAGTGTCTGCTAAGAGAGACGTTCGGCGTGCCAAAGAAGCCGATTATTGTGCTATTTGATAGATCCGATCGAGATCGTCCCAGTCGAAAGAGTAGCGGTAGCAGTGATTTAATTTTGGTTAATAAACCCTTAGATATTGCTGCTGAGTGAAGCATGCGGATTAATTTGGCCGTGGAGGATGTTCAACTAATCTGTTGAAGGAATTTGGTTTGACTGATTTCCTTCGAGTTATTGAAGAGAAGTTGTGAGATAGAAAAAAGAGCTTCTTTTAATTTTTTCTTTTGTACTTTATATCAATTTTCTTTGAGTTCAATATCAGGCCTGTTATGATTTTTTGATCGGCCTCTTTGTTGTTATTGATTTGTTTGAGGAAAAAAAGGAATTTTAAGAAAAAAAGAGTTATGTCAGTTTATTTTAAGTTTAAAAGTGCAAAAGATTATGATTCAATTGCAATTGACGGTCACTTTATTTCTGTTGGGAACTTGAAAGAAAAAATATTTGAATCCAAGCATCTGGGCAGGGGTACAGATTTTGACCTCGTTGTCACCAACGCCCAAACTAACGAAGGTTGGTTAGCTTCCAATATAGTCAGTCATTTTCGTACATTCCTAGTTGCATTTCTAGTAGTATTGCGCAAGTTATTGTGTGACATTGACTTTGGGGTTTAGCGTAAGTCAGGCATTTTGCCTTCAAATATGACTAGAGGTGTTTCTCGGGGAGTTATTTTGGCGATTTAATTTTTAACTCTCTGCTATCAATATATTTAGGTACTGTAGTATGTGCTGCTTATATTCAAAGCATTTTCAAAATAAAGTGGCTTTTATCAAATAAAAAGATGATTACAGTGATTTCAATTTATTTTTCAGTTGCTAATTTATGCCTCCTAAATGAGAAGGCTGATGCATACACTCTTTAAAGAACCTTTGCATTGCCAAAGTGTCTGACTGCAACTTTCATTCTCTTTGGTGGAATATAATTTCTGGCATCTCATTTTAATGGGTTTGTTTTACATAATTGTATTGATTTATAAGGAGAGTGGTCTATTCCTTAATGTTCTAGGTTTGGGGCTTGTAACCCTAAGCTAGTACCATACTACTATGTATTGTACTATCCAGCATAAAATATTTACCTTACTAGTGCTAGGGCGAGGCAAAAGATAGTGTAAGGAGCCTTTTTCACTCAAGGTTGATGTCACATAGCAAGTCTCAGGGTCTAGTTGTTCCTCTATAAGGATTATAGTGCTTGACAAAAATAGTCTGTTTAAATTAAGGGGCTTGAATGGTGGATCATGCCACCTGGAATTGATTTCTTAACTTGTATTTCCATTCATATGTATTGTGAACTCTACAGGGCTTTATGTGCTTTGTCTTCTCTTTTTGCAATTTCAGAATACCTTGATGAGGACACCTTGATCCCCAAAAATACTAGTGTTTTGATTCGTCGCGTTCCTGGACGACCTCGCATGCCCATTGTAACTGCACCTGTAACCGAACCAGACGAGTATTGTCTTGATCCTTTTGACTCTTCATCTGTTAGATTTATGAATAAAAATACTGCTTTATCTTTAGGAATTCAAAATCTGTGGAAAAAAGATAGTTGACCTGAATTGGTTACCTTGCTTATTCCATAGAAAAAGAATTGCATGCAGGTTTCTCTGTTTCTCTTTTTCTTGGAGCTGGTGGTGGGGCATAATGGGAAAGGTGGTATAGGCCTTTGCACTGTGTGGAAGGTGATTGAAAGGGGGCGTGTATATGGGAGAATAGATGATAGTGCTAATGCTGTCATTTGCATTTTGTTGAATATAGTGTTCAGAGTTCTTTTTTCCTCTCCCCTCCCCCCAGGATGGGAAGTGGTAATCATAGGTCCTTGTACTGCTTTCGTCTTATGGGATGTGCCATAATAGCTATTTTGAATATGACCGAGATGTGCTTTCTGCAGGCCCCACGTAGAATACCAATCTGAGGAGGCTCAAACAGTAAAAAGTAGTTTTGTGGGAGGGGAGTCATCTGCCACCAAATATGTAAGCGTCCATAGCACTATGCCTTAGGAGAGTATTGGTGTTTGTAGTCATGACAAATGGTGGTCTTAAGCATTCTGAAATATTTATGCCATTTTGTAGCCTGAAGATCTCGAATGGGATGAATTTGGAAATGATTTGTATGCTATTCCTGAAGCAACACCAATCCAGTCAAGCCACCAAGTGCAGGATGCTCCTCCTCCAAGTAAAGCTGATGAGGAGAGTAAGATCAAAGCTTTAATTGACACTCCAGCCTTAGATTGGCAGAGGTGGGAAAGCTTCCTTTTCTTCTTTTTAAGATTTTCATGCACACTTGAGAGAATGGTTATTGCATTAGCTGTTACTATTTTCTAATATGCAATGATATTGGTTTGAAAATGATTCTGATGATCTTTAAGTTTATGCAGTCAACCCTCTGATGGCTTTGGTGCTGGTAGAGGTTATGGACGAGGTCCGGGTGGAAGAATGATGGGTGGACGTGGCGGGCGAGGTTTTGGTAATTCGCTGTCATTTGTCCTGTTAATCTACGATGAATCTTCCTATTTGTGTCGGGTTGCATTGTTTAGTTGTGTGTTTGCTAACTTGACATATTAGTCTTTCCATGCCTTCATTTTGTTACAACGATTATGCCTTGTTCCGAAGCAAGTTGGGCGGGCTATATGAATCCTTGCTATCCAAGTCGCTCTATTTAAGCCCGTTTCAGTCCCACACGCTTTCATTTCATTCTTTTGTAAAATTTAATGGCAAAAGGCTCATCAAGTCAATTGTACGTTGAAGCTTTTTAAGATCTTGTAATTAGGTTTCTTCGACTTGCCATGTTGGTTGGATAATTGTCAAGATGCTTTTAAGTACGTGTCAAATATTCATGTTGCTACTGTTTGTGTAATTGAATTTGTTGGCTGTTATTTTCTTATTTATGCTCAAATTGGATGCAACTCTTCCAGGTTGGGGTGGTGGATTGGAACGGAAAACACCACCACCAGGTTATGTATGCCATCGCTGTAAGGTGCCTGGTATGTTTCTTAATTTTCATCCACCTGGTGATCATTGTCTTAGAAATCTGCTACTAGCATGCTGAGTCATTGTATCCAATTATGACATAAATCATTACAGGGCATTTCATTCAGCACTGCCCTACAAATGGTGACCCCAATTTTGACATTAGGAAAGTGAAACCTCCAACTGGCATTCCGAAGTCCATGTTAATGGCAACCCCAGATGGTTCATATGCTTTACCAAGTGGTGCTAATGCAGTTTTGAAGCCCAATGAGTAAGATTTCTGGTTATGTTGGTATTGTTGAGTGTTTGCTTGTAACAAGAATGCATATGACTGGCCCACTTGTTTCAGGGCTGCTTTTGAAAGAGAAGTTGAAGGGATGCCTTCTGTACGGTCCGTTGGTGATCTTCCACCAGAGCTCCATTGTCCCTTGTGTAAAGAAGTAATGAAAGATGCAGTGCTAACAAGCAAGTGTTGTTTTACGAGCTTCTGCGATAAATGTAAGAAGCTTGCTGTTTTTATTCAACTCTAGTGTTGTTTAAAGAGTTTTTGCTATAAACATAAGGAGTTTGCTGTTTAATGTGGGTGTAGTATTGTTGCTTCTATGGTGAATTTAAGGTGTTCACTGTTCAATTTTAGTGTGTCCTGTATTCTTGAATTTTCAACTGATCGCAAGGGTGATCCTCAGGCATAAGGGATTATATCATCTCGAAGTCGGCGTGTGTCTGTGGGGCCACAAATATACTTGCTGATGACCTGTTACCCAACAAGACTTTGAGGGATACAATTAATAGAATACTAGAATCAAATAATAGCAGTGCAGAGCATGGGGGTAGTGCTCTCCAAGTTCAAGGTTAATACCAGTTTAACTCCCTGAACTGTTCTCTCGCTCAAGTCCATTATCTGTTTGATTTTTTTAGAAGGCTCAGTTCTTGCCTTTGTTGTTACATCTTCCAGATATGGAATCAGCGCGCGTTCTCCCACCTAAGATTCCATCTCCTTCACAATCTGCAGCTTCAAAGGGAGAGCTGTTACCACCACCTCCTCCACCTCCTCCTCCTAAGGAGGAAAATTCTAAAGCCCAGGAGAGGGCGGAAGAGGGTAAGAATGGCGGTGCTCCGCAGCAAATGTTGGAGAGAGGAGGAAGAACTTTGAAGGTTGTAGATGTTTCTGAAGCCACACATGAGTCGGTCAGTGCTAAAGAACCTGCATCCCCAGGAAGTGCTCCATTGGCTGATGAAGAAGTTCAGCAAAAGCCTGTAGTTGGGGAGGCAGGTAATGGTGCTCTTTCATGTACCTTTTTGGCTTCGTAAGTTATTGATTTTTCTTACTGAGCAGGCTGGAGGAGATACTTTGGTTTCTTAAACCACTTGGATAGGGAAGTGTTCTCATCTATTTTTGTTCTTTTATGTTTGCAGGAAAGAAAAAGAAGAAGAAGAAAACACGATTGCCTTTGAACCGTATGCTCTCAATTCCCTCCCTCTTGTGCACGGATTGATAGATTTTTTAATTTTTTTAAAATAAAACTTTGATTATTATGTCTGCGATCTTGGTGGAGCTTTGTGCACTTCCTAGTTCCTAATTTACTTGATGCCCTTTTAGCTGCTGCTGCGGAGATGCAGTGGAGAGCTGCTCAAGATCTTGCTGCTGAGAATTACATGATGTCCATGGGTCCTTCTGCCTATAATCCTTACTGGACAGGCATGCAACCTGGACTAGATGGGTTTGGAGCCCCTTATCCTGGTGCCATGCCATACAATCCTTACGGGATTGGTCCTCTAGATGTTCCCTTTATGCCTCCTGTCGTGCCGCATGATCCATTTGGTGGACAAGGTTTTATGCTGCCTTTCGGTCCTCCAATGCAGAGGTATGACTTCCGTTGTATTTTATTCTAAACGTCTCTCTGTTTAATCTCTGGAAAGTGTTCTCACATGTTTTTGGGTCCTTCCTCTTTTGCAGTTTTTGGTAAAGGGCATTTGGTCTGTTTCTGATATTGTAGTTCAATTGCTTTTATATTAATGTCTCTGTATATATCTTTGTCGGCTCCTTTGAGATTAGTGGTACCTGACTGATTAAAAATGGCCACCAAATTTAGGGACCTTGCAGCAGACTTTGGGATGGGATTTAATGCTGGCCCACCAATCATGAGCAGAGAAGAATTTGAGGCTAGAAAAGCTGACCTGAGAAGGAAGCGTGAGATCGAGAGACGTGGAGAGAGGTAATTTGACCATTCTCGTTCTGTTCTTGTTAATTCTCAGCTAATCATGGTGCTTTTTATGCCGGTGATGTTAAAATTACGTTCAATGGTCTGAGCACTGTGCATTGAGGTTTTGCCAAGTCCATGCCATAGTTCATGGCATCTTGGTGGGTGATATTGAAATTTTGTTCAATGTTTGAGCTTTGAGTATTGATGACTTTGCGCTCTGTTAACTTTGAGTGCCTTGTATGCCTTGTACAACTTTAGTTTGCTGTACTTGAAGTCATGTTGCAATAAATTTGCACAATCTAGTTATATCTTCATATTTTGTCCTCCTTGGTAGGTTTTATTGTCAACAGTCATTGTCTATTCTGCCTCTACTCTTTTGGTCACCGTCAATGACTATTTGATAATATCTATTGTCATTTCCAGCAGGGAGTTTCCTAAAGACAGGGAACATGCAAGGGAAGTTGGGAGCGCTGCTGATGGTCCTTCCCTGAAGCCCAAATCTGTATGTATCTTGATTATCAAATATTCTTGGCTATTTCATCCCTATATTTTAGTAGACAGACTGTGTGTTGTGGGAGAAGTTTGGCTCGGTTTAGCCAAGCAGCAGCTAACAGCTAGTTTCCAGTTTCATCTATCAATTACATGTGAAGTCCAAAAAGCAGAAGCCTTGGAGACTGAATTTCTATGATCATTTGCTAAGATTTTACAAGTACAGGACACATTTCTTTGGATTACCTTGATAAGGGGTTCTCAACAATTGAACATATTGAAGACTAGTTGCCCATTATGCAGGAAAGGGATATATGCCTCTTCCTAAATGTAGTAGGTGCTCCTTTTGCATGCTGATGTTGCCCGATGATGAAAGAGGTTGTGGAGTTTTTTGTTGCCCTCACTAAAATGGGCATTTGACTGGAGCTCAATTTAGTGGCTATCAGGACATTCCCCATTAAGATGTTTGTTTATATTTTTTTGTTAGTGTTTCGTTTTGGTTTCTGTTCATTGGATGCGGTGGATGATTAAGTGATTATTTCCCCTGATTTACGTTCCTCTTCAAAAAAATTTGAACCTTTTCCAACATCGTCCACTGTTTGCCTAATTTGATGAAAAAGCTTCAGAATGAGCGAGTCATTTAAAAACATGCAAAAATGATGAATGGAGTCGGGGATGGGTGGACATAAATCATCTTATAATAAAAATTGGGGTATGCCGTAAATCATTTGAAATGTCTCTGGAATGTACTAAGGTGTATTGATTTTGAATATTTGCTACGCCTGTTAAAAATAAAAGAAAAATCAAGTGCAAAGAAAAAGAACACAAACTGGGGAATTCCTCTTGTACATTCAACCTGAGTTTAAGAGCCTATTATTAAGAATTGTAAAATTTTCAGTTCTCGACAAATAAATAAATTAAGAGCGGTAAATTTCTCTCTCAAGAAAAAAGTAGTTGTAAAATTCGTTTTGTGGTGCATGAATTTCCTTTGATGTGTTTTATGGCTTTAGACCCGCATTTTAGTGCTTTGAAATATTTTTTTCTTCTTTGCAATATTTGATATTAATATGTTCTTTGATGATTGCCCAGAAAGCTGTTCCTCCACCATCAAGCTCCAGCCGTCCTCGCCAACCTGAGAGGCCTTCCCCGGACCTTGACCACCACCGCCGACGTGAGAGGCCATCGCCCGACCTTGACCACCACCGCCGACCTGAGAGGCCATCGCCAGACCTTGACCACCGCCGCCGACCTGACAGGCCATCGCCAGATCTTGACCACCACCGCCGACCTGAGAGGCCATCACCGGACCTTGATTACCACCGTAGACCTGAGAGGCCGTCTCCAGACCGTCGATCGCGTGACCCTGAGCTTCCTCGCCCTTCTTCCAAGAGAAAGTATGAAGATTATGACGATCATCACCATGAGGACCGTCACCGCCATGACCACCATGAGGACCGCCATCAGCGCGAGCATGCTCATCGCAGTAGCAGTAGCCATCACCGTTCAGAATCTTCAGCTAGCGCCAAACCAGCCTCCACAGTCCCATCTGAACCGCCATTGGCAGTGCCATCCAAATCCGCAGATAAGAGGAAGGCAAGTGTTTTTTCTCGCATCAGTTTCCCAGCTGAAGATTCAGCAGCAGCTTCAAAGAAGCGAAAGGTGCCATCCTCGAGTGAAGTGCCAGTGAGTTCTTCGGCAAGCCACAGGGGTGCCACATCAAATGGGTATCATGGGGAGTACAAAACTGCTACAGGATCAAGGAAGAGTGCCACCGTGAGTGTGGATTATGAGAGCAGTGATGATGATAGGCACTTCAAAAGAAAGCCTTCAAGGTATGAACCATCTCCGCCACCAGCTGCTGTAGAGTGGGAAGAAGAGGAGCGGGAGGGGCCTCCTCCTAGGCATAGCAAGGGGTCAAGGGAAAGGGGGTAATCTGCATATAAGTTTATTTGCGTTTTCACTTCTTTAATATGTCAAATTATTTGCATTTTCACTTATCTGATGTGTCAATTGGCCTGTTCCTTGAGTTCTTTCCAGCTATTCTGTTTGTAGATTTTGATGTCATACTGTCTGCAATATTTAGAGTTGAACCTAGGTACATTGCATTGATTCGATTTTTACTTCTCATTTGTTTGCCATGTCTTGTAATAGAGCTGATTGTTCATTTGTGCATCATGTGTTACTGTCTTGGCAAAAAAATGTGTTACTGTCTTAATTGCAGCTTTACTTATCTAGGTTTGTTTATCCAGGGAACCCGCAAAATAGCCCCATCACAAAAGCAAAGTCATTTACTTGTGAGAATCTGGAGATAAAATAGTGTGCACGTCGATGACATGTTTTTCCTGGAATTCACATGCAAAGTAACATTTTCATTTTTTAAATTGGTGTGGCACTATAAAATAGCTGTAATTCCATGTCACTGTTGCTGGCTGGCTCATGATTAGGTATTGTCCAATTGCTCTCTCAGCTCTTTTTATGCTTAGAGATAGATGGTAACTTTAACCATAATATTCCTAATATTTCCACTTAGCTAATGCATTATGGCACCTTGGTCTTGTCCAGCATCAAGAAAGACGAATTGGTTTACGTTGAGAAGGTGCTTTAATGTCCGTGTACACAAGATAGATCTCTCTTTCATGTACATCTGTGAGCAGTGATACACATCACTTGACTGACATGTGGTACATGAGTAAAGCAGAGTATGTGTCCCCTTTTTTAGCCTCTTCCGGTGGTGTCTTAGTGATGTTTTAGGGGCTTTATAGTCAGCAAGAGTCTCGTTTGTCATACTGATAAAAAAGGATCTGGTTGGTTGTCAACACTGGCGGCTTAACCTCTTTGGCATCCTACCTTGTGATTTATTACAATATTAGTTCTTTAGCTGGCAGAAATTCTGAATGTCAAAAGAATTCACGGAAGGAAGTAACAGAGAGTGGGATAGATCAGTACTTTGCTTTGTACATATAACTAATGAAAGAGGAGCCTACACAGATTCACTTGCATGCTTTCTAGTTACAGTTGCGTGCTAATATTCAAAACTGTGTCACTCAAGTATCGTGGGAATATCACTTGGAAATTTGATGAGAACCATCTCATATGGTATCTTGCATTAAAATCAATTATTTTTCTTTTTAGATGTTGCTATGTCATTTTTGTTTGAGATGCTAGTGGAGTTCTCTTTTGTTGCTTCTGTGCTTAGCCTCTTCATTATTGAGTATAGATATCCTTCTACCGTTCCAGTCGTAGCTTCACAATGGCCTTGCTGTCCTTCCTCCACATATGCTTAACTCCTTGGTTGTCGATGCAGATTGAGATAGTATGTGACAAGGAAGAGACTGAATCAGTAAGAATCTTGCATGAATATAAATACAGGTAGAGAACAATTCTTGTTCGACATTCTTCACATATTTGCCTCTCAGACAATGCAAGTACTGTCTGATGCCCTTTCTGTTTCTCATCATAAATTCTCTGATGATGCAATGAAACAGAAATATTTTTTTGGGGTTGAAGAATCTGTGAAGCTTCATTATATCTGGTTATCAGAATGTTTTCACCTTGTTTCATTTGAGTTAAAACATTTTGTTTTATTGGGTGTGCAGATTCAGAAAGTGCAGGTACCTTTGAAATCTGGATCTCCTTTTCTGAGTGAGACCATCTGCTTCACAAAGTTCTCAGTGCAATGTTGCGAGTTGCGCATCCAAGGATCGTCAAAACATGGACGTTATAGTGCAATATTGTAGATTCCATCTAAGAATTGTATTATCTACTAGTTAATTGCAAACACCAAAATTTCAAAAACAAGATCGCGGGTTCTCCGCTTTTATTGCAATTTTGGTTTTTGATTGTGACCATTGTTATTTGGCAAGTATTCTAATAGTTCTGATTTATCTCCCTTATTTTTCCGGTGTCGACAATATTCTTTTTACGATCTTATGATTTGCCTTCATGTGCAAGTGACCGACCCAACAAAGTGAATGTTACTACAACGAAATGACTAGAGATTAGAGAACTATAATAAGCAGGTATATAAAGCATCAAACAAGAAATTATTATGAGGAAAATTATACTAAATTGATTAGTTTTATGTTAAGCATCGAATTACGGATTTTTTTTTACTTTAATCAAATTTAAAATTAATAATGTGAATAAGTTTATACATAATTAATATAGAAAACAAATATACGAAAAAATTTGTAAAGCTTCCGTTAAAGTTAGAGCTCAAATTATTATGTCGTCAGCGATTCTTGGCAAGTATACTTTCTTTTGTCTCAAAATATATTTGTCCTGCTTTTTATAAATAG
>JACEIK010000154.1:7224-58866 GCA_018107945.1 Datura stramonium | reverse complement strand
TAATCGCTACAATCTCTGTCACAGTCTCTATCTTTTGAATGAACACTTCAAGTCCTGTACAACAAATTCGACTCTAAACATATTGAGAGAAGATAGAACGCAAATCATCTGCTGAGGGTGTTACTTACCCAAGTTATTGATACATTTGGAGGACATTTTATGGAACATTTTGGGGTCATATGATCCCACTGTTTGTCCTATTCTATTAGATTTTCAAGAAGCAGATTCATCCACACCAAAGGCCAAAATCCCTTCCACACCCAATGAATCTACTTATCCACCAAACCCTACACAAAACTATTTCTCCACCTTTAAACCTTCAAATTCAGTAGATAGGGAGGAGAGCAAATTTCTGCAGCTCCCCTATCTTTATCACAAATACCCCTTCTCTACTGTCCATTCATAACCATTTTCTTCCGATAACTCCTATCCAATGGCTTGCTCTGCTTCTTCTTCAACTGCCCTTCTTTCTTCCACCTCTAGAGCTGCCATTTCACCCAAATCCTCCTTTAATAAACCCCAATCACTTTCGGTTCCTTCTTCTTTCAATGGACTTCGCAATTGCAAGCCCTTTGTTTCTCGTGTAGCCTCTTCTCGTGTTGCTCATTCACAATGCCGTCGTTTTGCTGTCCATGCCTCTGTAAGTTTCTCTTTCACCCCTTCTTTTTTCTTGCTTAGCATTATCGCATTTTGAGTTGGCTATCTGAAATTCTGAATGTTTTCGGAAAAGGGTTCACTTTAATTCTGGCTAAAGTTTCTCTTTTTTTTCCCACTTTTAAAAGGAGTCCATGATAAACACTTTTCATCCATTTGCGAAACAATCCTTTTCTCTTATTACTGCATCTGTGTTGTGCACTTGAATTTGGAAGCTCAATGTGGTTTGTTTGAACTTTTCTCTATTAAATCCTTGCTTAATAGGAGTTCTAAATGGAACAGGACCGTGTACATGGACGCTAGGTGAGATGAGGTGCTGCGTGTAGCCTTAAGGATGATTAACCACGGTTCAAAATACTTTGTACTTTGAATTGTAAGGCGGTGTAAATTGTATTTATGGACTGGTCTTGGGGGAATGTGAATTAAAATATATATGTTCACTTGTATCCAACTTGGTACTGGTAGAGTGGTAAACTGGAGTTCATATTTAGGATTAACTATTATGGTATGTTGTGTGCTCCACACTCGCCAAAAAAGGAATTTATGGATTGGATGACAGTGGTTTTAATTAGAACTTTGACCACCCCTTGCAACCCAATGTAGAGGACAACAAGTATTGGATATGACTATCTAGTAGATATTTAGACTAGGCATAATCCAGGCAACTTAGTTTCTGTAGAGAGACCAAAAATCACATATGAAGACCAAGTAAAATAAAAGGAACTTTTTTTCAAGATTCTCGAGTTCCTAGTCGTCCTAAGAATTAATCTTTTCTTCTACTTTATGTTGATAAAGTCTTACCTCATCAAAAAAATGCTGTTAACCTTCTCTGTCGTGCTTGTGCTTCTTTTTAGATCAGGATTCAGCTATCTAATGTTGTGTTATGTATGTTTCCGTATATAGAGTGAACTCCCACTTGTTGGAAATCAAGCACCAGACTTTGAGGCTGAAGCTGTTTTTGATCAAGAGTTCATCACGGTAATATATTGGTGTTATTATTACTTACCTGTAATTGGAGAAAAATGCCTAATTCCATTTAAAGAAGTGTGCTTAATTTTAGGTTTCAAAACATGAATGATATATTTAACTTTCTGTATAAAGTTTTAACTTATGACTCTATACAATAAAATCATAAATATTTGATATTGTCACTCAGTTTCAAAAACAATATTTGATATTTTCACTGTATTTTTCACTAATTAACAACTTCGTTTATATTGTTTTTTTTCTCTTCCCACTTTTACGTAAATTTTCATTAATATCATAAGAACAATAGATTTATGATTTAAAGGTGAAATGTCTCTTTTCCTACTGCTTTATATGGCTCATTAGTTGCTATTTTATAGAGTTTTGTTGGAAAAATGCAGAATAAGGGATGTAAACGTAATATTTAAAACCACATAGGAGGTAAGTGTTGCAAGCCTAAGTAAATTAGCCATAAAAACAAACATTAGTCAATCAATCAAATCTTTTTTATAAATTAATCTGTGTCAGCTAAGTTGCACTACCTTGTCAGCTAAGAATAAACACCATTAGTAAATTTGAGGGAGTGTACATTGTTGGCTCACCCATCTGATTGCAGTTGATGATGGAAATGAGGACATAGAAAGAACAGAGTGTAGTATATGCAACGATTCCTGCTCATCTTAAGTTATATTAAGTTTGAGATAATATGGTCCTTGGTTCTTACATTCACTTCTGGACCCCTTTAGGAACTATTAGACCTTTACACATTTAATTGAATTTTATGGATTGTATCTGCTGTTTGCAATTACAATAATCCTTTTTTATGCAGGTTAAATTATCTGAGTACATCGGGAAGAAATATGTGATTCTCTTTTTCTACCCACTAGACTTCACATTTGTTTGCCCTACAGGTTGGTTTTGCCTTGGAAATTTCGCTGCTGCAAATTTCAGATTCTTCTAATTAGTTTGCGCTGACTCTTGTGTTGCTGAATGTGTTGTTTTAATGTAATATCTTTTCCTGTTACTGTAGAGATCACTGCTTTCAGTGACCGTTATGAAGAATTTGAAAAGTTGAACACAGAAATATTGGGTGTTTCCGTAGACAGTGTGGTAGGTATTTCTTTCCTTCAAATTTTTGTTATGAATATAAATTCATCAACTTGTATGTGTGTGGCCAGTGCTTTCAGTTTCTGTATTTCATTTGCTTACTTCAGTATAATGTGATAATTTAATTGTGGGATTTCACCGGGTATATTGTTGTTGTTTATAAAAGGTTTAGTTGTACCTAAATGGTTTGTTGTGGTATTGCATTTGTGCTGCTAACTGGTAGGCCTCTTTCACTTGTTTGCTTTTCGGTGTATCTTTGTGATGTATGACTTTAAGCAGAAGCCTTTAACATCTGCTTTATCTGTATGGACATGTGCAAGGGTTCCTCATCATTTTTTCTATTGCTTTACGGGGGTGAGAGGGTGGATTTAAGTTGGGTGGGGGTGGATCAAGGAAATGTTAAAACAAAAATCATTACTTTTAAAAAGATATAGTAATATTTGGTGAAAGAATCTCTTCTCCCAATGAAAGAGAAGATTTTTTTCCTTCAAAAGAAGAAAACTATAAATAAACAATTGACAAAAAGTTCAATTGAACTTAGGATTGCTAATGACATAATATTTGATTTAAGTAGGGACACACACCAAGCCAGGTTGTTAGTTCAGCTGAACTCATCAGATTCGAGCCAAGTTTGGCTCAATTCCTCAAAGTTAGGATTAGTTTACCTGGAGAGGAGTCATATATGCTTGGTTAGAAAAAACCTTGGCCAAGCAAGACCACTGCTCAGAGTGGAATCCCTGACCACTGCTTGCTGGGTTCAACTTTCCAACATCATTATCTCTGAACTGAAAGGATGTTATTGCAGAGTGGTTGAATTTTCTCAACCTTTTCCACTTCTTCTGCAGCAGTCATTGGAATAGCTTATGACTTGTGAAAAACTCTTGAGCAATGAAATTTATACACACTCCAAAAAAGGTGTTTAAGAGAAATAGTGTGTGAAGTTTCCTTTTGGTGTATATAAGACATTTCTTTTTCTTTTTATTCCTTTCACTCTTTAATTTTAAGCTCCTAACTTACCCCAAAAATTTCCGACTTTTAGATCATTAAGTAGTGAATCAGACCCTTTTACCTGATATTGTTATTATTCTGCTGTTATATTATAATTAATAAGTAGAAAAGGAATAAACATGTGGAGTCTTTTATATTGTTTTGTAGAATGTAAACTTGTGGTGCCTCAGTTATGGACTTGTTTGCAATTATTCAATTGTAATATCCAATTATTTTCGTCGCTTGTACCTTTTCTGATCTCTTACTATTGATTTCATGTTGTTGCTCTTGCAGTTCTCCCATCTTGCATGGGTCCAAACTGAGAGGAAGTCTGGTGGTCTGGGTGATCTGAATTATCCATTAATTTCTGACATAACCAAGTCAATTTCAAAATCATATGATGTACTGATCCCTGATCAGGTATGTCGTTCTGAGAGTCTCTCATAATAATGCGTCTTATTTGAGATTGTGTTTTCTCGTGGCTTACACATTCTGGTGCTAAATGGAATCAGCTACCCACGATTTTTATGGTGTTTTTTCAGGGGATTGCATTGAGAGGACTTTTTATCATTGACAAGGAAGGAGTTATTCAGCATTCAACCATTAACAATCTTGGAATTGGTAGGAGTGTCGATGAAACGTTGAGAACTCTTCAGGTATAGATCGACCCCATTGTATTCAGGCATTTTCCAGTACACATTTCAGCGTCGTATAACTTGACCTGAATCAAAGTACTATATTTTTGCTTATAATTGTTTTGGGTTCGGAAAAACAGGCGTTGCAATACGTTCAGGAGAACCCAGACGAAGTGTGCCCAGCTGGATGGAAGCCTGGGGAGAAATCCATGAAGCCTGATCCCAAGGGCAGCAAAGAATACTTTGCATCCATTTAAGTGGGTGATTGGAAGTACTTTCTCTAATTGTTGTTTAGAGAGGCTGGAAGACAGTACTTTTCTGTAACATTTTTTCTAAGGTACTGGTTGAGTTTTGGCATTTTTGAGGATAGATATGTACACTCATGTATTCTGTCTTTGAAGACCACTATGTTGAAATAATGTCACAACCGAGTTCGTGATATGTATTGTCTGCTTTGGCCAAACATATTTCACAGATTTGTTCCTTGAGCTACTCCATTAAATCAAAAGTGTGCGTACCATGTGAAATTTGTGATATGCCTTATTAAAGTTCTTTAATTTCCTCTCCATTTCCATGGGTATTTGCCTAAAGTGTATATGCGTATTTCAACTTCTTCAAAAGCTTTTCAACCTATAACTCGGGGTCAATTCCTCTCTTTGACCCACCTTCAATGACTGGGATTAATTTTTTTAAAAAAAATTCACTTCAACTATCAATAATCAAAAATTATTTTTTTGCGGGAATGCCTTTATAGAATTACGTGTGACGTTCCTTTGTCTTTTCGATTTCCCATATTGTCAAAAAAAAAAAAAAAAAGGACAAAAAGGAAATAAAATTTTAATTTCACGTCATTATACAAGTGATCATCATGGAAATATTTTTTTCTTTTCAATTGTAGGTTTTATTGACATGTTCCCTCACATGACTACTTACCATGATAATTTAGTTATTATTTGTAAATCTTTTTATATATCCCTAACACATAATATTACCGAAAATTATATTAAATATGTTATTATTTTAGGTAGCATCTATATATATATATTAGCCAATTATATATGCATGACCTCATAATTCGAAGAAGACTTGATCTACAACCACTTGTTTAAGAACATTTTATAAAAAATAATACCATCATTTAAGATCCTTCGATTGATTAATCATATTTCTAATGGAAAATTCTAAACTTGGCTCACTTGTGGACTCCCCATCCACATATTTTGGAGCAATTATTCTATTTCAACGAGATGGTTTACAGCCAATAACTTTCTATTAATCAAAGATATACAAAAAAATGATGCGTATATATATTATTTTCCAGAATGATTCATGAATCACCAAACAAATAATGTAGCAATAATTACCATTTCATAATAAACTAATTATGAAACGTAGTATTTTTTATTATTGAAATAGATTTGTAATCTAAGTTATCAAAATTGTTGCTGCCTCACCTACCTCCATATATGGACCTCAAAAAACATTTGAGAGTATCTAATACATGCTCTTGGTATATTTTATAAAGAATAAAAATCATGAATGATTTAATCTGCGTTAGAAATAAATGAAATGATTAGATTTTGATATATAAAGTAATGGGAATATGGAGATTTATTGCCACATATCTTACACATTAATAACTTGTGAACCAAGATTTATAAAGATATGTTCCATGAAATACTCCTGAATTTTCTCTGAACACTTTTACTCACAAACTTGAAAAATTAAGAAGAGTGATTTTTATGGCTTTCCAATGAGCAAATTGTGCTAATACTACAATAACATGTTTCTGAATTAATATAAAGGATGTGGTGTAGCAGATGGGGACGGCGGACTGCTCCTCCTTTAATCGAAAGTCTCGAATTTGAACTTTGAATATGAAAAAATTCTTGATAGGAAGCATTTTTCTCGGATAAGCCCTATGCGACGTAAAATTCGAATTAATCGGACCCCAATACGAATATCGAACATCAAATGAAATAAAAAAAAATCGTGTTTCTCAATTTAAATGCATGCATATGTGAATTAAACATTTATTGTTATTTACTAAAGAAAAAACTCCAATGCTTTTTTTCGGAACCCCCAAGGAAACAATCTCTGTTCGTTCGGGTGAGCACTTTGTGATAACTTATTTATTATGTAATAGCTCACAAACCACACTGGAGATGTAAATCACACTAAGCAAACATTGTACCATAAGCTCATGATTGAGCAGCAGATAAAAACTGAATTCAATCTCGGGTCTCCCACGTGGGAAACTCATCTCTCAACCATATATTAAAAATTGCACAAATTTGCCAATTTTAATTTTAGTTTTGTTGCCAATAGTTGCCAAGAATTCTACGAGAACTTAAAGATCACAAGGTAAATTCTTTTTGTTTTTCTTTTTAAGCAATGTTTGACACTCAGGCAAACATATCCTCAGCCTAATGACTTTAAGGGCAACTCGTGTTCAAAAACTAGATGGTTAACAAGATTGAAACTATTTTTTTACTACCCTTGGGTGTATATATACATAGATACATGTGTGTGTACATATATATATGACTATTTGATTATACAAACTCACCAAAAATATGCCATCTTCTCCAAAAATGGCTTATCAAAAATTATTATATATGCTATTAAACATAGAGAAAAGCATAATGCCTGAACAAAATGGACCTTCCACAGATCCACAAAAACTTGACACTTTTGAAGCATAATATGCCTCGAGCAAAATGGACATCCACATATCCCACAAAAAGCTGATACTATATATATATATTTTTTTTTTTTTTCTCCATACTTGTATACTGAAATATCTAAATACCAAAACCATATAGTAAAATAAAAAAGGAGACAAATTTTATATTGTAGGAACACTGGATTCGGGCGTATAATTATATCTTTGAATTTCATCCTCCCATATCAATTTCGATATGATTTCATCCTTCTCTGGTACATGTTCCTGTAACAGAATAAAAAAAGAATGATTTCAGAACATATGTCACATTTTTATAGAGCGTACGCAGCCTTCCCCTGCCTCGTAGAGATAGAGTGGCGGTCAGATTAAAGATATGATATTAAATATTAAGAGAAGTTTCTATCATTCTGAAAGGCCCAAAGTGGGACACAACATTTTACCAATAAAATAGCAAGTTGGTTCCTCAAGTTGAACTGTATAAAGAAGAAGCTAAACTAGTTTTATATTTGTACTTTGACAAAACAAATTAAGAATAAGGATATGGCAACAACTTGCAATGCTTGTTTTACTAAATACTATGAAGAAAAAAGAAGCAAAAGTAAGGCCAACAATGTGAATAAACATTCATATATACCTCAAGTTCTCTGATCAACTGTTTGGCTGTTGGAGCAGACACGATTATGCGACGTGCAGTTGGAGAGATAAAGCCTTCATCAACGGCCTTATCGATAAAAGACAACAAGGAATTATAGTAACCCTCAACATTCAACAGCCCCACCTGCAAATTAGATTGATTATATTAACATCAACCATAAAAAGGCACTCATTGTCCAAAGAAAATCATTATTCTAATGCTTAAGAAGCAGTTTCTTGCCATTCAAACAGGATTTATGAAGCATGATGATGATTAGGACGTGCAAATCTCTTGTATAATCTTTCCATGTGAACCAAAAATTAATAAGGACCACGTGCTTCGATACCCTTTTCTGTTTCATTTTTTTATTTTGACAAGGATTGTTGACTTTGAATGCAGAATCCCAGCAGGAATAGTTCTTCAGACATTTAGGAAACGCTATAAAATAAGCTGTGTGTCGTGAAAAAGGAAACACACATAATTTCAGAATATAGAATTTCTTGTGTTGGTTTGAGTATTATCAAATTTCTAATCAAATGCAAGGGTATAAGAGTTTAAATCAGATAGAAATGGCAAAATGGTAAACAAGATTAAAGATATGTTACTCGGGACTCTTCAAAAAGTCAACAGATGTGTGTCGGATCAATACAGGTGTGGTAATATTTTTGTAGAGTTCGATCAACATATAAGTGTGTTGTTGAATAACAAAAGTCCCTCTAGAGGTCTTTGGAGAATGATGACATTTAGTCAAAAGGTTATAATTCAAGCAATGACCAATATTCACAAGAAAGATTTCATCAATTCTTTGATTTCCTTTAATTCCAAGGGAACACATTTTGTGTCAAACTTTGCGTCGTTAAATTACTAATTTGACATACTTTTTACTTTTGAGTATGCTTATAGGTGCTTCCATTGGAATGTTTCATTTAGACCTTATTTAGTCAAGACCTACCACCATTACTAAATTCTGGTGCATATTTCTATATAATGTAAAAGTAATCTGAACAAAAATGTAGATTTCTTACTGGTTTCTGATGGATTCCAAGCTGAGCCCATGTGATGACTTCAAGAAGTTCTTCAAGAGTACCATAGCCACCTAAATATTAAGACAGCAGAACGTCGATCCAATTAAAAATAAATGATGTCACTAAAGTATATGACACGAACCCTGCAGGCAGCAAATAATCAGGGGAAAAAACACAAATTTTGATGATTTGGTTATCTACCAGGGAGGGCAATGAAAGCATCAGCTTGCCGAGCCATTTCAGCTTTCCTTTGGTGCATACCGGACACTGCTCTCACTTCTCCAATAGTTTCTCCAGTTAACTGTTGCAACATTCAAGTCCATAATACAAAAATTAGCATGTATTAAACTTGAAATGAACACAATACAAAATGATTTCAAAGTTTGTTAGGAGTGTGTACCTCTCTTGGCATGAGAGTCTTTGGAATCACTCTGCAATAGAAAACACATCCGCAAAAAGGTTTAACTAACAGTCGGAATTAATAAAAACAAACTGATAACATGCATATTGAATACACAGTAGTAATAGTTCAGTTGCCTGCCCAAAAAGGAAGTCTCTGTAATATGTTGGGGTGTGCTCAGCACTAAATTGCTATTTAAAAACTGATAACATGTATAGTAACACAGTAGTAATTATTTGCTTGTTCAGAAAGGGAGAGGCCACAGACATCAATTATCAAAAAGACCAAAATTTGATCCCATGATGTCTGCCTTTAGGTAGTCCACAAGAAAGTCATTTCATTGTGAACTGAGAAACATGCAAGGTTCTGTAAAGATCTCAGTATGTTGCTCGGACTCTTAAAAATGCCGACCGTTTGCAACCGGATCTTCCAAAAATAAAGTATTTTTCTAGAATCCGACATAGATGCGGCAGTGTTTTTGGAAAGTCCGAGTAACATGATAGGCCAAGCTGGTCCATTAGATAGAATCAAGTACAAAAACATATTTCTTTCTCGTTTGTGTGTGAGAGAGTGGGGTAGACAGGTTTATACACTGTGTATTCAATATGCATGTTATCAGCTCAGTTTATAAACTAGTTTGTAGAATTCTTTTACAGCTCAGTGTATAGAAGTTAAACTCGATATAAATATAAAGAAAATATGAGAAGTTGGTTAAACATGAACATATTCCGATTTCCAGAATTATTATCTCTTATCCCACAAATCAAACAACGAATTAACCATAAAAATTAAAATGCTTACCCTAAAACATGGCGGCCGCCATCATGAACAGCCTGAGAAACAAGTCCCATCAGACCCACACTTCCACCTCCATACACTAAATCAATCCTTCTCTCCACCTTCATCCCCCACACACACACACATCAAAATCATTAGAAAACAATCATCATTTATATATGTATCCAAATAACCAACCACTACTCAATTTCTCCAAAATTTTACATAGCAAAACATGCAATCATTAACAGGAATACATTAGCATTATAATACTCAATATAATATTAGAGAGAAAAAAAATCCCAGAAAACAAGTTCTCTAGAGACGTGCCAGATAGTTGTATTTTAATATTTTGTGATGCATGTGCATATATTTTCAAAGACTGAAACAAAATTAAAACAGAAATTGTAAGTAGTCATGATAACAAGGTGGCACGTTCTGTTCCCCATGGAAAGGCATGAAAGAATTTTAGAATTTTCATGAACTGAACCAATAAATTAAAAAACTTAGATCATGCAAGAACACTGGTTAACTAATTACAGCAGGCTACAGCTAGCAATTTTTTTTTGTTTGGTTCCTCCGTTAATTCTTTCTCCAACACACAAAAATTGCCCTTCTTTAATTCTCTCTCTCTCTCTCATGCCAAACATAAAATAATATCCTAAACATTTTCCTTCTTATTTTCCATCACAATCATATACTACCCACCTAGAAAAAGTTTGGTTCTTGGGGTAAAGTAAATGTGAAAATCAACTGAACAAAAAGAACAGTACTACCAAATGATCAACAAGATACAGACTTCAAAAAAGGAAAACTTTTTCTAGAAAGGGAAAAGGGAAAAAGATTGAAAGAACTCAAAAGTACTAATAAAAATAGGTTCTTGATTTTAGCTCTCTCTGGGCCTTTATTTGATGAACATTATGAAGATCTAATGAACTAGTTACAACAACAACAATAACATATCCAGTTTTCAAAAGACTCTCCGAAAAGAAAGACATGAAGGGGGCCTTAAAAATCATATTTTTCCATGAAAAGTACAGAACTTTCTGCTTCATGGAAACAGAAAAAGAAAATGGAAGGTGTTAAAAATCATATATTATTTTATTTTTCATGTAAAGCACAAAACTTTCTGCTTCTTGGAAACTGGAATATGGAAAAGAAAATGAGAAAAAAGAAAGGGGTTTAAAAATTGTTACCAGTTCTTTGCCTAAATCAATAGCAGCTTCTTGATAGCTAGTTTTTTTCCCAGAACTGCTTCCACAGAACACACAAATTCTATTAAACTTTGAACTTCTCTCTTGATCCATTTTTTTTTTTTCCAAAAGTTCTCTCTCTCTCTTTCTCTTATATATTGTATGTTTATATGTTTACCAAAATTAGACCAGAAAGGGACAAAGGGAAAGAGAAGGGGAAAATATAGGGAATGAGAGAACAAAGTTGCAACTTCCTTTTTGAATCTTTACAGAAACAATGGCTGTTTTATAGACCCTTGTTCAGCTGAGGGCTAATTTTAAAAAAGATTGCCAATTTTTATTTAGTGATTTTATATTACATAGTTGTTGTCTTATTGGCTAAATGATGTACTAACTTAAATAGAATATTATTTACAAATTCTGTCTCTCCATTTCTTTATTCCTCACAAACTGACAAAAAAAAATTATATACTTTCTTGCAAATGTTACTTTTCCACACTTTGAAATTATTTGTCGTAATTTTTTAAAATAATTATTATTAAAAGTTAAAAATATTAAAATTAAAAGTGAATGTTTTTATTTGTAATAATTATTTTTAAATGATAAATATCTTTATAGAAAAATATTTAATAAGAAAAATTATATTTTATAATATAAATATAAATAGTAATTAAAAATTTTCTTTTAATTAGTATTCTTTTAAAAAAATATGTACAGGATAAACACAATATATGAATTTAATAGCAGATGAAATAGTAAAATAATATTTTCGCCAAAAATGAAATTTTTTGATGCAAACTCACATTCTGAATTAGTCCGACCCAAAGCGACTTTAATTGCGCTTTCCCAGTTCAAATATGGTTTATAACTATTCACCCCGTTTATTTTTATTTTTATTATATTAAAAATATATATTTATTTTATTTATTTAATTTTATAAGTTAAAAGATAATTTATTTTACCATATATATCTATTTTATCATTATTATTAAATACTACTACTAATAAAATAAAATATTTTATTTTCTATATTAAATGACTTATAGCAATTAAAATAATATAATAAATTTCTTATTTTTTTTAAATATGTATTAAATTCAATCATGAATAAGTAAAAGTGGAAGAGAGTAAAAATTCAACTTGGATTTATTTCAAGAATCTTCTCCTCATCGTCTTCTTTCTAAATTAATATGAATTGAAATAAGAGATAATTTTTTTTTATGCATTAATCATAAATTTCGGGTCTGAATTCTTGAAATAAAAAATATTTAGTTGGAAGCACCATCCTCTTACCTCCTCCACCCCCACCTTATAAAAAAAATTTATAATACATCAAATTAAATTAATTACATTTAAGGCCTTTGAATAAGAAATGAATAATTATAAAAAGAAATCCTTTCTTCAATGATTAATAGCCATAATTTAGGAACCCAAAGTATAAAATAGGATATTCTTCTGTGTTTCAGCACTACTACCTTCTTAGCCAAGCAATTGACCACTTTTAAACATTTTAATTAAACAGGATCTCAATCTTTAATAAGGAAAAGATAAATTTTTTTTATGATGCATAATCTTTTTTTGCCTTTCTTAATTGATCTGTTTTTAAAAAATAAATTTTAAGATAAACATTTGACCTAGATATCAAAATATATGTCTGCCCATCAAAGAGATAGAAAACTTATCTTAGAATATATATATGTATAATGTTGAGAATTAGAAGGAGATTTAAGATTTAAAAAATAAGATTATTTCATAAGTAATATTATTTATGTTTTAGATTTGTGAAAGTAGTAACATTTTATTTATTTATAAAATGTAGTAATATTTTGATTTTGTAAAATTTGTAGTGAAATATATTATATTCATACGCACTTAATAATAATGAATTATACTATATTTTATGCGTACAATAAGTGTGTCTGTACATATATAATAATTTTTGTATCAAAATACATTGTATCCACACGCATAACAACAGTAAGATACGTATATCCTCATGGATAATAATTATATTCGCGTGTATCTACTATAAATTTTCAAACTATCACTATATTATCTAATTTTTTTAATTTGCCGCTATTTCGAATAAATATAAGCTCTCAATTTGTTGAGTCACATACATTTTCTTTTAAAAATTATACATTTCTACCATAATCTTAAATTAATTAATAAACTAAGCTTTTCATAGCTTCACTAAGCGTTTATAAAAATATTTTTAATTTTTTTAATTTTTTTAATTTTTTTAATTTTTTTAATTTTTTTAATTTTTTTAATTTTTTTAATTTTTTTAATTTTTTTAATTTTTTTAATTTTTTTAATTTTTTTATTATTTTTGAATTTTGTAATTTTTTAAATAAGATTGTATTAATTTTTTATTTTGTTTTAAAAATAAATGGTATTTTATATAAACAATAAGACATTAATGATATTCTTCTAATTTGGAGAGAGTTTTACATAATCAAAAAAAATGATAAATAGTTATATTTTTCAATGATATTTATTAGAGGTAAGTAGATAAAAACACATTTTTCTATCATAGCAGTAATATTTTTAATGAGTATACCTAAACTAAAACAATCCGCACTTAATTTGAAAGCAAATGTAAAAACGATTTACAAAAGATAATTAAGAGATAATTCTCTATACAAACATTAATTAATTAATTTATAAACTCTGTTTGCCTCATGACGTTACCACTTACGTATCCAGTTTCTTCTTAAGTGCCCTTTAACGTGGTAATTTAAAGAAAACAAAACATAAATTAATGAAGAGTTTACTACAAACAACTAGCATTTAAAAATTGGCACCAATTAATTAGCACAATATAATTATTTCATTATTTTTTTAATTTAATCTTCTTTTTTTTTTCTATTAGCATGCACCTCACATGTGAACCCTACAAGGCCGCGTCAATTGCTTAATCCTGTTGGATTAATTTAACCCGTTCGTTCAGCATTACTTAATTATTTTCTTGATTCCCCTTTATATTTGGTAAATTATGAGATTTTATATATGAGAAACTTATTGTTAACAATTTTTTATCATTCAAATGATTTTTGACAAACCATATTTCCCATATGGTTAAGGTCAAAATACCTCATTTTTCTTTGAAATTTAGATATAAATTTAACAAGAGGTACTGATACATGAAACTTAAAAAATCGAGATACTGTAAATGTATTTTTAACTCTTTAAATAGTTGGAAAAATATATTTTCTAGGAAAATAAATTTCTTTAAAATGAAAATAATTTTTTCAAAAGTAGGAAAAATAAATTTTTTAATTGACGTTTCAAGTTTTATTGTACCACTTCCCTATCCATATAATTAATGTTTCCTCTCCCATTTCTTGACCATCTTACTCTCTCCATCCCGAGCCCCTGGATTCCCACCATCTCCCACCCTTGTATAGTCATAGTGTTTTACTAAATTACATACGTGCTTTTAGAATAATTTTTTTTTTTGTTTACTTATCAGTAATAGCAATTACATAATCAACAAAATTTTATAAGTGGAGTCTAAAAAAATTAAAACATACGTGGAATTTTACCCCTTGCCCGTAGATATAGAAAGAGATTCTTTTGAATGAACCCTCATCTTAAAATAAAGCATATTTCAAATAATTTGAAAAAAAAAACAAAAACAAAAATAAATGCAATAACAACAAGAAATAATATAGAATAGAGAGCAGTACACAAAATACAGATCTAAAGAAATTAAAAATAGTAAAATAATACGATAATCGATATACAAGCAGCCCTTAAACCATATAGGCAGTTAAACACAAAACATCTTTTGTCCTACCAAACATGCCCTTGAACACAAGTTGGAAGTTTGACGTTTTTAGAAGTGACAATATAGGCAATCATTGTGTTTTCTGCTGGATTTTGATTGACACCTTTCTTTCCATTTGCATTGCACTGAGAAAGCACAAGAAATTACAAATAATCAGACGTCAAAAGACTTTCTATCAATCCCAGAAAATAAGCAAAGACATGAAAGTTCACAAATTGGCCACAATTACCTTCCCCCAATTTCACCCATTAATCACTCCCTCCCATGTCCTCCTATTTGCTCTGTTCATTTTTAATTTGATATATTTTTTTAATTAGTTCATTTAAAAATTTAATAAATAAAGATATTTAAAAATATTTTTAATTTTTTTATCTTTTTTGATTTTTTTAATATTTAGTTTTTTTTAATTTACATATTTTTAATTTAAAATTATAAAATTTAAAAAACAAAAAAAACCAAAATAAATAAAAAATTCTAATTAAAATCAAAATTGAAAAATTGAAAAATTAAAAACTGCAAATTTGAGTGATAAAAAGTTAAAAACTAAAAAAATTAAAAAAATTAAAAAAATTAAAAAAATTTAATAATTAAAAAGTTAAAAAAATTAAAAAAATTAAAAAAATTAAAAAAATTAAAAAAATTAAAAAAATTAAAAAAATTAAAAAAATTAAAAAAATTAAAAAAATTAAAAATATTTTTATTTTTTTAGTTTATTAATATTTCATAATAATTAAATAAAGATGATATAAAGAAAATACGCTTTATTACTAGTCAATACCATTATATTGATCGAATATAAAGTTAGAATAATTTTTTATTTGAACATCTAAATTTAAAAGTATTCACGTTAAGAATTTACAATACCCAATATTTGTACCAAACGAGAGATCATGCCAATATCAAGATAATATAGGACCATTTTTTGAAACAAGAAGTATCAATCACTGAAATTTAAGATTTCAATTTGATTCTCACTTAGATCATAGATTTTTAAAATTATTTTTAAATATTTATTTGATTATAAAATTTAATCCAAATTTTATATTTTTAAAAAAACAAAAAAAACATTTGAGATAGTCAGTTATATGAAATTGGAAATTAAATTATGATTGAAATAAAAAGTGATAGAAAAAATATATTAAATTTGAATTTTAAATTTTAAAAATTATAATTATTAATTAAATCTTCTTTTAAATTTTAAGTTTCAACTTTAAATACTATGATGAATCAGAAATTAGTGTATTAAATAAATCTTTTAAAGTAATTTTTGCTTTTAAAAAATAGGAAACTCGGGGAGAAGTCGCCAGCAAAATAATAGGTGTACTGGTTATGGGACCCGCTACAGGCCGACGGAATTAAATTTCGATGTTTATGAATTTAAAATTATAACCTTTGAGTTTATTAATAATTTTTACATATTAAATAAAATTTTAAATAAATTTAGAGTTGAAACAAATTAATTACTAAATTCAGTTGAACTCGTATTCTAATCTCCGACACACTTGTATGTGAAACGTGCGTGTGTATTATTATTATTATTATTATTATTATTTTAATATCATGTAAGTTTATTGATTTATTTTCTTTGCTTGTTTTGAAGGACAATATTAGTAATATCTTTTTCTTTTTAACATTTAATTTTGTTAGAGTTTTAAGATGTGAATAAGAGAGAAATGAGAAAAAAATATTTTTGGATTACATCATAAGACTCATCTTTTGAATTGCACTTTCCATCTTACTCTTTCATTCTGTAAATTTTAGAGGTCACGCCTTAGATTTTATAGATTAAAAGAAAAGAAAATACTGTTTCTTTTCCTCTCATTTTTGCATTTAAAATAAAAATAAAAATAAAGTAAGTGTTGTATAATTCTGCTCACGATTGTTGTTATTCATTTGGGTCCCTTATTGCCACTACTAGAAACATTTTCCCATTCTATACTTGAAGGAAGTAACCCAAATCTTTGACAACAACGAATGGACTATAATACTTTAAGGACCTGGCGCAACTTATAAACTCAAATAATTTTCTACTTAACACATTTTATTTTAATTATTTTCTATTTTCTGATTATAAACATAAATTAATTTATACAATCGCGAAATACAATTAACAACAAACCTGGTGTATCGATCAACTAAAAATTGAGATAACATCTGGACTTTGATTTTGTGGGTCATTTTATAAGAATTGGTTCTTTGAAAGTTATAAAATAATCTAACTATCAATATATAAACAATTTAAATTAGATTAGAAAAATCGAAGTATCACTTTCAATTGATCTTTTTCTACTTCCGTGACCCTCATAAGACAACCTAAGTAATATAAGCAAAAAAAATATATATTTTTTAAAAAATAATCCTGTATTGGTGTTCATGAACAAATATAATACTATCTTTTTGGTCTAAAATAAAACAAAAGTTTCAAACAAGTTACAGGAAATAAGATATTATTTTTTTTCCTATTTCAACGATTATATTATATCCTAAATTACGAATAAAACCGTATACATTATATGGAATATATTATTATTATTAATCAATCAAATTCATAAGTGATTATAATATAACAACACAGAATCCATTTTAAATTGGGTATATCAATAAAATTATCTTGTGAACAATAATTAAGTAAAGCCATCAATAGTTTATGTTGTTAAATAAGATACTGAAGATCTAAGAAAATGACTTATTAGTGCCGCAATCCAGTTCACAAGATATTAGAAGAGTACTCAAATATTTGTGGGAGATTCTTGAATTTATCAAATCTGGCTTAGTAGTTGTTGAGTTATTACCCAATTACTTGGATAGCATTACTAATTAATTACCTATTAGAGATGCGTGAGTATACTAATTTTAACAACTGTCAACATGGGATTTTTTTCTTCTTTTTTTCGTTTGTCATTTTCCTCTGTGTATAGCTAAGCACATGTTTATACGTGCAAATTTATATTAATCAGATTATAAATTCAGAAAATAAATGGTATTATCAAAGAAAAAAAACTTTAGGTATCAAAATTTATGTAAATGTATAATAGGATGAGTTGAATTTCTTCGTCTTTAATTAAAGGTCGAGGATAATCTTGTCCGTCTTTGTCAAGGTATGAAATCAAACTTGTATTTCTATATTGATTAGAGTACTGTGGTGGGGTTCAAGTATCTTCCATGTGCTTTTCTAAAAAATAAATAAACCAAGTTTAGGTCATTAGAAGCTAAGTTTGTATCATGTATTTTACAAATTAAGGCCTGTGTTATCAAGAATTTATCTTCTGCTAGGTATAAGTTTGATTTTTAAAGATAAAATTAAAGAGCAGATTTTTTATAAATAGTACTATATAATAAAATAATTACATAAAATATATAGCATGATTTATTGTTAAAATTACAAAAAATAGCGGAGTTTTCTATTTTACGTGCAATTTCTTGTAATCATTATGAGCGTATCTAAATTTCAAACCCTGCAATCACTTCTTAATTGGTATTGTTTGTTTTGTGTTAAGGGAAATTGCGTATTTAATAGGAGTAAATCACTCTTTTTATGATCTTGTATTTTGTTTTTCCATATCTAAAATTTTAAACCAAAATTTCACATGTGTGATTTCTAAATTTGAAATCGCAGATTTTGGAATTTTTTTTCTTTGGGTGTATCATTGTTGCGGATTTGGAAAAGGGAATTTACAGAATTTGTGCGTCATTTATCAATACTCATCTATCTAAATGAAAGTTATATGTTTCACTAAAAATATTGATACATACTAATAAGCATAATTTTTTTGATAAATATATACAAATATAATACATAAACACGATGGTTGAAAAGTTAATACATGCGATAAGTATATAAAGAAAAATAGATACACATTCAAAGATTCTATAATCTACAAATTTCTTTAAATATTAGATGTTTTATGAATAAATTGATACATTTGTCATATGTATTCAAAACTCTCGATAGAAAACATGAACGGAAAAACTTTTCACTTTGTAAATAATTTAATACACTGGTACATGGGCAATAAAATAAATAATTGACAAAAATTTTCTAAATTGATTCACAAAGCAATATAGGTATTTATATTCATATATGTGAAAAGATTAATATACTAATAACAAATTGGTATAATATATTGATACACAAAGTAATATATTGGTACATAATAGTGCAGGTTATCAAAAATCCACAATCTCTTAGCTCATTATATCGATTAAGTAATTAATACACAAAGACAAAAAAAAAAAAAGCTTAGAAAAAGTGTAGTATATCAATTCTTCTTCCTTGGACCTCCTCTCAGGAATGTATCACAACAACGGGTGCTGTACCAAGTAGTTATTCTTGAGTGAAAAGACAGATAAGCGATGGACAATCTTGTATAGATTGTTCATTAGATGAGTAATACCTCGGGTTAACCTTCTACGAGATGATTCATCCACTATTTTTAAGCAAAGATTATACTTTGATAAAAACCCTAAGAATTTAAAAGATATTGGAAAGTTGATAGTATATGAAATATAGAGTAAAAATCGTAAAAACTTACACAAGAATCCGCAGTTAGTGGAGAGAAAAATCGAATGTAAATCGCAGAGTGAAATACGAAATATTGAAATTTTGGAAGATGAAAAAACGGTATTTGAATTGGGTAAAATCGGCTAATGAGATTGGAAGAGCATGTTCAAAGTTTGATACATAGTAACACAATAAAAAGCTACTTTTTATTATTTTACTATGTTTTATAATTTTTTTAAAGTATTATTATATATTATAAATATATAAATAAAATTTGCTTAATTATATAATTTTCTAAAATTAAATACTGTAGACAATTCATTTGAAGGGAAACCTGCAACTAAGTGCTAGCTTAGTAGCTAGTAATAGAATGAAGGAAAAAATTGTGACCCATTAACAAATCCCACCAGACATTTTTGTTGAATCTGTTATGAACTAGGAAGTGGGCCCTTTGGTGAGACCAATATACCAAATAAAACTGAAAATATTGACACATTTATATAACTTTTTAAAAAATTATTAAAACATAAAAAAAATAAAAAAAATAAAATAAATGATATTTTAGTCTTTTAATTTTATTATAAAATAAGTGGTGTTTCACGTCATCCCGAAGATGTGTGATGTTCTTTCAATTTTATTTTTATTTAACCAGTGAGAGTTTTACATACCAAGAAAATAATACGGAGTTACATCTTTTTCAAGATATTTATTAAGAGTAAGTGGGTAAAAATATATTTACTTTTTAGGAATAATTAATTTTTTTAAAAGTGTGTCTAAGTTAAAAGCCACTTATTTTGAAATGTGGTGATATTGATATCTGTTACCCAAAAATATTTGATAATAAATAGCAATTCCTATGAAAAGGGGTGTTGTGTTGTGTGCATTAGTTGAGAGCTATGAAAACTATTATTTTAAAATTCCTAATTAGCCTCCCTAATATCAGCCCCAAAATCTCCTTTATCTTCTGATCCTGTATTAGTCACTAGATAATCTCAATTACTTTTAAAAACCTTATTAATGTTTTTAACCATTAAATAGGATGAATGATCCATAAAATCAGAAACTTCCTATCATTATTAAATACCCACAAGGTCAAGAAAACATTAGCAAAGAACAATCCTAATTACTTGGATTTTAGATTATGGTTTGCCCCACGAGTTCCAAGGAAATTAACATAAACCAAACAAATGATCAAAGGTGAATGCACATTTTACACCCTAATAAACATCTCTTTTCAAATGATTTATTAGTGGCTTCTTCCAAAACTCCCAAATTTTTTTCATTGTTTTTATTTTATTTTGTCTTAATCATAATAAATCATGAGTTCAGACCAAAGATTTGGTCAGAAACGATGTTTTGTTCCTTTCTTCCTGGGGACATTGTCATCGAAATTCTTTTGAGACTTCCAGTAAAGTCGTTGTCACGATTCAAATCCTTATCAAAACCCTTTTGTTGTTTTATCAACAACCTAATTTTATCTCCAAACATGTCGGAAACCGGGCGAGAAGGCGCTCGACAATCTCCTGATCATGGGCCGTCACCACAAAACTCTTGAAGTCGCGTTGCGTTTAATTAATTCCATAATAACAAAACCTCGCAGTGTCGCTCTAGCGCCTCTACATTTCGACGTGCCATTTGGTTTGAAACTGGAAAAGACGAGGATCGTGGGGTCCGTAGCGGCTTAGTCTGCTTGAACTTGATTAACCATAACGGCGTTGCTATTGTCATATGGAACCCGGCTATTAAGACGTTCAAACCGGTTCCGAAATCTCCAAATGTCTCAACCCTTGGTAAACTCACCGTAACGGATTTAGGGTTTGGTTATCACCCGGGGAACGAGGACTACATGGTCGTTCGCCTCCTGAACGTGGCAACGTTCAGGAGGAAGTACGAGGTTGAAGTATATACGCTGAGCACAGATTCCTGGAGAAAAATAGCGTGTGATGAAGCGGCGTTTTACTAGTGATACGTCCGTTAAGGCCAATGGCACCCGGGATGATCGTTGTAAGAGGTGTTGCCTATTGGGTAGGAGTTGAAGTTAGAAATGAAGAAATGTGTAGTGTTGTTGTCTCATTTGAAATGAATAGTGAGGAGTTGAATTTCATCTTGCCACCTATTGAACAACATGGGATTGTGGTTGACCTAAAGGAAGCAATTACCTTAAGACTCTTCAACTTAAATGAATCATTGGCTTTAATTTATTCAACAAATCTTGAAAAAGTTGATATGGATGAATAATGGATTTGATATATGGGTGTTGAATGGAAATAAGAACTTGGACAAGAAGGTTTAAAGTTGAAAGACCAATTCAAGGTTTTTATTAGAAGCTGGATTTTGGGAGAATTCTAAGGCAATTGTAGCACAAGAAGGAAGAAATGTGTTATGATGAAAATGGAGAATATGTTTATACAAAGGTGGAACAAATTTATTTTTGTATGATTTATTAAAAAGGAGATTTTGAGGTTATTGAAAATCGCATGAGCTTCGTGCGCCATTTCAAGCTTACTTAGTTATTTGGAGGCTTAGTGCCTGTGAATGGAGGAGTTGATGTTACAAAGGGTTGATTTGTCAAAAGTTTTTGGATTTTGACCCTTTGCTTTTTGATTTCACTTACTCATCAAGGAAAAGACTTCAACATAAAAGTCAATTTTCGTGTTTTGATACGGTAATATATGATGCTCACCCCGAAATGCTTGAAGCTTGTCTCCAAGATTTCGGATGAAGCTTAATTAGTTTATTAATTGGTGAAGTTAAGATTTTATGGACCTTACTTAGACGGTTTCAATTAATCTTTATCTTACACTAATGCAATTTATTTTTATTAGATTTGATAAAACAAATAGTTAAAGGAAACGTTTATACTGCATAGTTTTCGTATTAAGTATTATTGTATTTCTCTATGAGAAAAAGATAGTTCATTTGTAATTTCTTTTCAAAGTCATAAAAGTGCAATATATCTATTGATATATTTTTGTGCCAATAGAAGCTAGCTAGCATAGTTATTTGTCATTTATCTACAATACTTTTATTTTAAAAAGTTGCGTTAGAAAAAACTTAATGTTGTTTGTCAAAAAATTATCCTTTTCGTTAACAACAAAATTTGTGAAACAAGATGAAAACAAGTGGGTTATGCTTGATCATATTCATTTCTTTCAGCTAAGCCACCACAGCAGTTTAGGTGACTTTAGTGAATTTTTGATGCCTTCTATGGTTCTAAGAGGATATATTTATAGGACAAAAGTCAGACAAATGCATTTTAATGTGGAAATGATTACACGCTTAGCACTTAAAAAGCTATCTATTAACACATGCGTGTGCTCTTGACACTAGGCTCTGTGAAACTTAAGCTACTGTTAGGAAGCTAAATTATTTGTATGTGTCAGTGATAGTTTATATACAGCTGAGGTAGTGTATTTATACACTATATAAAATAGGTAGACTGCATGGAATACTAACACACATTAGAGTTATACATTCTAATACATCACACACTACTTCTCCTGAAGCTAGTCCTAATTAACTCATAGTAATCTTAACTAACTCATAGTAATCCTAACTAACTAATTCCGTCCTTATCAAGACTTTCAACGCTTCCTCTCAGATTGTTCACCACTCTTAGCTTGTCTCGAAGAATGAAATGATCCTTTGCTAAGTCTTTGTATGAATGTTAGCTTCTAGTTGATCTCTTGGATCGACAAGAAAGTTGTGTAATAGCTTTCCTTGAGCCACCATTTTCCTAACAAAGGTAATAATCTAATTCTACATGTTTGGTTCTAGCATTTAAGATGGGATTTGCAGTTTATGCACTCATGTTATCACATAATAGTGCTTAAATTTGCATTGAATAGGATATAAGATAGAGATTATCCATGAGCTCGAGTTGTTGTTAGAGCTAAGGCTCTATCTCCGGTTTAGCACTTGACCTTGCAACCGTGTTACGCTGCTTTCTTGAGGTCGGGGATACACAATTTGCATCTAGATATATGTTGTAGGCAATAGTTAACCTTCTTGTGATTACTGCTTACCTAATCTGCATACGAAGCCATATAGTACGGGAGATGAGATGTAATACATAATCCATGGTTAATAGTTTCTTTAACATCCCTTCGTATCCTTTTCACAGCACGGAGGTGATGGAATTTGGATTACGCATAAATTAACTTGTAAGATTCACAATATGTGTTATGTGCAGGCAGTTGGTATGAAGTGCATGGCTTTCCACAATGCTTACGTATGCGGGGGTCAACTAAGGTACCAACGGCTTCATAGTAGGACATGTTTTGAGCTAAAGGGTGTGAAGCTGCTTTGCCACAGCCATGTTCACCTTCTTGAGTAGGGCATTTGCATATTTAGTTTTGAGTGAGATGAATCTCTCCAGGAAAATGTCACCTCAATATATACCTAAGAAGAAGCTTAGTTGCCCAAGGTCCTTCTGTAGATTCAATGTAATTTCTTCATAATATATTCATTTAATGTGTCACGCTACTGTCTGAAATTAATGTCATCTATATACATAATAGTAATATTAAACTATACGAGATTGTAAAGTAAACAAGGAAGGAATCGGCTCTAATACCATGTTGAGGTATTGTCATCATCTCATATAAAGCTTAAGTTGTTAGATTGAGAGAGCACACTTTTATTATTATTTAGTTGTATTCTCAACCGCCCCCTCATGTACGGACTCGATTCATTTTCATGGACCCTAATACGTGAAAGTACTTTTTGATAATGGGTGGGTAGTGGGGTCGATCCCAAAACTCTGTTTGCTACGATACCATTTGAAACTTAAGCTACTATTAGGAAACTAATATTTGTATATATATATCGGTGATAGTTTACATGCAGTGAGGCGGTGTATTTATATACCTATATACAAGAGTTAGACTAAGCGGATTACTAAAACAAATTAGAGTTATACATTGACGGGGATCTCTAATACATATCACAGTAATCCTAACCAACTAATCATAGTAATCCTAACCAATCAATCTTGTCCTTGTCAGATATTCAACGAGGCCGAGGCTAAATAAGGGGCAGGTCGGCGTAAGACTCGAGTTTGATTATTGAGAATATTCATGAAATTGCCTCAATCCTTAAGATAACTGTCCCTAAAGAGTCCATTGAATTGTCGATCAACGAAGCAACCTTGATGCGATATATCTTTGCGCCCGGGACACATAGAATGATTCCTTCAAATTTCCTTGGGCTATAATAATTTTTGGCCGATTAGATATTCACCATGTCATGATCTGATTCATTCTTTTCTTAGAATCTTGTTTTCCTATATCCGGGAGCACCTCGCGCCAGCGTTCTGCCCAGCAACACTCAGAGTGATCGATGGGTCGGGAATGGTGCCCTATTCGTGTCAGAATAATGATCAGACATTTTATTTGTTTGATTAGCATGATAAAAAAGAAGGTACTTTATTGCTGTCAATTCCTTATATATTTTTTTGGCATGATAATGATCCTAATTAATTATATTGTGTTTGAGCCAAGGTTGTTTAATTATATTCTCGTAATTAATTATATAAATCAGTGCACAAAAACAAGTTGAATTTAGTCGCCAGAAAATAACGGGATAGAAAAATAAATAATAAATACACTTTGTGGAAAAAGCAGCATGTAATATACGTAATTCCATTTCCATCAAATTTAACGTTATATAACAAGGCTGTCATGTCAAAATTGGAGCAACTATTCCCATCTTTAACTTCAATATATTTACTACCAAACTATCACAAAAAGGAGTAATTACAAATAGTAATTATTTATAATGAGTAAAATTAAGTACGTAATTAAGAAATTATTAAACTGAAATATAAATTCCAACTCCATTACATTCACTAACGAAGTTAAAAGATCACGTACAAGTTCAGTTGTATGATCACTAACTTTAGTCCAAACCCATATTCATGCATAGAAATCCACAAAGAATTTATATAAAAGCAAAATTAAAAACTCAAATACTAACAACTAATATCGCTATCATAAAATTTAAAATCCATATAAAAAGTTCAAAATTCGACTGGTCTTACACTTTCTCCCTATCAATTGGCTGTCTCCCATTCCTGCTCTCCTTTAATTTGCATATCAAACCTAATTAAGTGGTTAATTATTTAAATTTTCAAGAAGAGATCACAAAGCAGCAACTTTATAAGAGAAATCTTCTTACTAGTTCAGTAGTAATTATTAGTAGTAGTTCTGGGGTTCTTTTTTCTTTTGGTTCAAGTAAAGTTGATCTCTTAAGATAAAGCATATAATTTAAAGCAATATATATATATATAATATATATGGTATTATATATTTATATTTGAAGGGGGTCTTGAAGTAACGATTATAAAATTATTTTCATATGCAAATATTTATACATTATAGGTTCGAGGCTGCGGAGCTATTCCTAAGACTTGTATTTAGGTTGGTTGTCTACACACTTTTGAGGTGCAACTTTTGAACCCTACATAGCGAATAGCATACATGGACTGATCTTTTTATATACTTACTCGAAAGGGCTTTTTTTTTTGAACTTTTGAGCTTCACTACGCGTCTTGGCCATGTGATTCAAAAGCAATTTAATTCACAAACAAATTTATATATATACATTTTTTATACATACTACTGAAAAACGGTTAGAAAGTAATTTTGTAGGAAAATTGAATGTTAATTGGATTACCTTTTGGAGAAACAAAATGATCCCTCCATCCATATTTCACTCCCGGTATATCCTTTAAAAAATAATAAATAGTATAATAATTTTATTATATCCTCTCCAATTATTACTATAATTCATACGTATATGTATATTGGTGAAATGAATAATATGTACTTAATAATAAGGATAAATAGGTATAAAATGATATATTTTAATTTTTAAGCTGACAATGACAATAGATATTTATTTTTAATACGGTGGAACGTAAAAATGAACTAGAACGTGATTTTAAACCCCAAATGGGCTTTATTAGTAGTTGCATTATACATTGTATATTATTAAACGTTTCATTTTCTTCAAATATTATTTCTTCGGTAGTACCTCAAGTGTTTTTTACTTGTCACATTTTGCTTTAGGAGAGTTTAATTAAATTAGATTAATTTAAGATTTAGATATTCAAAAACTATACGATAAATATCATAAGTGGCAATCTTTCTCATATTAATACGTTAAATGTTGATCAAAGTTTATACAGGTTTAACTATCGAAAAGCTAAATGTGACAAATAAAAGAAATAGAGGGAGTAATATTTTGAGTCTCACTCAAAGAAATGATCTTTATAATCTTTTCTAATTTGAATAAAGATTATACCTCTGTCTACTTTTATATTTTAATTATCGATAACTTACATTATATTTTACCTAATCTCGTATAGAAAAGACCATATAACTAAAATCATTTATAATTTGATATAAAAAGTCTCATCTGAAAAAGTAACTCAGATTTGATTTCTTAGTCTATATGTATAAGTTATAAAATAGGTGAGTCCAAAGTAGGTTTAATGTGCAGAAATTCCTTGGATCAAAAATGGAAAATAACCTATAAAGAACAACAAAAAAATAAAATAAAAAATGAAAAGGTAAGGTCCCTAGCTATCTTAGGCCTAGCAGATCTCCAAGTGGCCCAACTCAAAGAATAACACGTTGAGTACGTTAACAAAGCCTCACATTAATAGCGGTAATATAATATATGTAGGAAAATTCTTATCACGTGAGGCTATGTTAGATTTAACTTGAAACGAATAATATCACTTCATATATATAGAGTACTTTTATGTTTATTTTAGCCCAAAACCACCAACATGTTGTTGGGGTAACTTTTAATAATGATTGGAACATTTATCTACATACTAATTAAAAATTAAAACGACTTTTAATTAACAGTTTGTGATTGAGATATGAATGTTATTATATAGTACATCTATGTATGGGTGATATTATTTTTCATTTTTGTTTTAAAAGTTACTTGCTTTCATTCAAACACACACTCCTTTTTGTAGCCTCCATCAGCAGGGGTACTATACTCTCTTTATTACTTTTTTCATTCAAACAACCTTTGTATGTCTTTTTAGGCCACCAAAGGGGGAGGATTATAAAGCTTTTTTGACTATATGAAATATATATATATAATATATTTTTTTTATTTTTTTTATTTTTTTTATTTTTTTTATTTTTTTTATTTTTTTTATTTTTTTTAGTTTTCAGCTTTTGGACCATTTAATTTACTACTACTATGTAGTAAAGTTTCTGTTTTCTTATACTTTTGCTTTCCCTCAATGGTCTTCGCAAGTAGCTGCAATGAGTCAAGGTCAGGCACAAAAAAGAAAAATGAAACTCATGCATATACTTGCATGAAATTGAAGGCCATGAAGTTGCCAGGACCTTTGCTTTAAATACTCTTTCTCTTTTTGGACTACATTTTTACGTTATACACTTTTCTATAACTATATGATAATATATTCAAGTGTAAATTTTACAAGTGAATCGAATTACGAAAGGATGAAATATCACGTGACCATATCCTTTACCTTTCTATTTTCGATAGACCCGATTGGAGGAGGGAAGCAATTTCAGAACATGTTTGCAAAGAATGCTAAAGAGTTTTTAAAAAAAGAAGAAGAAGCTATGATGAAAATATTAAATACAAAAGAACACTACCAACGAAAATAGTAAAAATATTAAAGTAAAAAATATCAACAAAATATTGACAAGTCAAAGTAAAATAATAATAATGGAAATAACCAAAATAAGGAATTAACATTAGTATTAATAAAATAGTGGACACCTTTCTATATATAAATTCACACATATTTTTTATAGTCACGTAAATTGCATTGACATGTTAAAATTAAAATAAATAGTTTTTTAATTTTTTATTTTTTAAAATGGCAACAAAAAAAAAAATTTCTTTTTCTTCTTTAAACTTTATACGTAATTAAACACATCATATAGTGCTATAGTTAAATATAGAAAATAATTTTGATTAAAGGAAATTAATAGAAAAGCAAAACACAGAATTGAAACAATGAGGAGTAAATATTCTCTTATATTTGTAAAGATACTAAACAAACAAAAGAGGCAACAAAGGGGTAGGTGGTTGGAATTTGGAGACATTCCACTGATAACCAAGGTCAATATTATGTCAAGTCATTTGAAATGCTAACATTCTTCTGGGGACCCCATTATATTCACAGACATTCTTTGGGTTTTCTTGAGATCCCACAAAAATCACTCTCAAAAGGGTATATAGCAAAAAGCCACAAGGAAAAGAACTAAAATATCTTTTTTTTTTTTTTTGAGTGGGTGAGGATGGAGTGGGGTGGGGTTGTTATATTTTTCGAAAAAAAAAAAGGAAAGAAGAAAAGATAAATATTTTATTTGTAGCTTTCAGATAAAATAATTGAATTGGACACAAATGAGTGAAATTCAAGCAAAAATAGTGACTTGACAATTTGAAGCTTCAAATATTTTATCTGAAGTTAGGTTTCTAATGTTATTTCAGAAATGAATAAACATATAAATTTTTACGCGCATTATTAAGGTCAGTATCGTGCACTTCCCATCTCTAAATTACTTTAGGGTTATTTGGAGATTACTTAAAACATTCTACCATAAAATTATAAGTTGATTTAGGGATTTATATATAGGAGGATCTCGTTAATTGTACAAAAATAAAATAAAATATAGTACTACTATATATACATTTTATCACTTAATTTATATTTGTTGATTTTGTTTTCTCATTGGTTTTAGCAAAGGTATGCCTGTGGATTCGAAGTGGAATATAGCTCTCACTTTGTGATATCTAAAATAAAAATAAGACCACTAACTTATGGCATGGTCCAACATAAAAGTGAAAATCACTCCTACAAACTTTCTTAGGTTTTTGTTTCACCTGATGTACTCGATTTAAGGTCTTGATTAAGTTTAAATTTCGTCGAAAATTTCAACTTAAAAAGTGAAGTATTTTATCAAACATGACTTTACTCATAACTTGAACCGAAGCGTGCTTATCCATTTGGATCGACATCAAATTTGTCTTATGGTTCAGAAATAATTATTTTGTTACATTGTGAATGCTGAATCATGTTTATTGTTTGATTGATATTCTTTACTGAGAAAATTATATAGAAGTAAATGTAAATTACTAAAGATGAAATTAATGAAAAAATTTCACATAAAGAAGCCATCTTTCTTAATTCAAGAAAAACTTAGCTTGATTAATGAGTAGCAACTATATTTTTGAATCAAAACCTAATCGATTCAGAATTTAAATATTTTTTTACTGTAATTTTTTTTTTAAAAAAGAAATAAGAACAAAAGGAATTCAATATAGTAATTGATTACTTATTACATAGACACGTGTCTAATAATTTATGCATGGGGATTATGATATCTGATCAGAAGAACAGTTTCAATTCCCTACCCAAAAATATCTATAGCTGTATATTATTAATACTAGATATTGTAGTCATTAATAATCGATATATTTAATGAACGTAAATATCTATCAATTCACCTTTCACTTGGTACGATGTTAACAAAGAATCTTAATTCTAATTTAAAATAGGTTATTATAAATATTATCTGGCTATAAAATCGTATCATTAAAAAATTAAAATATTTTCAATTTGTTTTTAGAATAGATTAAAAAAAAGTATTATATAAAATGGAACAGAAGGACATATAGGGAGTAGTATTTTTCGAAAAGTTAACAGTATAGATATATTTTGTAAAACATTGTTCCTTTTAGAAATTGATTTTATATATATATACTTTCTTTTTTGTAGCTTTGAAGGGGAGAGGTTTGGAGAATTTTCCGTCTTTTGAGTTAAAGTTATATCTCTAGTCTAAGCTAGTTTCAATTTTAGCCCAGTTGCACTGCTGTAGATGCATACATCAAAAATGCTACTATAACCACTAAGATTTTCCTATTTCAATTTCCAAATGTAAAATAGTTATACATCCAACAATAACAAACAATGTGTATATATTCTATGTAGTCTCAGGGATTTTTAAAAAAATATAATAGTTATTATAGGCAATTTTATTTCTATCTTACGGAGATAAAAGAGATTGTTTCCGAATATATCAATAGCATAGTATAATACTATATTATATATTATCAGCTTTTATGAATTATAAGTAGCTAAAAGGAGCTAATATAGTATATAATAATTGCATGAAAGGGAGAAGGTTTCCACTTCCACATTCCATACTCCTAAAAGTAGATTTAATTTTGTTAGTATACATATTCTACTAAATAAAAACAGAGGTAAAATGATTTCCCTTTATACTGGTACAGTTCTTCCTCCTTGTCAGCATGCATTCCACTTTCCACTACTTGTTCTTTACCTTCAATATTTGCCTCACTTACAAGAAAAGAACAGCCTCCACCACCCCTACCCCCCAAATAAAAAAAAAACTCACTTTAAAAGAAATGAAAAAAAATAAATAAATTCAATTCAATTTATGTGTTATTCTTTCCTGTCTATTTCAAAGATCTTTTTAAAAGAGTATACAGGGAGTAGGGGATAGGAGAGAAGGAAAATGGGGGAAGAGATTTAAAAAATAGAGAATCAAACGCTCACTAATAAGATAAGAAGTTCACATGAACCAAGTAACTAATTAAAAGATCTCTTTTTTAAAGAATGTCATATATAATACTTTATATAGAAATAAAGCAATGTTATCCCTCATTTCTCAACTAAGATGAGATTTATAGCTACACACTTGTTTTATTTTCGCTATACATTTTAAAAGTTTTTACTTTTTCTAAAAAAATTTTCTCAGTTAAATATCGTCACATGAATTAATGTTGGTGATCATATATATAAGAAAATCCCTACCACCCTTTTTATTACTCCCACTGTGTTCTTCTCCCTCTCTCTCTCTCTATACAATCCTAGAATAGATTTCATCTTTAATTATACTTCCCAAGGCTTCTTATTAGGGTTTTCTTGAGTTCTTGAATCTCATTCCAATTCCACTCCAAACACAACACAAACTATCTAAGTTTTTCTAACTTAGTACACATGAAACCAAGATTATTTTCGCTGTAATCTAAAAAGTTTCCTACTTAATCTTTCATCCTTCTTCTTTCAAACTGAATAATTCATCATAGAAAAAAAACATGAGAACAGGAGGCTGCACAATACAACAAGCTCTAACAACAGAAGCAGCAAGCGTTGTTAAACCAGCTATTACACTAACGCAGGAAACGTCATGGCCATGCCCAAGTAAGCACCTCTCCATGTAGCAAACACCAATGCTCTCTTCTTCAAATGGCATATTCAAAGCAGCTTGCCTTCAATCCCATTCCCATCCCCTCCAATGCAAAGCCCTAGGCTCTGCTTCAATCGCGCTCAATCGCCTCCCAGCTTCCTCTTCTAGCCCCATGTTATTGGAGCCCATCAACATCATCATTCTCAATATCCTTCCATTTCTAACGCGCTTGTTGCTGCCTTCAAGCGAGCCCAAGCCCACCAAAGGCGGGGCTCGCTTGAGAATCAGCAACAACCTCTTCTAGCTGTGAAAATGAGGCTTGAACAACTCATCATTTCTATTTTAGATGATCCCTGGTGTTAGTAGAGTCATGAGGGAAGCTGGCTTTGATAGTACTCAAACCCAAAACCAATGTTGAACAAGTTGTTTCCTTAGAACTTTGCTCTCAAAATAATCCTCCTCCTTCTACTCTAATAAGCCTAAAGAAAATAGTAAAAAATAAAGTCATTTCCTATTAAAGATGATGTGATGAGTGTCGTGGATAGTTTAATGAACAAACAGGAAAAACATTGGTGGTTGAAACAAGTAATTGAGTGAGTTTTAGAAGGTGTGATTAAAGGGGTGATGAGGTAGTTGAAAATAGAGAATGTCCCTGAGGATTTGAAGGGAAATTAAGTTCATAAGTTTACCACTTTTGAGTTTTGTAATATCCAAAGAGGAAGTTGACCAGAGGATAGGAGAGTTATTGTCTTATTAAGAGTTTAGTGAAAAAAGGAGTTGTTTTGTACTTGGGAGATCTTAAATGGGTTGCTGATTATAGAGCTAATTATGTGGAGAGGAGAATTATTAGTAGCTATTATTGTTCTGTGGAGCATATGATTATGGAAATTGGGAGATTGGTATGTAGTTTTGGTGAAAATGAGAAATTTTGGCTTGTGGGAATTGCAACTTTTCAGAGTTATATGAGATACCGTGGTAGTAACAATTCATTGGAATCTGTTTGGGATCTGTCCTGTTACTGTACCTGGTGGAAGTTTGGGTCTCAGTCTCAGCCTGACAGGTAAAACAGTTTAATTCTGTACTGTTCGTTCGAGTTATCTTATTGGAAGGATAATCTTATCCGACATAATATTGATATCATGAATAAAAAAAAAATGAGTATTTCAAAATTCAAGTTGTGTTAGCATATGAATTTCGTTTGAAAAATAAGTTCAATTTAAGTTTTGTGAATGAAAATCATATTTCCTTGAAATACTGTTGAAATGAGTTTCAGTATTTGTCAGTATTCCAGTACTGAAATTTAGTATTTGCAAATAATGATGATGGTTGCAAAACTTCTTTTACAAATAATGACATCAGTATTTTCTAAATGTTTTTGGATTTTTTTATACCCTGCTTATTTCTATATGTATATGTTTTCATTCAAAGCTATATTGCTCAAACTCTTCAAATGTTGTCAGGGCTCATATCGGATCCTCCAAAATTCTTCAAAAATGTTGTCATGTTGGTGTTGAATTCTTCCAAAATGCATTACTCTTGAAGGATCTGACACATATTACGACATTTTGAAGAGTTTGGAAACAACCTAGATCAAAATACTAATAGAAGGTAGTTTCTTGGAGTTCTTTTGATAAAGTGAACAACTCAATGATTTTGTGGTGAAACAGAGAAAGAGAAAGAACAAAAGCAATACTTTCTTTAGTTTATTACATTTATGCAAGTATTCCTCAAAAAGCTAGTTTTTTTCTTGCATGCTTTTAATTTCTTGATAGCAAATGTTATATCAACTCATCCTTATAATTCATAGTTTGTTTGTGAATTTTCTAAACAGTGATACACAAATTGAACTTAGAAGTAAGACATTTGAAGCTGGTGAATTCTCATGTGGAGAGGAGAAGCTGCAATTGACTTGCTGTTGTAACAGTGACTCCACATTGTCAAATTTACCTTCATGGCTTAAAGATGAGAGGCCAAAAAAATACTAACACTACTTCTGATAATCATCATCATCATGATCAGGTTATTTTTCAATTTTTATTAGCTTTCCAACTTATCCTATGTTGCTCGAACTCTTCAAATATACCGAAAATACAGTACATAGTGACAATATTTTAGGAAAGTCCGAGTAACATATTAAAGCAATTCCTTTCTCTTTTTTCAAGAAAACTAACTTTTTTTTCCCAATACAGAACTGTGTATCAGTCAAAGATCTGCACAAGAAGTGGAACCCAACATGCCATTTTCCATTTTGGGCCAATAGAAAAACATGTGAGACAAATTCTAGTACGCCTAATTCTGCTTCTAATTCAAGTGATGTGATCATGGATATGGAGTACTCTGTTCCAAAGTTTAAAGAGTTCAATTCTGGCTGAACATTCTGTCAATGCATTGGAAGGAAATTGTCCCATGGCAAAAAAGGGAATTGTTATTCAAGAAATTGCTGCAACAATATTTGCAATGCCAGGTCAGGAATGATAAGAAGGAAAGAAAAATCTTTAACCAATGGAGCAAAACAAGAAACTTGGTTACTTTTCCAAGGTCTGATGTTCATGCCAAGGAGAAAATTGCTAGAGGGTGGCCAATGTTGTGTTTGGATCATACACAAATTTCATGTCGGTGCTCTGAGCGGTTTACTTCTAATTTAAAGACAAAGGTCAAGAGATGAACAAAGTTGGAGCTACATTGACAAGATTTGCTCAAGCAGTTTGTTCCTAATTCATTATTATTGTAATTCTACTTGGAGGATTTGGAGGAAATTGACTATTGTTCTCTAAGGGGAATCAAGAAGGCAATTGAAAGAGGAATAGTTTGGAAATCTTCAAGTGTAGGTGAAGAAGTGAGTCTTGATGATGCAATTATTATTTTGAGTTGTGGGAATTTTGGTTCTAAGTCATCAAGAGATTGTTCTCCTAATGTGAAGCAAAAATATGAAGAAACTAGTACAAGTCCTTGTGTTTCTTTGGATTTGAATCTCTCTATTGATGATCAATATGGAAGTGGTGAAGATTTGGATATTGGGCTTCTTCAAAGTGTTGACAGATGCATTTTTTTCCAAAATTCAAGAACTATAGTAGAATAGGATCTTTTAATTTTACATTATTATTATTATGTGATGAGATGAATTACTTTATTTCTTCACTTTTTCTTTGTTGTTTTTCTTTTCTCATGTTCAAATAGTAGGTCAAGAGTTCTGACCTTCTTTTTAAATTTTCTGTACTAAAGTTTTGTAAATAGAACTTCCAATACATTTCCTTAGTGCTAGTTTTCTTCTTTTTTTGTCAAGGTTCTTTTTCTCCTCCATTCTTTTCCTCCTTTTCTATCATGACAACCTTTGAGATTTATATGTCACTAACAAATATTCAAAATTTGGTATTCCTTTTTTTTTTGTATAATATTGATCTGGATGAATTTATGCAGTATACGATAAGTGAGTTATATCAGGAATGGAGCTCACGTCGTTATAAACGACAGAATCCAATAACTTTGGCATATGCAAACCCTGTATTGTGTTGAAAGTTAACTAAATATGTAGAAATAATATATCAAAAACCCAATAATTAACTCTCTTTTTAAATCTAGAATCATAAGCTCAAAATTTTAGCTCCGTCTCACAATTCTTCTTCCAACCTCAAGTTGCGGCACATTAACAGATGAATTCAAAATTCAAATTAATTCAATAAATCTAACTTTTATATTCTTACCATTAAATTCATTGCGATACTTCTAAAAATTACAAAGTTCAAAATTTAGTATTTATTAAAATTTCATGTTAAAAATATTAAGTTCAGTTAGAACCTTAAAAGTCAAATTGCATCCATACATCTGGAAGTGCATCATTATATATGAATTAAAGAAAAAGACTTAAAGAGATCATCACAATGTTGCGGATTATCATTATTATTGAATGATTTGAAAGATACAACAGTATTGTATGTGTCATCAGCTCCTTTTCTGTATCTAGAAATGTTACTGTTCTTGCCTTGAATGATTCAAACATATCACAATGCACAGAGAAAAAAGTAATAAAAATGTTTTATGCTTCTAACAAGGTAGTAGTAGTGTATCTTTTTACAAAGAAGACAATGTGAGACTTGAACCATACTCTATTAGATAGGAAAAGGAACAATTTGTGTTGGTGATGTACTCCCAAGAATGGCATAATGACATTATCATGGTAAGAGTCTATCCATGTCTCACCTTTTACTCATTTTATGTATCAAGTGAATCATCATAAGATTTGACCCTTAGTTTTTTTTTTTCTTCGTTTTAAATAATAATAATAATAATAATAATAATAATAATAATAATAATATATAATAATTATCATACATAAACAAACATTAAATTTGGCCACTCACGCCCCCAGCTTTTAGAGTGTACATCTAGACGCACTCAACTTGATCTGTTGATAACTAAACACTCCTGACTTGTCCTCATTTGTGTCCTTAGGCGTCTTGACAGCGTGGCGCATAGGTTTTGGAGGTGTCTAGATGATCGTTTATAAATTGGGGGCGTCAGCCACTCTTTGTGGAAATAAGTTAGGTATCTAGATGTCTTTCATCTACTCAAAATTGGGGTACTTATTTGTCAGGTGAAATCAAGTTTAAATGTTTGTTTACATATTATATATATATTTTTAAATATTAATCTGATGTTCGAAATTTATTTTCAATCTAATTTAGATTTGCATTGCTTAGAACTCATAAAATAGAAAAGGGTGATTTGCACAAAAATATTTTTAAATTGCTATTTAGATATTGTCCTTGATTTTTATATTCGTGCCAAATTAGCCGACCTTTTTAAGTTTATTTGAAACTGAAATATCATTAGTAAACTGACTGAAAAGGTAAAAAGTGATGCCAACAATTGTGGCATAATCGATATGATTTTATATTATATTCAATCTAAATGTTTGAATTACTCACAAATTATATCAGATTTTATAATTTTATAAATTATGAACAAATTAAGAAATATATGACATGTAAGTCATGCCAAATATGTATGACATTATGCTATATTTAACCTAGTTATCTTATTGGGTTACTCACAAATCATATTAGAACATCATAATTTAAAGCTACAAACAAAAACAAAAAAAAAATGAAAACAATACAGATCATGACAATCCCGTATATGACATGCAGTCCTTGCCAACCAACTGTTTTGTTGGATCCCAAACAAATCATATCGGATCATCATAATAAATATGTATAGTCGAGAAAGACATCGACTTATATTGCAAATATATGATATTAATTTGTATGCGTTAATTCGATCATATTTATATTTATAATATATATAAACACAGAATAACTAACAATCCCGTCGAACTTTACGTATTCTTAAATAAAAAATATATAATTTATTAAATTACTCATTTTATCATCAAAAGATTATGAGGATTTGAATTCAAAATCTTGAGAAAAAGAATGTCATCATACCTCTTGGTGATTATAATATAACCATATACTAACACTTATATGTTGATTGTTTTGTGAGATTCTCACTTGTCTTTGTGATAATCATTGGCATCTGAGGATGGTAAAATTCATGAAAAAGCAAAAAGAGATATTTAGTACATTATCACACCGACATTTTTTTTCTACATATTTTTAATTTAGAAAAGGAAATAGGTTTCCTTCTTTTCATTGAAATACAAAATTTTGTTCAAGAACAACTTGCTCCAAATGGAAACTTTCCTTATGAAAATTTTGTTTTTACAGATCAAAAATTAAAAAGTATTGTTGTTTTCACCTTTGCCTTTTTTTTCTTTGTTCAAAATTCCATGTTCTTTTACTTTAGTTTTTTCCTTTTTTTGTTGCTTGTTTGCTTATATGGAAGCACAAATTAGAAAGGCAAGAGACTATAATTATGTTTTTGTAAGTTTTAAATGTAGTAGTCTGTCCCATTTGTCTTAGGGATTAAGAGGCTTTTATTAAAAGCCAGACGCAATCGTTATTTATTGAGAGATTATTTATAAGTGCGAGTGACTTATGAGTTATAAAAAAAATAATGTCACAGTTTTATATAAAATAAATTATAAATTTGATGATCATTCGAGGAACTAACTCAAAGTTTCATATATTTACAATATTGTATTTTGAGCTGATTTTAATTATTTTAAAAAAATTAAAACATTCAAGAATAAATTATTTATATGAATTCTGTAAACTAATAAAAGAAAAGAACAGTCTTCAAATCATTCTGCAATTTGAATTTGTTAGTTCATTTGAAAAATAGATATGTTTATTTCTATAAGATGGGAATTTGTGATCAATTACATAAATTTACTAATTTTTAACTTATTGAGATATTTCAAATTCCTACTCCATAGACGACTAATTTATGTTCGATGGACAACAAAAGTTTAACTCAAGAAATTAAGTACGTAATTATTATTATTTTTACATCAGTTTAATTAATTAATTAATTTTAAAAAAGTGAAGTGAAAATTGAGACTCTGTATAAGCCCTTTACAAAAGCCGGGTATTATCCGACAAATTCCATTCTTACAGTGATAGATTTAGAATTTAAAGTAATAAAGATTATGCTTTTGGTGCAATAAAATTATTATTCAAAGTTCAAAAAGGAAAAATAACAAAATAAAAAGAGAAAGAAAAACAGCACATATTAAAGTTAAAAGATTCTTCTTTAGAAAATTTTACTACCTTTCTTCTTTCGAAACTCTCCATTTTAAACAAATAAATTTAATTAAGATTATTTTTTAATATAGATTTTGGGGAATAACACGTTACTAATATTTTACTAATTTTACATATGCTTTCTGGAGATAAGAATGTTGGGTTTACAGATCAAAGTAAGCTGGAAAAGTGATTCTTTTTTCTCCCCAAAACGAGATAATAAAACATGAAAAGTAGTGCTAATACTTTTGGTTATCTGATTTTTCTCTTTGATCTCTAACAAAGTATCTTATTTTGGTTAGAGGAGGTTGATTGGCAAAAATGGCTAATTCAAGATTTACAGTTCGATTAAAAATTAATTTATAATTTAATTTTTTAAATTTAAATTAATTGGGCTTTATTTAAATTTTTAAAAATTAATAATATTTAGTTTTAATTTTTTCTTTTTTTAAATTATTTGAATTTTTTGTTGTGCATGTTTATCATTAATTATATGTGTGTGTGTTAATTTTTATAAATAATATTTGATGCATGGGGTATCAGGTACTCTTTAGGCTGTAATGGATTTTCTGAAAGTAATGATAATTCATCTAGTTATCAAATTTTTTTAATAATTTAAATATTTTATATATTTTTAAGTAAAAAATTTATATATACATAATAGATTAATGAACTTTACACTTTAAGTTCTAAAAAAGATATCAGGAATCCAAACTGATTTATTCAAAAAAATAACTATCAAATTTTCTATATATTTACGTATTTTTTATCAATTTTATTCACTTGATTAGAAATTAATTTTAAAATTTTAAAATTATAAGATTTAAATGTTATTTTTAACACTTGAACTTAATAATTTGTTAAAATTATCAACAAATTTTAAAAATTAATTGAATTTTTTTAGATAAAATTAAAATATTATTATTTTTAAAATAAAAAAATAAATCCGTCGAACCAAACCAGCGACAATCAAATCCATGAATGTAAATTTTATAATGAGGAGGAAGGGTAGAAAGGACAGATGTCACAGGGTTAAAAGAAATACACAAAAAAAAAAAAGAGAAAAGGATTTTGGGGTCTCTTTTTCATCTTTGCTTTTATTTTTATTTTATTTTTAAAAAAATTAAAAACTTACTAATAATATTTAAAATTCATAATTTGCTAGAATAGTACTCATGAGAGAAGTCTGAATAGTTAAGTATGCAAAGCAAATTACTAAACCATCTAGATGTCGGTGAGTGATCCAAAACTTAAAGATTAATATATGGAAACTAAAAATATTTCGGTTCATCGATTTGTTTTTTTATTTAATTTTATATTTAAATAGGTTATAACTTTTCCAATTTCCAGTCAAAGTAAGTTTGCACTATTATAAATAGAGATGCTTTCTATCAATATTATAGTATAACTAATAACAAGCAAAGAATTATAAAAAGCATTCGGAGAAATCGACGTTATTTTGAGTAAATTTTGTTTTTCTTCATCTCTCCTCAACTTACTCGATCACAACCATGACTAATTGCTGTTTTGTGGAAATTTGGATGAGAAAGTAAGCGATCGCGTACTATATAACATTTAATTCAAGCAGGACTTGTTAAGCGACTTGTATGTTCCCGTAGCAAAGAAACTAATAAGCAAAAGGTTTTGCCTTCGTTAAATATGAGACAGAGGAAATTTGCAGAATATGCAGTGAAGCTTTTCTCCGACTTAGTCACACTTTGGAACATTAAAATTTGCAATTTCTAGGCCAATGGAATGCCCCTATTCCCTCTACAACAAGGATTTGTGCTGGTCGGAGTATATGGGCAGATTTAGTTATAGTATACAATATTTTATATATCAGAGTTTGTTCTGATTTTCTTATCTAATTTAAAATTTTCGTATATCTAAATGATATGGGCAAAATAATTATCATGATGTGAATGAGCATTATATTTTTAGCAGTACTTTCCTATCAATAAAAGTCTTTTGAATAAAAGGAGGCCTTTATGTCATATTTACTTTTTTCTCTAAAAAGGAAAATTAAAAGGTTTTTTGTGGAATTTTATAAGTTGATGATATTTCTTTTTAGTTTTATTAAGTATAGCATCCATAATTTAGTTTTTAGGGTTGAAAGTTTTGATATTTTTATTGTCACTTTATACGGTGATTATTCATTATTTTCGTACAAATGTAGTTCAATTGATCAAATTATATTATAATATACATTCTTTTTTGATATATATTTTTAATTTTGATTTATTATTGTCCAAAAATTTACAACATTCATTCTATATCTTGTATTATCTAATTTGTCCTTCCACCACTTTTAAGTTAAGGTTATAGATTTGTTTTTATTTAAATGCCCAACATCCCTAACAAATAAACTTGGGATTTGCATAGTGGATTTAGTTAAGGAATAAAGTTACCTTTCTTGCGATCGGTTATAACTTTTGACATGATGAGTAGGTATTGATTATGGCGGTTTCTCTCTTCTTCCACTTCTCAACTTAAATATCTATTAGTCATTTTGTTGGCCCATATGGAGTACGTAGTTGATCATGAATACGACATGGAGATGCAAGATCAAATCTTTTTATAATAGTATTCTTTATAATAATATTTTATTATGAAAGGGGCGGGATTTTTGAATCATATTTTCTTAGGCTTTGTATATATAGCAAATATCACATAATAATCAAAATATATCATTTGAATAAACATACTGTAGAAGAACTTTTTGATAAAAAAATAAAAATAAAAAGAAGCGAAAAAATGGTCGGCATAAACTATTATACATTAAATAGAGATCTAGCTAATGTATCTTGCAAGGAAACATATCTATCAGATTATTGAGATGTGAAAAAGATATACACTTTATATGGAATATTTAAGATCAGAAGTGGAGTCAGAGTTTGAAGTTTATAAATTTAAAATTCAAAAATAAAATATTTTTAAGTTATTAAATTTTTAAATTAATAATTGCCATAGTCTAGCTCCACCCTATCTTAGATTATCCATCAAAAGTAACTAGGGAAGCAAGTGAGATTCTCCACCATGCATGAACTACATATTAATAACTGGAAATGTTCTTTATAAAGTATTAATGTGCAGAAGTGGATGACCCTTTTAACACCAACAAAAGTTGTTAGCTTTTTAAACTTTTTTCTTATCTCACCTTTTTTCTACCTTTTCAGTGCCTCACCTTTTCAACATCTTATCCTTAATAATAATAGTTAATAATTAAAAAAAATGATAATAATGATATTTTATATACAACAATATTATAAAGATATATGAACCTGAAGGAACCTTTTTTTGTGTAAGAAAAATAAGCACATGAGATTTCAGACACATTTGCTTTTAGCCCAATGGAATTGAGACACATGAAAAGCACTAGTAGGGCACAATTATTTTTGAATTTTTTTAGTGAGTGTTTAGACATAAAATTGCGAAATTTGAAAAGAAAAAAAAAATATGTAGTATTTATTTTCAAGTTGGAAACTGATATTTAGAAATTGAAATTGTGTTTGGTTTACCCTGAATATAGATCAAATTGTTTGAACTTTTGGCCAGGTGATTTGAAATGAAAATTATAAAAACAGCTTTTTGGTATTTTTTATTTTGAATTCAACTTGTTCTGAAAATTATAACAATTCTATGTCCAAACTATTTTTTCGACATAAAATTCCTGAAAATATGAAAATTATCCATGACTATATGGACACTTTTATTTTACAGAGAATCTGACCAAGATTTTCCGAAAAAAGATATTCTGTGTTTTCTTTTATTCTTTTAGTTAGGTAATTATCCAGTTTATGAAAAAGTGAGATCTCAAGTTCCTCATTGAGAGAATATATTCCCTCTTGTAAGATGTGAAAATATTTGATTCATATGTAGTATATATTCAATAATTACAAAAAATTAAAAAAATTAAAAAAATTAAAAAAATTAAAAAAATTAAAAAAATTAAAAAAATTAAAAATATTTTTTCTATCTTTGAGATAGGAATAAAATTTGTAATCTATATCCTATTATTTTCATATCCTATTTATAAGATTATGTTTTTGAATATGTTAGTGTTGTTACTTAATTATAAGATTATGCAGATATGTTAGTGTTGTTACTTAATTAGTATATGGGCATAAGTTTATCCTCTTAATATGTCTCTTGGACATAAAATTAGTGGAAGCTACAATATGATTTGTAATGGTTAGTACATGGAACCATTTTGTGATTGAAACAAATCCATTTTTATTTTCTTGAAAATATTCCTTATAATAAGATTAATTATTAACTATATATAAAAACTTAGAAACTTCTGTGTGAAGCCTTGATGGAATAAGACATCATCATTATATAGGCTAAATCTTTCTGCTTTCTTTTATTAAAAAAAATATATTATTTCATTTTTAATTTAGGAAGTTGCTCACCTTTTTAACTTTTAGGAACCTTTTCAAAATTCCCTCCATCATATCTAACATTGCTCACTGTATTAGATTTATGATTTATATTTAAATGCTTTCTAATGAATTGTGTTTGTTTAAAAAAAAAAAAAGATAGATAAACTGCTTGCCTAACACATTTATGGATTATGTTTATTACAACCAAAGATTTAAAAAAAAAAAAGGAAATTTAGTTGTGCTAAATATGCTCACCTTATATAAAACGAATAATGATAAGAATTATTATTATTTAAATGATTCTTTATATGTATATATCTTGATTTCCAAAGGGTCTTAATTAAATAACTTTCACCTTTTATTTACCTGCCAGAGTCACCTTTTACATCAACTTGGTGACTTGTAACGCTAATGGACTTAATAGTTAACGGGTTCTGCGTTGAGCCCAAAACATATTATTGCAGGTCATTGACATTTGTGCCCTTAGTATATGCCTTTGTAAAATAAATAATATTTTGTATTATAATATTTCATAAGTTATATTCCGTATAATTTTATCCATAAAAACGTATACTTACCGAACTTTAGTTCTTAAAAAGAATAAAAAATAAAGTTTGAAGTTAATTTTAAGAACAATCCGTACAATTTCATGTCTATACTTGCTCAGCCCGAACATTAGATAATTTTACGTGCAAAGTTCACGAATATCCTTTTTCAGGATTCATGTTTTAAAAAATAGCAATTTATGATTTTTACAAAAATTTAGGCCGCTTCCAGATCCTCAAATTTAAATTTCATCTTGAATTTTAAGACTTTAGACCTTCCGATATAAAAAATTAAATTACAGTATAGTCCAACTTCTAACCCAAAGTTTGAAAAAAGTAGCCAAGGGGCAGCAGCTGTTTGAATTCAAAGTTTGCAAAACTGGCTAAATTGTAAATAAATTGAATATATTTATTTATTTTAAATAAGCGTGCTACAAGCGGTTATTTTGTGTCATTTCTGCAAACTTTAACCGACATGAGTTTGATTGGGCTTTCTGGGTTCCAACTTCCGAAAGTCAAGTTAAGACAAAGCCCATTATATATAATCTGCTCTTCTCCGCAGGAAACATGTGCATATCAAACTCTCGAACCAGTCTCCATTATTCAGCTGCAGGAACCTCAAAACGACATCGTAAGTTAGGGGTTTGTGGAAGCAATGCATAGAAGGAACATTAGATTGCGAATAGAGATACCTGTGCAGTAAAAAAGGGCAAGGAACCCTTATTGTATGAGAAAAAGCGAAAAAACAAAGAAGCCTTAGAAGGTATATTCGTTTAAATTGATGAGTTTAGGATTTTTCAGATTGTACATTTTATTTTTAATGGTTTCTGAATTTTTTTGTACAGTGGAAAAGCCAATTCCGACTGAATTAAGAGCAAAGAAAGGCTGCTCTTCGCAAAGAAATTGACCTTGAAGACAGACATACAGCTGGTATTCATCTCACGCTTTATTTTTTGTTTTTGTTTTTCCGTGTTTCGTGTGTTTGCATTATGTAGTCTGAGGCTAAACTATTGTTAGATGCTTTTGGTAGTCAGCACTATTGTAGTCTGAGCCAGTGCATCTGATTAGTTACACGGTATATCTACAAGCTTGAATGATCCCTGTGCCAAACTACAAGCTCGAGTGATCATATTGCACTTTTGAAGTTTTTTACCTACAATAACCCCTATATTTAATTCCTAAATAACAAACATCCAGGGTCTCTGCTTCTTTTTTTTTTTTTTTTTTTTTTAAAACATATATCTCCAAATCATCAACAAATAAATTAACACCATACATTGACTTGATAAATACTGCCTCACTGAAGTCCAGTTCTGGTGATGTATTCTGGACAGCTCATGAATTTACTACTTATTATGTTTGATAAATACAGATAATTATGATTATCGATTGAGTACTATATATAAGTAAGTTAATTGTTATCTGGAGCATATAAAGGCATTGATGAATAAAATGGGTTCATCACTAGAATTTTCTTGTGAGTGGATTGATTTTAGTATTACTTCTTAATCTGTTGGTGCTAACTCATATATTTATTTGAGGACTCCTTGTAAGTCTAGTCAGAGAAAATTTCTAGTTTTACCATCCAGTTGAAACTTCTGTTGTGGACTGCCTGACTAGGTGGAGGGGAAGCTGGTTGCAGTTGCTCCCTAAAAATGTCTTCTCGTTTTACTTTTTAATTTCCGTGTGGATTTTTAACTCTACAGAGTACGGTAGAAGTAGAATTTTTACATGATTGGTATATGTTGTGTCATATGATGATGTATATTGTCTAATTTTTTGTTCATGACTTTGATGTAGTGCCTAAATCAACCATAGAAGATGAATATGCAAATGCGACTGAAAAAGATCCTAAAATTTTGCTTACAACTTAAAGAAATCCTAGTGCTCCTCTTACTCAATTTATCAAAGGTTTCGTTATACTTGCTCCAACCTAGTGTTTGTAGAATAGTTCATTTGATCATTCATTTCTTTTAATGTAATGTTCATCTGCCCTTTGCTTTTTGTTTTCTTTGGTGACAGGAATTAAAATTTGTATTCCCTAATGCATAACGAATGAATAGGGGTGGTCAGGTTGGTTTCTTTATGGAATCTTCCAATGTTACTAGTTTATTATTTGATTCTTAAGTACATGATGATAAACTAGCGATGACCAGAAAAACTTGTCCCAAAATAAAAATAAAATAAACTAAAAATAAAATTACCCATTGACCTTTTTGCATTGTAAAACATGTGAGGTTCATGCTTGTAGAAATGGGATCAGGCGTCTCTTGAAGCTACTGCAAATGACCTGCCACTTCGCTTTTGGTGTATCTGACTTTTCAACTCTTAGACTTCAAAGTATTTTTATAAAAATTTTGAAAAGTATACATTTGTTGCTGTTGGTTTACTATCTTTTTCCAAGATTTATTTATTTTGCGATTCTTGTGGCATCAGCCGACATGTTTACATGTTTTACTTTATTCCCTCTTTGCAGGTGATATCAGAAATAATTGAAACTTATCGACATTCATGATTTTACAGATGTAATTTTGATGCATGAGCATCGTGGTGTTCCTGATGGTATCATCATTAGCCATTTACCTTTTGGTCCAACTGCTTTACTTTGGATTGCTCAATGTGGTAAGTGGGAGAGCACTTTCCTTTGTATAGTTTGGAAGTCTTTTTGCTGGCTGGTGTGAGTTGCTGATGGTACCCTCTGATGTCTGATCTATCACCAGCCTTGCAGGTTACAGACATGATATTAAAAAAAAAGTAGTTGGAACAATGCCTAGGCTTACCCACATTTGATTTTCCACTAAGTTATGCTCCCTTTATGCATCCCAATAAAATTGCTAGAGACATTTGCAAGAAGCAAGATTATTGTGTGCTAATTGTCTTTTCTCTATATTAAAGCCAAAGCTTTACGTGGCTGTTCAATTGTCATTAATCTCACCGTAATTGATGAAATCTTCAAAATATGAATGTTCCGCGCCCTCAAATCCATAATGTGTGGCTTCTTTCCGTAGAACTCCCAACTATCTTGCCTTTTCGAGATTTTCTTTTATCTGAATATTTCATATACTGTTTGTTTTCACAGGCATATTTTAATTTGCTACAGATTGGTGAGAGGACAATTAACATCCTAAAGCATCTCTCTCCAGTGCCGAAGCCTGATACAAAACATGTAATTGCATTTGCCAACCAGTCAGACCATATCTCATTCAGGTTGGTTATTGTGCTTATTAATTAATGAGCTTTGATAAGGAATTGTATTGTATGGTCTGAGAATTGGAGATTGTGAGCTATTGATTTCTTAAACAATTGGGCATCTACCTGACTCTGTTTCAAATAGGTGGTTTTTAGCCTATTATGCTAGAAACAAACCCTCATCTTTGTTAAGAAACAGATTGTTGCTTTCTGATAACTTGATAATTCCAGGAAGGTGTTCCTACAAAAGAGTTGCATAATGAAACATTTCCCCATCTGGCCCAACTTATATGCTTATCATTCTTTCATACTGGGTGTGTGTATATTCCTCAATCTCAAAAATTCTACCAAAAGAAAAGAGGGCAGGAGAAAGATTGGTGATATGCTATGCTGCTACTCAAAGGTATAGCTCTATGAAATGAGCACAATCATGTACAGACACAAAGTGTAAAAGTTGAGGAAGAGGAGGGAAACTCTAGATAGTGTAATTGAAGTCCACACAAGGATATAGGCCATAGGGTATACGGCTGTGATATACGGTCAAACGCTTCCAACATATCAAGAAAATTTATGCTGATCCATGACTTGGATGTGTTGTAATATATTGGTTCAGTGAGGAGATATACTGAAATTAATGTTTACTGGGTCCAAAATTAAAAACCGCCCTCAAAATAAGGACAATCCCGTGCAAAATCTATTGCATAGCGTATAGTATGGTAATTAGAATTTATGGTTTTATGATCGAATTTTCATATTTTCTGAACATGCTCTTCTTTAGAAAGCCGTAGTAGACTAATTCAGGGGATACTCTCTAGTTGAGAATGCGGGGTCTATGGTTGCCGTGTAGGTTTGCAACAGAAGGGTCAAACCTGGAGCAACACTAGTAGAGCCATATTTGTAGATACAGGAAAAACCTGGATATGAAGTCGTTGGATTATCTTTTAATTTGTGACTGGTAGAGTCAAGCAATTGGCGAAAACAAAGACTTAACCACGGGTAGTTTATCCCTTCACTGCTCTCAACTAAGTCAAAGTACAACCGCGTTGAATCATATGATTGAATGAACACTTCCCTCCGACATTGTTAAAAAATTGTTTAATGGGTTTCTCGTCAAAAAAAAAAAATCTCAGTTACAATATGAAAATCAAGTCGTTTGATGTAAATTAAAATCAATAATGGTGAAATTTTGATCTTTTAATTAAGCTATAACCAAGTAGAGAAATTTAAGAAAAGAGTATATCGATAAATATATGTTACCGTGAGGTAGAAAGCTATTTAGACTTATTGTGTTTTTTTACCTTTGTATTGGCTTTTATAATTTATATACTGCTATATTTTGAAAATAAAACCTTATTGCTAAAATTTGTAATATAACACATATACTTTTTACCTTTAGGATTCAACGACACAAAAAGTTATTTGTATATAGTTGTTTGTAGTATGTATCTTTTGCCTGGTAAGTTTTAATTTAGAATGCCAAAATGGATGGGTAATTTATGCAATTTAATGAGTGAAGTGTGAAAACAACTAAAGTATCTTAATTTTGAGTTTAATAATTTAAATTATCGGGTGAGTAAGTTTCCCTATTTGAGCCCATCACCAAATGTTTATCAAAAACACACCTCAACTATGGAGTTGTTCAATTTTTCCTATCTGAATGATGGTGATATTAGGAAACGTGAGCAGGCGGTAGTTGCAGGTGTGTTTTGGTTAACATCAGTGATAGTTTAAGGTAGGAAAATGAAACACACGATAGTTCGGATAGAAAACTCAAAAAAACTAAATACTTCACAGATGTGTTTGACCCTTCCTCTAATTTAATATGAGTCGAGTTGACGTTGATAGTCTAGAAAATGATTTTTTTCTTATCCGTCAAGTTAGGTTGTGTTTATTAGTACTTATTGATTAGAACCTGATGGACTATCCATTAACGTAATGTCATTGATCTCCGTACTAAAAATGCCTTGTGAATTGATTTACAGGAAACCACTAACATTAACAGGAATGAAATTAACGTTGAGGTAACTTTCTGCCATGTAATGACTTGTTGAATTCCTATCAAGAAATAGTAGTTGGTGAATTGAAAAAGAAGGAAAATGTTACATGTGTTGCCTAACAAGGGGTGCAAGTGTAGCTTTTGAAATGAGAGGAGTCACATTGCAACTATTTTCTTATTTGGCGCGGGGTGGGGGTGGGGGTGAGGGGTTTCTCTTCAGACTTATCTGTTGAACAATCAAATTTGTCTGTTCTAAAAAGGGATTTTAGCTCACCTAAAATAAGAAGATTATGACCAAGCTGGGACTTAATAAGAACTTCTTAGTCATCGATTGTAAATAGCGTGTGAAAAGGAAAATGTGAAAAATAATATGGAACAAAGGGTGTATAATTTTTATTTTTAGGGGGTGCGGGGCAGGACCACTTTTAACTGTGTATTAGGTATATGAGTTTATGATGTATCAAAATTGTAATCTTTGTTTGATTAATTAATAGGTTTGGATTAGGTATGTCCTTATCCACCTAAAACTCTAATTAGCTTCAAAATTGAAACAGCAAGCTTAATCAGACTGTGATAATAAAAATAAACTCATTATTTGTTACTGTAATAGCAAATAATAATAATATGTATGTCCATGAATGCTAGATCCACATGGGAAAAACAGAGAAAAAAAACAATAATCTAAAGAATATATGGTCTACCAATCAAGATGGCATCTGGTTTCCTCAAATTAGCAGATCTGCCATTAGACTCAGAGGAACCTTAATATCACATTCAATTTTTACTTGGGCTTAAATTTTTGTATGTTTTGATCCAACCAATCTTTAGCCTTATACGCATATAAAGCTTCACTTCAATCTCATAAACCCCTGCATTCTTCTCATTATTGTAATTTGGTTCTCTCTGTCACCCCAAAAGAGAGAACAATGCTCTGCCCTTTGGACACTGGTTTGCAAAGTGCTAGTATTCTTGTGACCCTGATAAAACGTTTCCAAATTTTGACTATCAAATCTCTGGCCTTGATACATAGCCCTCGCTTGATCGAATCGTAGTAAATCCCGGTCGTTTATTTGGGAGTTTCCCTGACAGTCATGTTGAGTGTGAGGTCGTAGTAAGTGTGTTGTTTGTGTTGGACAAATCGGGTGTGTCAACGTGGCATCGTGTGTTGTTTGTGTTGGACAAATCGAATTGTGTCAACGTGGCATCTGTCACGTAGAATTTGACCTTGTTAGGACGTAGGACGAGCCAGAGGACTAATGCAATGACACCGATGATGATGAGAAGGGTGAAGATAATTTGGCAGATGCAAGTGCAGAGGCAGTTGAAGAGACAGCTACATGGGATGCAACAGCAGCTGCCACCGCCGCGGCTACGGTGGTAGGTTTTGGTTGATGGTGGAGGAATAGAGGGGCCATAATAGGCTCCGTTCAAGTTAGGTTCTGGCATAGCTTAATAAAAACAAGAAATACAAAAATATCTTTGAATTTTTGTGTTTATTTGGAGTGAATATATAAAGTAGATATGAGGATAATCCTTTAGTGGATGAAGATGAATGTGTACTTGTTTTTGGGTCTTTGGTAGGGTGTATATATAGGTGTAAATATGGATATGTGTTTCTGTGTATGATGGAAATTGTGGAATTGGTAAGCAAAAGCAAATTAAATAGAAGAAAAGACCGTGTTTTGATGTGTGTATTAGAATTTGAAAAACGCGGTAGTTTTTGTATTTGTAGCTTCTAAGAAATTGATGATAGCAATTTCGTATATCAAGATTATACGCCATTGGCTTAGTTTTCAGTCAAGACTTTTGTTAGAGATCCACAGTCTACATGGGGTGTTTGGTCAACTTTTATGGTACCGAATAATTCTCCTGAGCTAGATTTTAGGATTGAGTTACGTTGAAGATTTATTTTTCTAATCATGGTAGCAGAGTGGGGCATCTATACTACATACACGCTCAAAATTTTCAATTCTAGGCGCGTGAAGTGTATTAGAATCCCACATTGGTGATTTAGGTAGTGCTTCAATGGGTGTGTTTTTCTTCATCCTGATTATGCGTAATACCTAGACTAGTTAGAGAAAATGGACTTTAGTTCAACAAATCAACGATATCGGGCATGAGAAACATAGGCAGGAAAGCCGATTTGACCGCTGAAAAACCAAATGAGCGAAATTTATTTGAAGTGTTAGCGTTGTGCCCATTTGCATACAAGATTTTGTATGTAGTTTAATAGTTTGGTTAAAACCATTCTTTTTGGCTTAGTAATTAAGAAAAGAAAGTGAAGGGTACTCATGCAAATCGAATAGCGGAAATTATTATAACTCTTACTATTTTTTTCCCTTTAAATGAAGCCTTCTAACTCGTTTTAAAACAATACTAGCTAGTTTGAATTGCACATGATCAAGCTCCGATCTTAAAGCCCTCCATTCAAATCTTTCCAATTCTTTCTTTTATTATTATCATTTTATCAAAAATTTTAAGTATTATTATATGACTTTCAAGTTTTTTAGTTCGGATGTTGAAAAAATAATTCATTATATTTGAGGAAAGAATTCAACTAGCTACATACTGAACATAATTCTTAGAAGAATTGGTTGAATTTCAATTCCACCACCATCATGAACATATTGATGTGCATATGGGACATGTGACCAAATTGGAATTTCAATTAGAACTTCATTTCATTTCATATAAATGTTTGTAATTTGGATTATTTAATAAAACTCTTGTTGGGCAGTTGTGCTGTCTATCTTTGGACCACTTTTCCTAATATGCCAAAACACATCAACATTACATTATCCTCTTCATCATTTGGGCATTGAAGAAAAAACAGTGCCATTAGAATAACGTCATTAAGTAGTTTTATACTAAAATGCCTTTAACTTTGAATAACTCATTATTTATTAACAACCATATTCCAAATAACAAAAAGGAGAAAAATCCCCTAATCAAGAATATCTACTAATGATGTCCAATAAATCTAAATAAAATACAGGAAAGAAAAAAAAAAGGAACAGAAAATAAGAAAACTACCAATCAAGATGGCATCTGGTTTCCTCAAAATTAGCAGATCTGCCATTAGACTCCAAAGGAACCTTAAAATCACATTCAATTTTGGGCTTAATTTTGTGCGTTTTGATCCAACCAGCCTTTAGCCTTATACGCATATAAAGCTTCACTTCAATCTCATAAACCCCTGAATTCTTCTGGTTATTGTAATTTGATTTCTCTCTGTCTCCCAAAAGAACAATGCTCTGCCCTTTGAACACTGGATGCAAAGTGCTAGTATTCTTGTGACCCTGATAAAACG
>JACEIK010000153.1:495609-510068 GCA_018107945.1 Datura stramonium | reverse complement strand
TAAAATAATTATTATTTTATAAAATTAATTAATTTACGTTATTTTGCCCAATATATTAAGCGTCCTTCTAAAATAATCAATTGTATAACATAAATTAAAGAATTCAAACAAGAATATTAATTGATATTATGATTGTTCAAATAGTAATAACATTAGCTTAATTTTATTCATAAATGAAAATACATATTTATTAAAGAGAGAGAAGAATAAAATTAGTAAAAAGCTATTTTTTGTTAATAATTTGAGGCAAGCAGAAAGAAGTAATATTGACGCTAAATCTACAATTCTGAAAAGTTGAGGGACCTCAAGTGTAATTTAGAGTCCTGTGCAAAAATGCAATTGATGATGCAAAAAGGGGCTACAAAAACCTCTCCAAATCATATGCTGCTTCTTCTCATTTTCTTCGTCGCGGTCGCCCTTTCCAGCTGACCACTGAACTCTCTCCTGCTGTTCATACATCTTCAATCCAACCGTTAAAACCTCCATCAACACTCCTAATCTGTATTCTGGATCGTCAAGTCGAAAAAGAAATCGACTAGAATTATGATTCAGTTACTATTCACTTTGATATTTGCTGAAATGGCACTAATCGTGATCTTCGTGTTCAAGACGCCATTGAGGAAGCTTGTAATAATGGGGCTGGACCGGGTGAAGAGAGGACGCGGCCCAATTATCGTGAAAACAGTTGCTGGCACTGTCTTCGTGGTTATGATGTCCACCATCTACAGTGTTGCATCGATCCACACGCGGTGGGTCGATGAAGGTGGTGATATTACTCCAACTGATCAGATTCTTTTGGCTCAACATCTTCTAGAAGCTTCTCTTATGGGTATGTTGTCTAACTGAACTTTGATCTTGTGGCTCTCTAAATTAGTTTAGCAGTTTTGGTATTGACTGTGTATCCAATGTGATTAGACTACTTGCAATTATACTACTCACTCCATCCCAATCTTTATGCCACCTTTCGTTTCTTTTATCACAATTTTTTCATATGTGTTTTTAATATTTTAAATTATCAATTTATTCCGACTTTAGACTACTTTTTTAATTAGATTTTAAAAAACTTAATTTCTTGTTCAACATTTGATGGTCAAAACTAAAAATTTTACTCGACAAATCTATAAGTGTCACAATTTGACAGAGGGAGTACTAGTATTTCTGAAACTTTCGGATATAAATTATTTAATTAATAAACAAACAAATAAGTAAATAAATGAATAAATTTATATAAAATATGTATTCGTGTACTGGTGCTAGTAGAAGGCAGATCCCGTATACGGAGGTAGTAGGTACAGCTCCCTCTCAATGTATGTACAGATTCTCAAATGTTCCTTCAAATTTGTTCTATTCATAATTTCATATACTGTATAGTTTGAGGTGTCATTTGTTTCCTTTCCACCCATCAGTGGTCTGAATTTGAATGGTACAGATTTAGGTTTATTAAGTGTGTTTGTTTATATTAAGATTTAAATATTTATTTGATCTGTTGAATAAAGTCTTAAATCTTAATATCATTAAAAATTATTTTTCTCTGTCCACAATCACCAGCCACCTACTCTGCTATCACAACCACCATCACCCACTACCATCAACCACCTCTGTTATCACAACCGCCACTGACAACTAGTAGTGCTACCATATCTACCACCTCCATCATTATTATATCCACAGTCAACCACCATCGTCACCAGCTCTGCCTGCGGTCAATTCCTACTACTAACCACCTCCATTATCACAACTACCACCGACCCCAACTACCACCAACACCACTACCAACACCACAAACTACCAACATCAACCAATTCCGCCATCACAACCACCGCCACCCCTACCAATTGCTACAATTGTGCCAGTCACTGCAATACCAACCACCTCCACAATCACAATTATTACCACCACTGCTACCAACTTCCACCATCACAATTATCACCACCACCAGTACCAACCGTCACCATTCCGCCAGTCACTATAACATCAACAACCTCTACCATCACTATTACTAGCCATTTACACTAACTATCATCACTACCACCACTACAAACCATCTCCGCCATCACTAATGAATATGAATTTGCATTTTTTTAATCAAATAATGATTTATTTCCTTGAATTTATAGTTTTCCTACTATTTAATTATTTTTTTATTCGAATTGGATATTTTTATGTTTTAAAATAAATAAATTATGCACATTCAAATGTTGAAAGATAAATCATCTTCATCATTCAGTATTCAGATCTAGAAATAACATTTTAATCATTCGAATATGCGTTCAAGTTCAAATATCTTAATCTTAATGCGAACAAATAGGCCCGAGTCTGAGATAATAGTGTACAATGATTTTAAAGCAAAAGGTATAACAAAGCAATAAGGTCCGTGGGGCTTGAAGCGAATAGGGTGAAGCAAAGTGCATGCTTCTTTGAAGTGAAATACATAGTTTACAGAAAATTAAAAATACCATAAAGATATAAATTTAGTACTATAGTAATTAAATTGCAATTAAGATAACCTATTTCAGCATCAAATGTGCAATAATGCCCATATTAATCAAACTCCTCAAAAGTTGAGATTTAGAGAACTGACCTCTTCTCGTTGGGATCACTTTTTGCATCATTGTTGGAAGCATACACTTCTCTAAAGCGTGTGCCTTCACGCATGAAGCTATAACTCCTAAATTCACATCACTTCATCACTTTATGCAATGAAACAATGGCGTTAATAACACATGTTGTGCACGTGCGCCCACTGCTTGTATGCTGGATCAGCTCTCCAGCATACAAACAGTGGATTCACTTGCACTACCATCTCAGACTCAAACTATATACATACATTACATACATATATATTAGATACACACACAAATGTATGTAGAAATGCATCTACCTGTACAATAAACCTTCCTCTTGTTCTGGTTTTTGAAATTCAATCCTCTTGTAAGATTCATTTCTTTTTCTTTATGTTTTCTAGCATATCTATTTTGCTGCATTGTCGTCTGAATTGCTTCATTTATAAACTGCAAAACTATTATCTTTCCTTATCCCTGCAATTTTTAAGCTGAAATTTGAGTAAACATCAGTGGTGTACAGCTTTTATAGTTTATTGATTCAAGGCGAACCTTGTACCTTTTATTTCATTTTGTACATAGTCTATACTAATTAAGGTCTAATTGATCTGAATAATGTTGACTTATTCGGTTTGTTAGCTTAAGTGTCTAATTAAAGTTCGATTCTCTAGTTCTTTTTGAGAAACTTATTATATGATAGTGGTTCTATTCCGTCCTCTCTAAACAATGTTTAAATATTTTTGATAAATGACATACTTAAGAGTAGTTCATGACCATATGTGTATCAATGATTGAATGGGGCATGCTAAAAACTTTGAATGCTCGTGCCACACTACTTTTTGCACAAGAACTATTGTTGTTCTTATTATCCTCTGCTATATAACATCATTCAATCTTCACTTCTTTAATCATAACGGTGTTAGAAAAACTATTAAGAATGCATAGCTTTAGTGCTCTTAAAAAAGGATGAAACCTCATACCTCATTTAATTTGGTAAAACCGTAGTGTGGGTTAGAATAGAGTGGTGGAGATCTTGCCTTATGCAGTCAACTTTGCAAACTTGTGCATGGTTTTCTCCAACTGTGGCAGTCACTGCACATTGTGAATACTAGATAAAAGGTTACTTCCTTTATCCCATTTTATGTGAAACACTTTTCTTTTAAGTTTGTCCCAAAAAGAATGACACGTTTCTCTTTTTAGAAACTATTTAAGCTTATCATTCCCATTTTACCATTGATGACATGATCTTCTGGACTTGATATAAAATTTCATTCTTTTATACTGGGAGACAAAATAAAAGGCATCTAAAACTCTCACCACCACTCATTTAAAAGGAAAACTTTGGTACTTTTCATATATTTGGCTTATATGTTAAAAGTGTTCTTTAAATTCTTGAACTGTCTGCCCAGGCAAACACCTTTTCAGAGGGAGTACTATGTGGGTACTGTAGTTGGAATATGAACTGCCAGGTGAATATGCTCTGGCTTTACTTTCTGCCTTCCTCTACAAATTACTTCTGGCCAAAAGTTGATATCTTAGCCGTAGAAGGCTGTATTGAGATAATGATCTATGGATTATACTCACTTGATAAAACTCTTTCTGATCTTGTGTTCACTGTTTGCATCTCAACCACTCTCCTTCACTTAGATTCTTTTTTTTCTGTTTTTTTTTGAGGGGTGGATGGGTTTAATATATATCTGTCATAGCCTTATCGGTTGCTTTTTGTATTTAATTATATGTTATACATTTGTATACAATAATTTGTTTTATTAATTCTTTACAAAGACATACCGAGGGTGTTTCAGAAAGGCAATTTAATTTTCATACAAGACAATGTCTTTAATGTGTTCTTAACTCAGCATTTAGTAACTACTCGATATGAAAAAGGATGATTTAAGTCCAACCACAAATTCATTCTACTTTTATGTTCTCGTCCGTACTCTGCCTTCTGCTGTTCTAATTAACGGATCATTCAACTCTTATGAGAAGGAAGGAAAAGGTACACATTCAAACATGTCATGGCCTGGTGTTGGTCTTTCTGCGCTGTTTATTTCTAAGCTAGAATTTTGCTTTAGTTGAGATGTTTCTGTAGGCATTCTGCCAGGTTCTTGAATCAGGGCATTGTAACTGAGATAGTTCTGGGCCTTGCATCTGTGAAGTCACATTTGTGCTTTTACTGTCTAGATGAACTGCGTTGTCATCCTAGCCTTGTTCTCCCTTGTTATTGCTAGCAGAGGCAGATCTAGAATTTGGAGGTTTTCGGTGCACATACTATTTTGAACGTAGACATGTTGCTACTTACATCAGTCCAAATAGATTAAACATTTGGTTTGTTTGGCCAACTTTGAATTTCGGTTCGTCTTTTTTTTTTTTTTAAATTTATATAGACAAATGACCAAATGGAAAAATGTAATAATTATGACAATTTGGCGCAAAGCATACTACTTAGAAGGTGAACTATTTATATTTTATGCTTAAAATAAAAAGGAAGAAAATGAAAGTCATCAAAATTTAATAAAAGAAAAAAAGTCAACAAAGATCAAGTTAAAAAGTTTTACAATTAAGATTTCATGTTGATGTGAGTCCTAAATGCAGCCTACTAAAAATGTTGTGGAAAGTGCACCAGATAGGAATCAAGCTCAAGTCCTTGAGACTAAAACTTGACCCTTCAACACTGGCACCTTTCAGTCTATCAATACTCTGGATGGCACGATTATTATTTATTTTAGTTATTACATATATGTACATATATGTACAAAGTTTCAACCGAGGCATTCGGGTGGCATAGCACCCCCACCCTTCTACATAGATCCTCGCCTACTTCTAGCCCCTTTTTAGAATGATGCCCATAAAGAGAGTTATGTTACTGTGGAGTGGTTAATGGTTATTTGGGTGTTTAACTGGTAATAGTAATGCTCGATTCTTCCCTTGGTTTGAGCAACGGATGATGTGTGGGTTAGGCGTGTGTTATGGGTTTGAACCCTGCCACAGATTAAAGTTTGGTATTTAAGTGGGGAAGGGTAGAGGGTCAAGCCCATTATCCATTGAATTTTGAACTGTGTGCCACTGGCAATTGTATGGCATGTTATAAATGTATAACGTTTTTAGGCATTTTTGGTGTGTCATAGAAAGACATCTGAGTTGAGGGATAACACTATTGCACTTTGTCCCTGTCTTCTGTTCCCAGTTTATTTTGGTGTTGTCCCAGTTCTGGCTTTCAGTATTAATCTTTGTGCAGGATTCTCCCTCTTCCTCGCCTTTATGATTGATAGACTACACCATTATATAAGAGAACTTAGTATAAGGAGGAAGACCATGGAAGCTGTGAAAAAGCAAAACAGAGCCTTTGAGGACGGAAAGAGTGGGGTTTCAGAGGAGATCAAAACTTTGGAGGGAGAGGCAAGTGCATTGCGTGGAAAAATTAGGCAGCTGGAGTCAGAACTGGAGGAGAAGGCCAAAGAAGCAAGCAGTGCTGAAGCCAATGCAGGTGCTCTAAAAAAGCAGTCAGAAGGATTTCTTCTTGAATATGACCGGTTACTCGAGGAAAACCAAAATCTTCGTTCTCAATTGCAATCGCTGGATCGTACATTGTCACGTTCTGATAGCAAGAAGGTTTCATAAAGAACATTGTCTCACAGTGTAAGACCCATGTCCCAGCCCTGTGAAGACCTGCAATTTCTGTGATGACTTTGTTGATACCTTTGTTTCGTCCCTGCTCAAATCTGGATGACAAAGTGTAAGAATGCAAAGTTCCGAGAGTGTTTGTCATTTTACTCTCATCATAGTCTTCATGTCCTAAAAGAATTTATGTTATGCAACGGGGGTGATGACATTTCTGTAGGTAGCATTGTTAAACCCTTTGAAAGGCACTTTGCCGATTCTTGTTGAATTCTCTCCGTCCCATTTTAACTCACTTTAGCTTTTAAAAGTTGTTCCAAAATTATCACTTAACAATTTAAGACAATTTTCAATTATATCCTTGTTATTTAAAATAATTTTTTTAAAACCTGCTCAATTCTAAAGAAACATCTAATAAATACTTTTCCAATTTCATTTTATTTGACCCATGTTGACTTAACTCACTTCATAAAAACTTTTATTACTTTATGTTGTTATTTAATACTCCTTCCGTTCCATTTAGTTGTCGGGACAAGATTTGCACAATCCTTAATAAAAAAATTAATTAGGAGTGTAATTTGACTAACATATCTATTATTATTTTTTTAATTTTTATCTATTTACGTGCATCTTAATTCTAGAATAATTAATGCTAAGGGTAAAGTTGAAGAAAATAATTAATTCTTTGTTGATTTTTTAATTTGACAAGTATTTTAAAACAACTACTTTTAATATACATGACAACTAAAAAGAAACGGAGGGAGTACTAAGGTTAGTATGAGAAAAGAGTCATAAAACTCTTTTGATTTGCTAAAATTGATAAGTAAAAATAAAAAATAAAAAAAATTTCTAGTACAGGGATAAAGTAAAATAAAAGTGTAACTTACTCCCTCCGTCCATTTTACTTGTCCATTGTACTAAAAATAGAAGCCCATTTTTATTTATCCACTTTAAAAGATCAAGACATAATTTATCACTTAGTTCTAATATATCTCTATTTATTAATTACAATCATTTCCTAGTACATTTTTTAAAATATTAAATTTATTATATTCAAAAGGTGATATAGTAAAATTGTTATTCTATTTATTATTTCTTAAATGGTGTGCCAAATCAATACTCCCTCTGTTCCATTTTAATTGATAGGATAAGATTTGCACACCTATTAAGAAAAAATTAATAGGAATGGTAATTTGACTAATATAACCCTATTAATTTTTTGAAAACATACAATAATAATTCTTTTCACATCTTAGAATGAGTTTAAGTACTAAGGGTAGAATTAAAAAAACATGGTCAATTATCTCTTGAATATTGAAACTAGAAAGTATGAAATAACTATTTTTAGTATATTGATAAGTTTGTATATTGACCAACTTATCTTGTCTATAAGCTTAGTTTTTTGTGATAATTTGATATGAAAAGTACTTATCATGATTTCTTCTCATTTGTACAGGAAATTACCATTCAAAAGAGGTTGAGAAGGAATCAAGTAAAAATACTTCAAAGATCAAGCCAAACAACTTAAACTCTATGAGAAGTCCTCATGCGCGGATTGTAAATGGCCAAACGCGGCCACGAGTCCATCGCATCTATGACAAGAAGAACTCTTCTCACTGATAAGATCTATGGTTGAACTGCGGACTGCAAAGCGCAAACTGTGAATTAGCCGCGTTTCAAGCTAGAGTTTCATGTTCACTGACAGTGAAAACGCCGCATAAGCGCATACCGCAGATCACAAAGTGCGAGGCGCGAATAGGCCACGACTCCAGCCATATTTTCATGTACAATGACAATGAAAATGCCGCACAAGCACGAACCGCGGATCATGAAATACAAGGCACGAATGGGCCACAGTTCAAGGCAGAAAGTTGGCCGTATTTTGTTACCTGGAATATAATCAAGGTGTGGACCACAAATAGCTAACCGTGGCTGCGGATGCCCAGCGGATGGCTAACCGTGGCCGCGGATGCCCATCGGATGCTGTGATGGTGGCAATTTTGTAATTATTAAGTACATCTTTTATTTTCTTTTTTGGAAATTTATAGGGTTTTTAAAGGGATATCTACGGGCTAAGAACAATTATCAATTATTATTTTGAAATACTTGAGAGAGGGAAAAGAAAGAAATGTATGTTCTTGAGATGTAGTGAAGAATCTGAATCAATATTCAATGGATTACTTTGGTATTCATCATTGTGAGTATATGTCTATCATTTTTTCTCTTCTCAAGATTGTTATTATATTTGTTAGGAGTAGCTAAGTTTTATACCTAGGGTTGTGTGAACCTTGATCTATTAATGTCGATGGGTCTATGAATGTAAATATTTAGGCTAACAAGCCACTTGTACTATTAATTCTTCCGTTTTGATTGTTGTTTAACGGTTGCAAAACATTAAATCTTGCCTAAAATCTGATTTGCTTGATAAAAAAAGTCATGATTAGGAATAAGAATTGATAACAGGGATTTGAGGCTTTCAAACCTTATCTAATGACTTGACCTGTTAAATCAAGAATCACCCAAAGGCCGAAAGGATTTAGGGTGATGTTTCTCTAAGTGGGTTGATAGACTTTAGAGAACTTTTAAAACTGCCTATTTTGCATGTGTAATGTTAACCTAGATTTAAATACAAGATAGACCTGTCATAGTTAAGAAATCTTGGGAAGCACAACTCTAGTTTAGTTCAACTATTGAAACAAATCAAGAAATTATCTCTAACCGTTATTAAAAGGATCTTTAATTCTAAGTGTGATTCTATTTTTCGTTTTGAAATATCGACTAAATAAATTTGAGTATTCACTTTTGACAAATTTTGCACCTTATTCCCTATACGATTCGACCCCAATCTTGTTGGGTTCTATATTTGATATAACGACCGCTTTTTACCTATTTAATAGGTGTAATTTGGGCATATCAAATTTTGACGCCGTTGCTGAGGAATTCACTTTTCAAAATTTATTGTTAGTGTAAATTCAAAATTTCTTTAGTCCTTATTTTGTGATTTATTTTGTTTTGTTGTTTTTGTTATTTGGTAGGCTCAATGGAAAATCTTGTTCATGTTGAGTTGACCGAAGCTCAACTTGCTGCAACAACCCGAAATGCTCAGCAAGGATTGAGAAATTAGCCCCCTATTAAAAGACATGCTCCTCCTCTAGAGGAGCCTGATTTGAAGCAAACAGGGTATGCAGGTGCCATTGTACTTCCAAAATTTGGTGGAAACGTCAAGTTCGACTTCACTAGTACCATGATGCATCTACTTAGCATGAAGGGACTGTATGGAAGTTTGGCTCATTAGGATCCAAACCAGCATTTGAAGAACTTCACAGAGATATGTAGTGTATGCAGGTTTCCTGGTATGTCACAAGAGGCAATGAGGCTCAAATTGTTCCCCTTCTCATTAACCGGAGAAGCAGCTGTATAGCTTGGAAACTGCCGGATGAATCAATCACATGCTGGGCAAAAATGACTGCTGCTTTCCTAGAAAGATTTTTTCCTTCTTCTCGAGTGATCCAATTGAGGAATGAAATCAATAATTTTCGCCAGCTACCGAATAAAGCACTGCACAAGGCTTGGTTGAGGTTCAAGAAGAAAATCAAGCAGTGTCGGAATCACAGAGTTCTAGATGAAGTCATCTTGCAATCATTTTACAAATAACTGGATGGCCTGAAAAAAGCAGTAGAGAATAATATTGTAGAAGGATCACTTATCGATCAATCATTTGCTGTCGCAAGCGCAATGTTAGATAAGATGAATAGAACAAATAGAGCACGACACACATGAGAGGAAGAAGCTGTAAGTGGTGTGCAATCTAGAGGAATGTCCAAAGAGCAGTTGAGAAATGAAGAGGAAAGGATGAAGATATGGCTCAACTCAAAACTCAGATGAACTTGCTAACGAAACAACTTATGGGAACGGGATCACAAAAGGTTAATGTTGTGTCAAATCAAGAAGGTGCCTCAGCGTGATGAATATTATCATAATTATGAAGAAGAGGCTAGCTTTATTGCTAATCAGAGTGGGATTTCCCGACCTACAGCCCAAGGATCTAACCAAGATTCTAGGTAGAAGGGTTAAGGAAATCAAGGTTGGAACAGGTACCGAGATAACAATGGATATGACAGATCCGAATGGAGAGACCAGAACAACTGGAGGGAGAGAGAACAGGGCAATTAGAGAGATAGAGATCAGGGGTTCAGGAACAACCCGGGAGGTGCTTATATTCCCTCGGGAAATCAACAGGACCATAATGCACCCTCAAGTAATGAGCTAGCTCAGTCTAAAATGGAGGCAATGCTAGAAAAAGTGTTGAAAAAGGTTGAATCCATAGATTTGGGGATCAAAGAAATCAGAGGAGACCTGTCCAATGTGAATCATTTAGTGAATTCTTACTCCACAATGATAAAGCAGCTAGAGCAACATATGAATCAAATTTCAGTAGCTCTTAATCCTGGATAGAAGGGAACTCTACCAAGTGATACCATGCTGAATCCCAAAAATGATAATCATTGCATGGCTATCACCACTAGAAATGGTAGAGTTCTAGGGCCAATGGAGGAAGCAAGAGCTGAGAAAATTGATGATGAGAGTCTCAGGGAGATCCTACCTTCTATTTTATATGTATTTTGTTTGTAGGCATTGAGGACAATTCCTGTCCTATTTTGTGGAGGTAGGTAGGTAGGATGATTGAAAATGTGATTTGTAGAAAATGAATCAACTTGTGTCTAATAGATGTGGGTGTTTGGTTTGCTATCTTATTTATCTTGTTAATATAGTCTTGTCTAATAAAACTCCTAGGATTTTATTCATGCCACAAATTTTTTTCTAGGAGCTAATATTTTTTTTATTGTGTGTCGAATCAGGTGGCTTTTTCCAATGATAGATAGCTAGGTGACTTTCTTAAGGGAAAAAACCGTGTTTTAGGATGTAAATTTGTATGTATACTGGTAAACTTATGACTTCCTTGGTATTAACAAGGTCAACATTGAGCTGGTAAAATCAAATAAGCAATTTAGCTCCTAAACATGACCTATAAAGTCTCTGTTTGGCTAGTTGGACATAATAAGTTATCTTATCAAGTTCATCACTTAGTATTGAATTGGAGATTCTAACTATATCCAATAGATGCATGTGCCATATGTGGTGAGTCTTATTGATATTGTCCTTATGTGAATGATTAGTATAGAACTTTCCTGGATTGTTTTCAAGATGAAATACTAGATTCACTTCTTCTGGAACATGACAATGGGCCTTCTTTGAACTCACCTTGTACATATTTTCCTTAGTCAAACCCTTTTGAGCCCAAGGTATATCTTTTGTTTCTTCTTCCTTTATAAACCAACAAACCTGAATATGGCATCCTCTAAATGCCCAAAAGTAAGCTAACATGAGCCAAGACATCTAAGTTGGGAAGTTGCTCTCGGTAAAAATGCAAACATGGGCTAAAAGCCTCAGTTTGGGGAGGAGAGTTCAGATGCAATCAAAAATAGATAAACACCTTAGTTGTATGCTCTTCTAATATCAATACACACACACACACACATATGTATATATNATACACACACACACACACATATGTATATATACACATACATATATTAGTCAGGAGAAGAGCAAGGCTTGGGCAAAAGAGAAAGAAGACCAAGATAAGGGTGTTGAAGGAGAGATAAGGGGGCAACATTAAAGAGGAAGACTTAGAATGAGAGATGTCGCATTTAGAGAGGATCCATGTGAACAAACCCTTGATCTGACTGTACCGCACAAACCCGCACCAACACTCTCAAGTCCTATTTGATTTCAGAACCTATTTATTTATATTAGCGGAGAACTATATAAAGGGAAAGTTTATGGTACTATATCTGCATGCATGAGAATTTTTTTTTGAGAGACTGTACTATACTGTGTGCATATCCCTAACACATAAGTGATTTCTGTGAACCAGGGATACTTATCTTTTGTGAGGGCACATGTTAGTTGAATAAGGTCTGAATCTTATTTTCAATAAGAGGCTATAAACAAAGATATAGTACTTTTTAGAGTCAGACAAGCCGAGATGATATTGAGTCATTGCTAGAGAGTTGAATTTGCATGACTTGTGATGAGCTATGATCCCTAAATGTTAGGCTTTTTGTTGATACCAATCAATAGTCAAGTGTTTATCACGCGAGTAATTGGCTGGCTGTAGAGAATGTTTTGCTTGAGGACAAACAATAGTTTAAGTTTGGGGATTTGATAAGTTGGTATATTGACCAACTTATCTGGTCTATAAGCTTAGATTTTTGTGATAATTTGATATGAAAAGAAGTACTTATCATGATTCCTTCTCATTTGTACAGAAAATTACCATTTAGAAGAGGTTGAGAAGGAATCAAGTAAAAGTACTTCAAAGATCAAGCCAAGCAACTTAAATTCTGTGAGAAGTCCTCATGCGCGAACCGCAGATGACCAAATGCGAACCGCGATCCATCGCATCTAGGACCAGAATAACTCTTCTTAGTGATAAGATCTGCGATCGAATCACGGACCGTAGATTGCAAAGCGCGGAGCACGAATTAGCCATGTTTCAAGCCAGAGTTTTATGTTCGCTAAAAGTGAAAATGCCACACAAGCGCGGACCGCAAATCATGAAACGCGAGGCATGAATGGACCACAGTTTAAGGCAGAAAGTTGGCCATATTTTGTCACCTGAAATATAATCAAGGCACGGACCACAGAACCGTGGCCACGAATGCTGTGACTATGGCAATTTTATAATTATTAAGTATATCTTTTATTTTCTTTTTTTGAAATTTATAGGGTTTTAAAAGGGATATCTGCGGGCTAAGAGTGATTATCGATTATTATTTTTGAAATACTTGAGAGAGGGAAAAGAAAGAAACGTATGTTCTTGAGTTTTAGTGAAGAATTCTGAATCAATATTCAATGGATTACTTTGGTATTCATCATTGTGAGTATATGTCTATTGTTTTTTCTCTTCTCAAGATTGTTATTATATTTTTTATGAGTAGCTAAGTTTTATACCTAGGGTTGTGTGAACCTTGATCTATTAACGTCGATGGATCTATGAATGTAAATATTTAGGCTAGAAAGCCACTTGTATTATTAATTTTTCCATTTTGATTGTTGTTTAACGGTTGCAAATATTAAATCTTGCCTAAAGTCTGATTTTCTTGATAAAAAAATTCATGATTAGGAATAAGAATTGATACTGGAATTTGAGGCTTTCAAACCTTATCTAATGAATCGACTTATTATAAGGACAGTCAACCCAAAACTTATGACAACAGTTAAATCAAGAATCACCTAGAGGCCGAAAGGATTTAGGGTGATATTTCTCTAACTGGGTCGATAAACTTTAGAGAACTTTTAGAACTGCCTGTTCACATGTGTAATATTAACCTAGATTTAAATACAAGATAAACTTGTCACAGTTAAGAAATTTTGAGAAACACAGCCCTAGTTTAGTTCAACTATTGAAACAAATCAAGAAATTATCTCTAACCGTTATTAAAAGGATCTTTAGTTCTAAGTGTGATTCTATTTCCCCCTTTTGAAATATCGACTAAACAAATTTGAGTATTCACTTTTGACTAGTTTCGCACCTTATTCCTTGTGGAATTCGACTCCAACCTTGTTGGATTCTATATTAGATACAACGAGCACTTTATACCTATTTAATCGGTGTAATTTGACGTATCATATATCTAGCAATTAAAATATAACGGAGAGAGTACTGAACAAGTAAAGATGGATTACAAAAATGGTAAATTAAATCTTATATTTAATATTTTATTAACAGGCATGAAAAGAGCTTAAAACAACGGAAAGAAGGGAGTATTTTACATGCACATTCAATTAGTTTCTTGTCAAATTTCCATTGTAACATATGCACACGTCCCCCTATACAAATTCGCCTATGGACTTCAAATAGGAGTTTGAAGAACTATATTCTTGTGTATATAGGGATTGATGATCGCAAGAAAAAGAGAAACATATTTATGTAATGTAGAAAAGTGAAAGAAGAAAGAAATCCAGATAGGAATTGCAGTGGTATTAGCTCTAGGCATCTTCTCAATACTTTGCTTGAAATCTTTTCTTGGAGAAACTTAAATAAATATCATTAGGGGCGGTTCAAGCATATTGGGGGCCTAAGATCAAAATTAAATCGGAGGTCTTAAACAAAAAAAATATTTTATTTAAAAAATTATTTTTTTAGCTTTTTGAGATGCAAAGTCGTTAATAATTTTGTTATAATAGATTTTTCTAATAATTCTTTTTCAATTG
>JACEIK010000153.1:419050-431314 GCA_018107945.1 Datura stramonium | reverse complement strand
AACTGAAGTGGGAGGCCCTTGTATACTTGGGACCTTTCTTACTCTTCTATGAGATAGAAACATATGAACCGTTAATAGTGGAACAAGAGGGTTGATTGTGTTCTATGTCAACTTTAGTAATATGAAACTTCCCGAATGGTTGACAAATTACAAGAATGCCAGCTTGATATCCAATTCTAGTTTCTGTCCATGGATTTTTACTTTTTTATGATCTCCATGAAGACCTTCTTTGACACAACTTTTATTTGATGTCACATAATCCAATTTCTATTTCGGATTGATTTACTCTTCATGAGTACTAAAACCAAGTCTTCTTTGCATAATCGTTATAAAAGTTAAATGCATCTTTGTAACTGCCTAATTCAAGCCCAAGTGTAGGCTCAAAATCAATATGCTCTTAGACTTATTTTGTAGAATTTCTTCAGATGCAGCATCATACATGCTTCTCAAAGTCATCCATTAAACATAAAAAAGAACATCAAAGAAACACTGATTAATACTTTGTACTTCATAGTACCAAAATAATAAATAAAAATACCTATTGCACAATAAAACCAAATTCAAAAACAAAAAAGTAATTATTACTCACTAAATAAATAAACACATTCACCCTATAATTACAATTTTAAAAAGAGAATAATAGATTCAGTATTTTTTGTAAATACTTAAAAAGTTAATTAAATTTGATTGTTGCATAATGTAAACTATTTTAACTATTCACAAATAAGTGTCCTGACTTAATCAGACCATACTGATTTTGTACGGGTAAAGAGTTATTCATTAAGTTTAACTCAATTAAACAATTAATAAAAAATATTTAAATGTAAAAGAAGTAGACAAACCTGGCAGCCTTTTGCTTTGTCAATGGTAGACTCTGCTGGGTTTGTGGTTTCTTGGAATAGGGTAAGTAATACTGGTGGCTTATGGATAGAGATAAGTACAAAAGCTTTTGGAGGGTAAAAGTGGCGAGGTTCATTCCCGAGTCACGCAACTAACCGCTATACTTTTAGCTCTTTTTTTTTTCCAGTTTATCATACACAGAAATTTAACCAAACATAGAATAAACTACAAATGAATCCAGGCCTTCTAAATTTACAAGATCACGTCTTAGTTGTCTCGTTTTCATTATACAAATTAAAGTTGACCTAGGCTGTGTTGATGATTATGGGAGTAAAATGGAGCAGAGTCGTCCCCCCTTTACCAGAAGTAAAGGTCTAACAAAGGTCACGATATTCACCATGGATTTGCCAAGAGTTTTTTGGTCGAATATCCTTTGGATGTTAGCTAATCCTGAAATTTGAACTTTTATGTATGTCAGAATCCAAAACTTAAGACAAAAAAGGTTATGATTCTCACAATGCTGTTTGAATTATATGTAGTAGACAACACTAGAGATTGCTCCTCTCATGGTGGCTTTGCTATGGGGTGCGGGGTACCAGGCAGAATACAATAAGGAAAAGAACAGCTAATGACACCTGATTATCCTAATTTTATCAAATCTTTATTTCTTTCCTTTTCTGCTTATTCACTTCTTGCTTGGTTTCTTTTATGAAATTTAATTTGACGGTTGGTTAATATCAGGGTTGGTATCAGACGCATTTCATTTGACCTTTGGTTGTGGCCTTTTGACATTTTCGTTGTTTGCAATGGCCACTTCTAGAGAAAAGCCTGACCGTGTTTACACTTACGGGTGAGGTTTAAACTCTAATCTTCCTTGGAAATTCTCTGTTTTTTTGTTAAGCCTTTTGTGCTGACCTGTTTGTTAATCCTTTTTACTTGTTCATAATTGAAGTTTGTGACTTGTCAGGGCAGTTGTTAAATGGGTAGATACATACATTTCTTACGTGTGGGGGAAGTATTTTAACATGTAAATTTGTTAAAGGAGTTCCTGTGGTTATCAAAAGGAAAATCAATTTAGGTTTAGTTATTAAAGAATTAGACAAGAAAAAGTAAAATAGAAATGGAAAAAGATACCTCTCTGTTTTTATCAGTTTGTGAATTCAATAGCATCTGGAAGAATTGGAAATGCATTCCGAATTAATAGTTTAAGCCAATTAAGAATATTTCTGATAGTTTCTCTAACTTTCACAATTAGGAAAATAGCTGACAGTTTGTCTAATATTCTGACCCCTCATAACCTGTATGTTCAATTGAAAATTTCTGACTACTAAGTTTGATTTTGTTGTTGTTGCTATTGTTCTCAGGTATAAAAGGTTAGAGGTTTTGTCTGCTTTCACCAATGCTGTAAGTACATGAAACAATCACAGCTTTTTTCTTATACATTTTACTTCCATTTCTTCCATTAAAAGTGTTTTATGGCATCTCTATATGATAGCTGCAGTTTATATTTTTAGGATCGCATAAATGTGTAGCTCTTGTGTTGCTTAGCTCTTTACATGGCAGGAAATCAAAGGAACTATTATGGTGAAAGACTTTAATATTATAAAAATTGTGGAGATGACGTGCATATTGGTTGTAACTACTGAGTTACACCCATTTTTTTGAGAGTGAGAAGCACAAAAAAGCAACAAGGGTCCGCTTTGCTTAAAATGAGAATCGAAGTGCTCACTTCATTGAAGTGAAGCAACATTGTTAAAAAATATCAAAATAAACCTTTCATGGAAAAGTAAAATATCTAAATGAAAAAGAACTCAACAAAAATAATATATATATATAAACAAATCTTTCAATTTAAGAACTAAAAAGTAGAGACTCAAGTTAAATTAGCAAATCTTTCAAGTTATAAGCTGATTTCTTATAATAAATCTAAAGATTAATAGACATTTTAGGAAAAAATTGTTTAGGTTACTAGAAATAGTCTAAGGAGGTTGCATACATAATTTGAAGTCATTTAGTGGAGATTACGATGGGTTTAAACAAGACTTGCAACTAAAAACCGCAGAAGAAGTTCGTCTTTGTAGCTAGCTACGTGTTATACACTTTTGTAAATTGTTGTTCACTTGTATACAAGGTAGATATATTTTTATAAACTATTATCATTAGACAAGAAGCATGATTAACCAGGCAAGTTCTATCAGCCATCTGCAAGCACATACTGGTTGTCCTAGGCATCCCAAATCATGACTGTTTATAAATAGCAAGGGACATAAGGTTGATGCTAGCATCATTGTCGCAGAAAGCGTGGCAAAGTCATGCAAGCTTATGGTGCAAGGAATAGTGAAAGCTTTAGGATCCCCTTTTTTCTCCAGTGTAATGGCTGAGATAAATGAACCGACCCGGTGAGTGACACTAACTACCTCATTCTTCACCAACTTCTTCTCGGTCACCAAGTCTTTCATATACTTTGGCAAAACCTGGATCTCCTGAGAAACATCAACGAATGGGATATTTAAAGACAACTGCTTCAGGATGTCAAAATATTTCTTGAACTTTGCATCATTTGCCTTCTTGATCAACTTATGAGGAAATTGGGTAGATAGCTTCAGAATCGGTGCCAGAGGTTTTGGGGCCTTGACCACCTTTTCTTCGGCCTTATCATTACTCATCTTCGGCTTTTGCCTCTGTTTGAATAACCCAGTCTTCAGCAGTAACTGGAGTTTCAATCTGCACCTCACCTTTTGTTATAGTGGTGATAGATTTGACTCCCCTTTAATTCTTTGGATCATCTTATCTCTTTGTGTAGTTATAGTCATGCAATGGGAGGTTTGACCACCTCGGTTACCCCTTTGGATTCGTAATTATGTCACTAGGCAGTTGTCCTTTTTTCTTTGGGTTTTGTTCCTCGGATAGATCTCTCTCATCTGCTGTTGTACGGGTTTAGGGTTTAGGGTTTAGGGCAGGCATGCTCTTCAGTGTGTTGTCGGACATGTCCTGACAACAACTAAAGTGGCCTGCTTTGATTGGAGATGGTGGCTCATGAAGCATGCTTGACTCAAGATAAATTGAAACGGAGATGCTTTAGTATTTGTTGCTGATGCTGTCTATGTGAGAACTCCTTCGAATCTGTTGATCATCCTTTTCTGTACTGTCATTATACCTGGCAGATTTGGACCTTGTTTATGTTTTGGTTTTCAATGTGTGATGCCTGAGAAGTTTAGAGGTTTATTCGGGTGCTGGAGGTCAATCTATGCTGGGAAGTGTAAATTTGTACTATAGGAAGAATGGAAACTGTGTTTTAATTCTCCAGGATGTGCTAGACTTGTTAGATTTTATAGAGATTTGATGTACCAAAGTCTAGCTCTGTTTTTTTTTTCTGTAGTACCTTAAAGAAAGCAATCACTTTGTGCCACATGAAAGGTGGTGTCCATGTTTATATATATACAAACGCATATCGTCACTTTACATATATTTGTTTTAGGAATCTATCGCATAGTTTAAGCTATTTGCCTTGTAAAGCCTTATCATGTAGATAATATACCATTATGATATTTGTTATATTGTCACACCTACCCACCCATAAGGAGAGAGTGGCATAAGCACAATTTCATTTGTCATCTCCAAAATTTGTGCTTCTTCTTTAGATGGTTTGGTTTGGTGTCAGATTCTGGGCTCTCTCACTCAATTGCATTTATCTGGGCTAACATGGCATGCTTTTCATGTATTGCTTATGTAGGCAGCTGTTTCTGTTGTTCATGTCATTCTCCTTGGCTGTGGAAGCACTTCACGCCTTTATACAAGATGAATCTGAGCACAAGTAAGTGTCCCAAAAGTGTTTGTGAAAAATTTATAGTTGTCATCCGAGATGTAGTTGATGTTACCATCTTTTGTTAGATCATGACCTTTTTGTAAATTTATATAACTTATTTAATGAAAATAAGGTTTCCGTTAATCCAAAATAATCACACTTCAATTACTGATCTATTACACTATATAAGGCATAGGCTTTTTACTTGATTCATCAGGCTTGTGCTGTCTGAATCTTTCAAGGCTTAGAAAAAAGAAAGCTATCCTGAGATGGCCACCCTTTTTGTAGATTAGCTTATATTCTCTACTATGATATTTTTCTGAATGAGCCTTTAAAAAAAGGGAAAAGGGCTAAAAATACCCCTAATGTATTGAATATGGCTCACAAATGCCCTTAGTTAACCTATTGGGCTAAAAACGCCCTCAACCTATTTTTCTGGTCCAAAATTAATCCTAAAACTAGCGGACATATCTGATTAAAAATCTGAACTTTTAAATAGCTACGTGGCACTTTTGGAGCATTGCACATGTAATATCAGAGTCAACATTAAAACCCCCCCATATTTTTAAAAAAACCACCTGCCAGACCCTCTCACCCATTTGTTAAAATAATGCCGACCCTTTTCCTTCTTCCTCATTAGTATCTCAAGGATTTTTACCAGGCTGCAATAAAGGCATGTTAATGTAAAGAAGGATTATATCCATTTGATTTTTTCTAAGCTGTTTTGATATGTCAATGGAGCTACTCCATTGCAGATATAAGGCTTAGGTTCTGCGACATAAAGGTTTGAATTGAAGTCTTTTGTCTATAGCTCTGTGCTTTCATATCCAAATTCTCAAAATTGATTTCCTTTTTTGTTTGATTGTATTGTGTGTGTATTTCATCAGTTAAATCTACTCTCTTTGTTTGGTTGAAAAGTTTAAAATTGAGATCAATGATCTTTAATTACTCATATCATAGATATTCAAGACATAATAACAAATGCCCTGGTCTCTTCCCTCATGTTTATGGTAAAATCAACTATAAGCAATATTCTGACACTGTGGCACATGAATACAGGAGAAAAGCTACTCAGTTTCAAGAAGGAAAAGGGTCGGGGTTAATAATTCAAATGAGTGAGGGGGTCAGGCAGGTGTTTTTTTAAACATATGGGTGGGTTGTAATATTGACTCTGATATTACCTGTGCGGTACTCCAAAAGTGCCACCGTAGCTATTTAAAAGTTCAGATTTTCACTCAGGTATGCCCGTTAGTTTTAGGGTTAATTTTGGACCAGAAAAATAGGTTGAGGGCATTTTTAGCCCAATAGGTTAACTGAGGGTATTTGTGAGCCTTAGAAGATATTTGCTGAATAAGAAAAGATTTACAGTTGAAGTAGTTCTTTAATATCCACTCTTGAACTCAAGTCACTCTCTTAGTGAATATGAGCAACATACATAATTCAATGTTAGTTAGCCTTTAGTTTATAAGTTCAAAAGGCCGAATGATTTCCCTGCAAATTCAGTCCTTGTATCACCTTGCACTTCATGCTGAATTTTGGCTGCTTCCTGAAGGTTTCTGTAAATTGTTGTCGTGAATTTTATTGCAGCGTCGTCAAAGGCACCCATATAGCATGTTTAAGCCCTGAATCGAGGCTCAAAATGTGTAAAGTGCTTCGCCTCGCTTAATGTGCTCTTCTGTGTCGTCATCAAGATTCTAAGGCATACTTTTCCTTGCCGATGAGCCTCTTTTGAAGATGCAACACTAAACAATTGATATTTCACTTTATCGTAATTTTTTTTTTCCAATTTTGTGGTCATATATTTGTCATTCATACTTATAAATATTAGTCTTGGATTAAACATATATATATTTGTGTTGTTTCCCCCTTTGCGCCTTTTTTCATTAAAGCTCACTCTTTCTTTGTGCTTTGAACTTAAAGCCCCAACAACCTTAGAGCTTTTTTGTGCTTTTTGCTTTTGATAACACTGTTTTATTGTACCGTGCCTGACTGAAGTCTGCATGTAGGCATTACTTGATCGTTTCTGCTGTCACAAACTTGCTGGTGAATCTCATCGGTGTTTGGTTCTTCAGGAACTATGCACGTATTAATCTTGGTAAGCCTCTTGATTGCACTCAAAATTAATTCTTTTGCTCGCTCCTCCTTAATAAGAGAGAGAGAGAGAGAGACAGAGAGAAAGGAGGGAGAGGGAGTGGAAAGTCGAAGTGTTGACACCATCATTCTATTTCACTGAAGTGCCATCCAGTTGCTGTGCATTTGGCTGCTGTGATTGGATTATGAACGGTGTCTTTATTTGCTTAATAGGTTAGGTTAGAGACAACCTAGGTTTGATACTAGTCATTGCTCCCCTTTAACCTTTTGCTATCCTCCATGCTACAATGTGTCTCAGATAAGTTCTGTATAAGGGGGCACCTTTAACTTTTTTAGCATCTTTTGTTGTATTTTGAAACCACATAACCATGCCCATGTGATACCCTTTTGGACACAAATACACCAATACGAAGAGCTCATGTAACACAGGTTTTCCTTTCCTTTTGGAAGCCAAGCATGGTTGTTGCTCATTGCTAGCAGTAGATAAGGTATGAACTAGTTTTGCTTCACTCTGGCCACAACACGAGATCCTTTGACCAAGCTTTAGAGATACCTAAAGGATAAAGGTAGCACTGGACTCAATTTAAGATCTTATATTTATAACATAAAGTATATGGGTGGAGTGGTAGAATAAGACCAGCCCTGATTTTATCTTAATGCAAAAGTTAAGATGCTTGAATAAAGACATCACTAGATGGAATAAAGAGACCTTCGGGGAGCTTGAAGATCAATGGAGCAGAATATTGGAGGAACTAGCTCTTTTGGAGCAAGCAACAGAGAACAGACTAATGACTCAGGTTGAAAAGGAAAGGAACCAGGTTGACTCTATGTGGCTATATTGACCTTAGCTATTACATTTTCTTTTGAACTCCCTCATACACCTAAAGAAGAATCTTGATTGTTACATCTCCTTCCCATAATCTAGTTGATAAAGGATTGTACAAAGCCCCCAACCAGGAAAAATTGGCTTCTCCTTAACAAATGTACTAGTTCTCCTTACAAAATGTACTAGCACAAAGAAGAGCATCATAAAACTCAAGTTGCAGGAAATGGCCAAAATAGAAGAGGTCTCATGGAGACAAAAGTCGAGATATTTGTGGCTCAGAGAAGGGGACAAGAGCACAAAGTTCTTCCAGAGAGTAGCTAATTCTCATAGGAGGAGCAATCAGATAGACAAGTTGCAGATTGAAGAAGAAATCTCTGATGACAAAGATGACATCAAGGCTGAAATTTTCAGATTTTACCAAACTCTGTATACTGAAGAGAGGAACAAGGGAGACCTACAGTCAAGTTTGAAATCTCCAGTGTTTTCCAAGCTGAAAGAGTCTGGCTTGAAAGGAATTTTGAAGAGGAAGAAATCAGGACAACAATCTTTTCCTATGCACCAAACAAAAGCCCAGGCCTGAATGGTTTAACAATGGCTTTCTACCAAAGTGCTAGGGTCTTTATCACAGAAGAGCACAATGACTGCATTTAATAACTTCCATCAACAATGTCACATAGTTAAATCCAACAATGCTTCATTCGTAAAGCTGATCCCTAAGGAGGCTCAAACCTTAGGAACTTCAGATCTAAGTTTCATTGGGAGTGTTTACAAAATTTTGGCAAAGGTGTTAGCTGAGATATTGAATTCAGTAATATAGAAGCTGGTGTCAGGTGAACAAAATGCCTTGAAGAACAGACAGATAACTGATGCTTCATTGATTGCCAATGAGATGCTTGATCTTAGACTAAAAAATGGAGTACCAGGGATTTTGTGCAAATTGGATGCGGTGAAAGCCTTTGACAAAGTTAAATGGTCCTATTTGCTTTCGGTGCTGAAACAAATAGAGTTTGGAGATAGGTGGATTAAATGGATCAAATTTAGTTTAACTACTGTTAAATATTCTGTCTGGGTGAATAGACCTCCTGTGGGCTTCTTCTCACCTCAGAAAGGAGTAAGACAACGAAATCCCCTGTCCCCTTTCTTATTCATCATAGCTACCCCTTTCTTATTCATCTTAGCTATGGTAGGTCTGAGCAACATGTTGGACAAAGCTAAATTCAACCATTGGATTTAAGGGTTCAAAGTGGAAAGTGGTCCATTTCACTCCACCACAATCTCACATTTGCTCTATATAGATGACACCCTAATATTTTGTGGAGATGAGAAATTACAGGCGCAGTACTTAAATTGGACTTTAATGCCTTTTGAAGTTATCTCAGGACTTCCCATCAACATGAGAAAAAGCAAGATCTACTCTGTGAATGAAGTGCAAAATTTGGCAGAACTGGCAAGAGGTCATGGCATGTGAGATAGGTTCTTTTCCATCCACATGTCTTGCTCTTCCCTCGGGAGAAAAATTCAAAGCTACTAAAGTATGGAATGGGATGACAGAAAAGGTGGAAAAAAGGTTGGCGAATTGGAATATGCAATATCTGTCCATGGGAGGAAGGCTAACACTGCAATAGTGTCCTGGATAGCATCCCAAAATATATGATATCCCTTATTCCTGTGCCTTGTGAGGTGTAAAGTAATGGTTAAAGGATTAAAAATCTTTTTATTTTTGATAAAGGTAACCTTTATATTAATATCAACAGGTAGACTACACCTTAAAACTGTATAGTCCCCCTCAACAGTAGGCCAATTTCAAAGGGATCCTATCTATTAAAATACTTACAACTGTCTAGAACATAAAAAATATCTTCAATTTGTACCAACAATTCATGTTTACACCAGAAATAATATGAGGGCTATGCAATTCATCTTGAACTTCTGGATGTTGCAATGTTTGCCCTCAATACATCCCTGATTTCTCTCTGTCCAAGTTGACCACCAGATACATGCTGGGCCAATCTTCCATCTCTCCTCCATATTAGCTGGATTAGGATCACTGTTCCAATAGTTTAACACTTCCTTAATTCTTCTAGGCATCACCCACTTAATTTTCCTCAAGTTAATGAAGATCTTCCATAGTAGATCTGTCCATTTGATGTGCAAAAAAAGATGGCTAATTGTCTCCGCCTGTTCATTGCAAATTAGCATCTGGACTCTTGCTCAGCTTTTCATGTGTCAGAACCTTTTCTTTGGTCAAGAGCCACGAACCATGTGAAACAAGCTACCTTGTGAGGAATTTTCACTTTTCAGATCATCTTTTATGGCCAGCAACCCACCTGATTGTTGGAGGTAGTGAGATCTCTATAAGCTGACTTTACAGAAAACTTCCCTTTGCTGTCACACTGCCAAACCAAGCTATCCTCCTCTGCTGAAAAACCATTGAACTGAGATAGTATGTGGTAGAAATCTGCTATCTTTTCCATCTCCCAGACATTCAAAAATCTTCTAAACTTGAGATTCCATCCTTGCCCTATCCACATGTCAGCTGCTTATGCTTCTTGTTGTTAACATAAGCTGTATAGTTCTGAAAACAGATCTTTCAGTGTGTTTTCTTCAATCCAGATGTTATTCCAAAAGGAAATTTTCGTCCCATTCACAGTTTGGAAACCTATTCTTGTTTGGAATAGGGCAAAGGTTTCTGATAGATCTCCATATGCTGCATCCATAGGGAGTGGTTACTTCCCTTGTTGTCCATTACATAGATACAGGGAAGTTTATGATGCAATATTCAGGAGAGACATAAGAAATCATTATTAAAGCCTTCGTTACCTATTTTAGGTTTGTTAATTTGGAGGAGGAAGAAAATGGCGTCTAACATTCCTTTTTTTATTTGGATTTTACTAGGTCTTAAGTTATTGTTGGGTTTTTTAACAACAGTTGTACACTTCATTATTATCTGAAATATCTTAATTATAAAATTCCAAAAATGATAGTAGTAGTATATGATTAACAATAATGTGATAATCCGTTGAGCAAGCATATTGGGAGTAATTTCGATGTTCACTCCTTCCAATTTTCCCATCTTCTTTTTTTGACAACAGTGGTGTTTTGTACTTGCATGCACTTTGAGTAATCCATTGGACACCTGCTACTTCTCATCAGCACAGGTACTGGGTAGCTCTGCCACGGGTAAAAACGAAAAATCGCCCGAGGCTCAAGGTTGAGCAGAATCTACTGTGGTTCAATACGAAATGGGTTTGAAATTTTCATGTTCTGCAATGTGTCTGCTGATATCGCTTGATTCAATTTTGTGTATTAAGATTTAAGAAGCCTTTGCTAGTTGAGCTACTTAAACTGTCTTGACTTCCTTTTGCGTTTGTTGAAGATTCCTGATATGCTATTTTGTCTGCAGTCTATAGGAAAGCTGAAGATATGAATTATCATTCTGTTTGTTTGCATGTGCTAGCTGATTCCATTCGCAGGTAAGTGATTACTTGGTTATGCTCGTTATGAAATGGATCCTAGATTCAGATGCTATCCTATCAGCTGTTTTGCTCTCACTAACTTTTGTCCTGGGTTCTTAGGTCTTACTCGGTTCTACCTTTTTATTTATCAGTGCAGGTCTCATCCTGGCTTCCTGGCTGTTAACACTTGGGTAAAATTTTTCTCTGCTTTATGACAATTCATGTTTTTTGTTGACATTCATGGCCTGGCGGTGATAAAGAAGCAAAGTTGTTTACTGGGTGACCTCTTAGTGTTTTTCTATTTTCTTTTTTGGGCTTCAGAGTGAAGAATGCTGAAGTCTTATGTTTGGGACTAGTTTCTGCCACAGTCTTTTTCCTCGTCATGCCACTTTTTAGAACTACTGGTGGCATCTTGCTCCAAATGGCACCACCAAGGATCCCATCTTCAGCCTTGAACAAGTGCTGGAGGCAGGTAATTTATGTAGTATCACTATTGATTTTTTTTTTTGTTGTAATTTATTAATGTAGTATTTGATGCACAAACCATTTCAATTCAATATGAAAATTGTGCCAAACCCTGAGCTCCCCATATTAAGGTTGGGCTTATTGATTGTATAGAACCAGGCGGGTTGTAATCATCTGATGTTTGAGGTGACTGGTTATAGTTTTGGTGGTAAAGTTCAGTGTTCTCAAAGCAGAAAAGAGAAAACGCTAAAGTATATTGGGGCTTTAAGCGAAAAACACAAATCAAGTGCGAGCTTCAATGGAGAAAGATGCAAATAAAGAAAAAATGCATGTACTTTAGAAAGAGTAACTATAAACCCAAATAATATATGGACATAAGGATTGAACATTTACTAGGTACTATATTTATTGGTTAAAACTGCTCTTTTCAAGATAGAGCCGAGTAATAAGGGCACGCCTAAGCGCCTTGGTGCATGCTGTAAAGGGCTTAAGTGTGGTTCAAGTGAGGCTTTGGAGACATTGGTGAAGAACGTGTTCCCTCCCCCCCTTGCATATACTTCTTTGTGATATTAGCTAACAATGTTGGAGGCGGAGTATGGCTTGTTGTAAGGCTTTGGTGTGGTGGTTTTTATGCCTTGGAATGAAAGGGAACTTTTTGAATATAATTGTCGGAAAATTGACATTATTACGCAATATTGTCTTGCGAATGAATCTTAATGGATGTGCTAGCTCTCGTGGGAAAAAAAACATTTTGAGTTTTGGTCTGGGGGGAATCTTATTGG
>JACEIK010000153.1:399521-415094 GCA_018107945.1 Datura stramonium | reverse complement strand
ATTTATTTTCTTTCTTAAATAGTAATTAATTTGATAGTGTTACAAGAATATAATCGATCTTTGTGCGTTTAGTCATGTGTTTTTTTTTCCAAAAAAATGAAAACTGAAAAAATCCACACCTAAAATTATAGTTGTTAGTCGCAAAAATCCCTACCATCCTATATCTTCTTTACCAGGAATCTAAAACATAAAAGATTGAAGCACGATCTTGTAAGTTTATTCCTTAAAACTAAAATAAAAAATAAAGATAAAAAACCCAAACACTTCATTTTCAACTTCTTAGTGTTGACGGTCTTCTCTACCTATCATTTTTGATTTCTTTCCTTCCAGATTGTCCATCAAATGCAAGTCGGGCAATCTTCCCCATCTCTTTTGGTTGACAATTGAGTATCTTTCATTGTTCCAACAATTAAATTCAAAGGTACTTCTTGACATTGAGTCTGACACCAAAAAAATATTTTATTTGGCATGATGCATCAAAATGACATGCTTAAAAAATTATAAATAAAATTGGACAGTTCGGCCAATAATTGACGAACTGCATCTCCCTCAAATTTTTTTATATACACAGTTGAATTTCACGGCGAACTACGTATATTATTATTATTATTATTATTTTCTTTTGTTGGTTTCTTTCTCTTTTTTTTTGGTTTCTTTCACTCTAGTCACCGAGTACCTAATGTTGGAAAAAGCCAATTTGCTAGGCAATGATTTTAAGACTAATTTCAGATTTATTCTGGTATTGGAAAGTTTAGATGCCAAATTCAGATTGACATACTCTGACATCCATTTTTATGGAGGGAATGTCTGTGGTGTTTAATGGATCCTTAGTGCCCACTTACAACAACAACATACACAGTGTAGTCTCACAAAATGATCTTCCTCAGAGGCAGAGAGATTGTTTTGGATAGACCCTCAGCTTAAGGATAAACAAATTAAAGCAATTCGAAAAAATAGTAACAGATGAAACAAAATATGTCAAACATTAACTGAAGCAAAAAATAGAATAAAATAGAAGAAACAAAAGATAATAAAAATTTAAAGGCAAGAAACTACAAAAAATAATAAGACGACTACTAGTATGGACAGAGTAGCTAAACAAACACTTTATTAATAAAAAAATCTTTAGTTCTTACTAATTGGTAAAATTAAGCATTACATAATTTGTTCTTTTTTCTCCTTTTTGGTGTTGTCTACTTGTAACTGCTTCGCATAGCTTGACATATTAATCTTCAAAGGTGATTAAGAATGCTGTGATCATGAGCCTTGTTAAAAAATTCTTTCAACGAGTAGGTTCCCTTAAGCTGCCCAACCCATAAGCGTTTTAGTTTTTTCACATATTGGTGACCTCTCTCTGAATTTTGAAATGCAAAGTCATGTTGAGAAGAATAAAATAGTAAGATCATAGATGTGAGTATCCTCTCAAAGTAAGTAACATTCATTTTTTAAATACTGATATCGAGAGACATATACTTATATCTCTTAATACATGTATTTTAACATGATCAGCAAGCTCACTTGCATATTATTTGATACTTCCACAAAGGCTCGCTTGCATATTATTCAATGACACCGTGAACAAAATAAATAGTGAAACAAACCAAAAAAGAAATAAAATAAATATACACTTAGTTCGCTAGAAGATCAAACTACATAATTTAATTTCTGAAGTTCAGGCGAACTGTGCATATAAATTTTTTTCTTAAAAGAATTGTTTATGCTAGTCTTGATGTCGTTAACTGAGGCAGATGCAGTTCACCAATTATTGAGTGAACTGTCCGATTTTATTTGTAATTTTTAGAGCATGCTGTTTTAGTGCATCATGCCAAATAAAATGTCCTTTTGATGCCGGATTCACATTGACAGTACCCATTGTATACTCCTTAAGATAAAAATTATCATCCATAACTATGAAGTTTCCTTATAATGTAAAAAAAAAAGAAATAATTATCTCTGTCTTCTCTCCACATACGTAATACTAATGCACAATGAATATGTCTCTTATAATAAGATTTTCATGTGTAAGATCTGCTCCTCTGGGTAGTAACCAAGTAAAACATACAACTTTATATGAAATTTCAACTTTTCATATAATTTTTTGTGAACAACTCTCTAAAACATTATTAGAAGTGTTGAATTTCGCATAAGCTGATATAAGAAAAAGTTAAGTCTAATTTTGTGTCATTCCTTATTAACTGGTCCTCACAATATGTAATTTTATTGAACAGCTCCAATATTTTGTAAAACTCAACCAATCTGTCTCTCTCCCAATCAAACATGGATCTTCGGAAACTAAGGTTTAAGCCTTGAGAATTTCATACTTTTCCTATTATTGCCTTTTGCTATTGATTAATCCTTTAAATAGCAGGAAAGTAATCTACTAAAGCACCACTTTTCGACCAATTGGCATACCAAAAAGAAATTTTTATATCATTTCCAATTATAAGAGTGGTTTTGGTGCTGAGTTTTGGACAAAGATTCCTTATAGACTTTCATAAACTGACTCCATAAAGATCCTTTATCATGTTGGTAGTCCACTTTTTCCCCTATCATATTTATTTCTAATTACCTTCATTTATATATGGTAAACCTTCATAACCATTTTATCATCAAGTTTTGATTTTGTACCTTTAAGTTTTTTATCCCCAGACTTCCATCCTTCTTGCTGATTACTTAGTGAGTACCATTTGACAAGATGAATTTTTTTATTGTCACTATTTTTTTCCATAAAAAATAATTCTCTTGGCAACATTTATTGGGATAATAAATAGATACATCATGTATGTTGACATAATATAGAGACATCATGTATGTTGACATAATATCTAGATTGATTTGATTAGAATAATAGTCTATTTGGCCAAACTTATAAAATCAGCTTATTTTGAGAAGTACTTTTTTTAAATACTTTTGGGGAGAAGTAGCTTGTGTTTGACCAATAAATTTAAAAAATACTTTGTAGCAGCAATTAGCATTTGACCAAGCATTTGAAAAATATTTTTAAGTATATTTTTTTTTAAAAGTATTTTTCAAATAAGTGCTTTTGGGGAGAAACTATTTTTTTAACTTATGAAAAACAGCTTCTGCTGCTCCTTAAAAGTATGACCAAACATCTTATTTTTTAAAAATAAGTATTTAAAAAAAACACTTTTGGCCTCCCAAAAGCTTGGCCAAATGGGCTATAAGTGTTTCCCCCTCCCATGAAAGGTACTAGCATTTCCAATTAGCTAGTTTCTTCTCACATTTCTTTATCAATGCATTTCATATCCCTTTTGATTTCCTCATTGCTCTCAAAGACATACCCAAGTATACAGTGGACAGTTTTCCAACTTTTTCACCCGAAATATTAGCTAAACTAAAAATTTCATTTACATCATTAACTGCACATACAAAGTTTTTATTCCAATTAATATGCAAGCCTAAGATAGTTTCAAACAAGGTGAAAATCATTATCATCATCAAGTTTTCGTTATTTGCTTCAACAAAATATAGGAGTTTCATCAACATACCAAAGCTGTGAAATTATAATATACAATCAATTCTTGTATTGATCTTAAACCCCCTGATCCAATTAATATTTTTATGCTCTTTTTATTATATCACAAGTCCTTTCATGATTATGATAAAAAAGAAAGGAGAAAGAGGATCTCCTTGTCTTACTCCTCTTTGTGAAGAGAGAAATCCAATAAATGTGCCATTTCTCAGCATTGAAATCTAATAGTGCTTATGCAAAACTTTATCCACCGAATCTATCTTCCACCAAATCCTATCTTCCTCATCACATCCGACAGACCACTAGAAAAATAAAAAACAATAATACATAAGAAGAGTTANATAGTGCTTATGCAAAACTTTATCCACCGAATCTATCTTCCACCAAATCCTATCTTCCTCATCACATCCGACAGATATTTTCAATTGATATGGTCATAAGCTTTTTCAATATCCAGTTTGCATAGAATTTCAAGTTCCTTTTTTTTCTTTCATGTATCCCCACTTTCACTAGAAATTAGTATAACATCCATAATCTATCTTTCCCTATAAATGATTTGGTGGCCATCTATAAACTTGTCAACTACCTTTTTAATTCTATTAGTCAACGTTTTACAAATTATCTTATGAATGCTGCTTATTAGACTAACTGACATGAAGTCTTTGAGATTCTTGGCTCTCACCCTTTTTGAAATTAAGGCTACAAATGGCATTGAAATTTTTCTCAAAAATTATTTTTGCATAAAAATTCTGAATAACAATAACAAAATCATTTTAACCACCTCCCAACAGTATGTGAACAATGCCATAGCGAAATCATCTGGGCCAGAGTCTTTATCCCCAATGTGTGCTTTGAAAAATATCTATATGTTTTAGGGACTGAAAGGACTTTGAAACATTTCATTATTTGTCAAATTGATCATTAAAAAATTTCTCAGTTCACCTCGTGATCTTTAGTGGTCAATTATGTATACAACTTTTGATAGAAGGTGACAATATCCTTGTTTATATCTTTTGGATCCTTTATATATTTTTCTTCTATCATGAATCCGTCGATATTGTTGTACCTCATTTAAGTATTTGCAGTTCTGTAAAAATACTGTATTTCTATCCCCCCTGTTTCAATCATAATGCTTTGGATAATTATCTCCATGTCATTTATTCGTTCTGTACAATCATTTCACACATAGTCAATACCGCTTTAGCATAAATTTCCTCCTCATTTGACATCTTTGATCACGGAGCTCCTCCAACTCTACTATTTCATTAGATATGTACTGTTTCTATAAGGCCAAATTCTCTTGAGAAGTTTTACTCCGTTATTTGAACTTTTCTTTTAGTTCTTTAAGCTTAAATATGAAAATAAAATCGAGAGTTGCCTTTACTTGATAAATAGGACCATCACTCCTTAATTCTATCAAAGAAACCACTTGTCTGAAGCCATCAAAATAACTTCATAATAAGATTTTTTGGGTTCCTAATTGTCACACTGTAGCATCAAAAGGAAAGCGGTCTGAAGTGACTCTCTATAAAGTTAATTGTTTTATGTTCTTAAATCTTCATTATTCCAATATATTGAAACCAGAAATCTATTCATGCAACTATTTTGTGTCTATCCCTTTTTTTCAAGAGTAATTACTCCTTATTAGTTGTAAATCCACTAATTTCGTGGCCTTTTATGAATTCAAAAAATTCATTCATAGATCTTGTAAATCTATTGTAGTTCTTCTAATCAATCTTTTATAAAGGTAATTTTTTTTATGCTCTATTCTTTTTGTCCAACATATTTTGCGCCATAATATCTTGGCTCAATTTTTTTTTGGTGCAGCTATGTCCCTCTTGATAATTAAATCCTCTAGTTGGGTCACATGCCTATTCACGTAGACCATTAAAATTTAATAATTTTTGACATGTAATTTCCTAAAAGTACCTATGCGCTCTAGCTAGTTTCTATCTTCATGCCCTCATTTATCCACTAGGTTATAATCTTCTCTCTTCCTCCATCACCAATGGTGTCTCTACCGGAGCTTTGCACCAAACTTGAACCTCATATTAGATTCCTTCAAGTTTCATTTTTACCACCTTTGGAGCTTCCCTTTTCATCAATTTTCACCTTCAATCTTGCCCATTTCAGGTGATTTTTCAATTTAGTTTCCTCTTCAATTTGAATCCAACCACCACGAAAATCACCCACTTATCTGAACACCATTTTGGACTAGAGCTGCAATAGAAGAACTACTAGTCTATTTCAAATTTAGTTTAAATTTGGGTACTTGGTATAGAGACGATGGTTGGATGCCACCATTGGAAAGTTAAAACATACTTCTTCTAGTACCATTCTAAAGTAATAATGATAATTTTCCTTCTTCTCCGGACATTGATTATGATTATATAATGATCATGCTTGTTGAAATTCATCACATAGAAAAACTCTAAAAAATGATCTTGGAGTCTCCATCTTCTCACTGAGTTACCTTTCACCTTCAATGCATCTCTTAAGTTTTAACACATACCACTCATTGTTCTCCAACTGAAAGTTGACGTTTTGATGAGGTTTTGACTTCTTTCTGCCTATTCATATAATTTTTCTATTTTCGAGGCACATCTTGTGATTTTTTGTGGCTTAAAACCCACATCAAAGTAAATTCTTATCCCCCATGGTAACTTGACTGATCGTATCAAAATTTTTTTTCATCTTGGAGTGTCAAAAAAGGAATGTCCAAAGAATTGGAGAAAGTTGGTCCTAGGCAAATGTATCTGGGAGCTTTTCAAAAAATTTTAAAAAATTATATAAAAATACATATATCTACATGTGCAATTAAATTTTTTAAAATAGGTGTTGATATAGCTAGTTCTCTCAGTTATTTTTTCTTTTTTTAAATTAAATTGGGCAGCCACGTGGCCATTTTTATATAAATAAACAGAGGCTACAAAGTCTAAAGCAAAAAGATAAAAATACAGCTACACGATAAAATCCTAAATTGGAAAGCATTAAACTCCATTTTTTTTATTGAGAACGCATCTAATTTTTGCTGTGCTTGCCATTGCAACGAAGCTCAATCTTTGCATATTCAGATTTCCATTTTTCTATAGGTGTTTATTCATCTGGCGTCTTATTAATCGTTTTTGTTAATTTCCTATTGATTATGATGTATTGATCTCTGTTCTCTTTTATTTTTCTATATTCTAAGCAGGTATCAGGTAACCCAAGGGAGAGAGTAAGATGCGGCTCAATCAATGATCAAACTTTATGATGTTGCCGACCTGATGCTTAAGGATCTTGAAAATGCAGCAGACGTCCTAGAATCTAAAATGTATATTTCACTTTGTGATATGAAAGTTTTGACAACTTTGTATCATCCCTATCAATTCCATTGTGTTCCTTGTGATTCCGATGTTAGGGGTTGGTCCATTCTCTAAACTCATGTTGTGTTGTATATTTTTTTTGTTATATGCTTGTTGCTATAAAGATTTTTGTTGGTTTGATTGTTCCTATATTGGCTTGTATTTCCATCAGTCTATCTATATGTCTAATATTCAAGATCAAACTAATTAAGTATGTTGTTGTTGTGCTTGACCAAATGAAGCTAAAATCTTTGCTCTTCTTCATCTTAAATCTGCTTCTGCTTCGCATGTATTTCTTGTTTGTTGGATTTTGTTAGTTTTCATTCTCAAAGCAGGCATTGATGCTTATCATTTTTGAAGTGATCTAATTGCTGATAGAAGTGAAGACACTCTCTTCTCTCTCTAAAATCCCATTCAATACACTAGATTTCATGGCCTTACCGGCTACTAGCCAGGTTACTTCAGCGATCAGTCAGTCTCTTTCTATAGCTTCACCATTACAGTTCTCCAATCTTATCCATTCACAACTTCCCGCAAAGTTCCATACAAACTAGAACCCCATTGCAATCCCTACCCATAATTATGTTACCATGTTAAATTATTCCAGTGCAAACGTTGATTCCATTCTAATAAAAGAATTTCACTATATAAATGGAGAACCGATGGTCAAGTGGATGGAGGCAGAAGTGTCAAGGATAAACATTATACAGAACATACAATACACCATAATAGGAAAATTCGAAAATCCATCCCAATGCAATGGGGAGTCAAAGATGATTGCAAAATTGATTTGTTTTAAAAATCTTCATGTGTTGATTTGATTTACTTTAATGGAATATTTCATCAATATGATGTCCAAAAGTGCTCATTACATAAAATACAATGAAGGGTTTGATGTTGGGCATATTCTTATACCCATTTGCCATGTTTTTAGCCATGTTTTACCTTGTTTTGAGTTCATAATCCTAATGAAATGTATGAATTCCTGCTTATGTATGTCTTGTGAGCTAACAAATATTTTTAGATGTTTTGAGCAGGAAATCAAGGAAAAAAGACTAAAAAATGAGCCAAGGTGTGAACAAAGAAGAGTTCACGAAAGTTGGCATGGTGAGATGGCTGGCGTGGTGCGGCGCGCCAACCACTAAACTTTAGAGAAATCTGCACAAAAGTTGGTGCTATGAGTGGCATGGTGCGCCAGGCCCCTAACTTCAGAAGAAAATTTGGATCAACACCTTGGCGAGAAAAGTGGCGTGGTGCACCAGAAGCATCCCAAACTTAGAAAATGTTTCCAACACTCTAGTGCTTTGGGTGGCGTAGCATGCTAGAAGGGTCTAGCGGCTCAGAAATTTGACTAACAAATTGGTGCATTACCTGGCGTGGGGCACCCGGAGCAAAACTTCAGAGAGAAATCGAAGCCAAACCTAGTGCACTGGAGGGCGCGGCGTGCCAGGCCCTTCCTGGATAGATTTTTTTTTTGATTTTGAAGCTAATTACTTGAGGGAAAAAGCGTCATTTGAGGCCTTGATTATAAATATAACATCTAGGTCATTAGTTAGCTATCGTATATCATATTTTGGGATGTATTTGATCATTGTAAGCAGCTTTTGGGAGGAGAGACAAGTAATTAGGTTTTTCTTCTTTGCTTTATTGTTTATACTTCGAATGATGATTATGTCTTTATTTTTCCGCTTGAAAATGAGTGGATAAACTCCTATTCTAGGGTTTTGGCCATAGCTAATAGTTGAATTTGTGCTAGTATGGATTCTTCATAAAGGTTGTTTATTCTTACTTATGTGAATTGCTTATTCGTTAGATTGATCACCTTTTGGATAAATCTGTTGACTTTTTGGTTGAACTTGAGAGAGGGAACTAAAAGGATTAAAAGTAAGAATAGAACAGGTATTCAAAGACTCTTGTTCGACTGAGCTCAAGATAGAAGTTGTTGATGAGGATAGAAATATACCCTTTAACCTTATTTAGTAGAATGCAAGTAGCCACAATCGTCGTCTCGTGCTTCTCCTGCAATAATTATAGGCGTTAGGGTTCATGGGATAATTCTTGGATGTTCGGGAGAATGACAAAAAATGTGATAGTAACTTGCAGCTAGCAACCTTGGGAAGAATTAATCTAGCATATTCAAATATTGAAAACTCAACCTAAAGCGAAATTGCCATGTCCCTATATTTTCATCATCATTTGAAGTACAAACACTTTTGAAACGATTTTAGTTCAGTAGTTAATTTACATTTCAAGTTTAGTAGTATAATATTCAAACCATTCCCCATTTTTATCTATGTTTATTAGAATAGTGAAATAAAGTGTTAACCTTAAACAATTAATCTGACAAGTTTCTGAGGGATCGATAATCGAGACTTTACTGTCCTATATTACTTGATGACCATGTGCGTTTGCGTGCACTTAGGCGGCATCATGTTTTTGGTGCCGTTGTCGGGGACTTGAAGACTGATTAATCATTTTTAGGTTAGGAATTTTATTTTGCTATTTTGTATTTTACATTTTCTTTTTGGTTGTTGAAGTTTACAAGTGTTGTGTGCTCCGTGTATGCCAACTACAAGAAGTCAGGGACCACCCTTGGCTTCTTTTGATCCAGAAATTGAGAGAACCTTTTGCAGGTTAGCTATGGTGAATAACGAGCAAGCACAAGGCAACAACCAGGAGAGCGTTCCAATGCTTAACTTTGCTAGGCCGAACTTGGAGAATGCTTCCAAAGCGATCGTCAAGCTAGCCATCACTGGAAACTTCGAGTTGAAGGAAGGGACCGTGCGGTTGGTCCAAAATACTTGCCAATATCAGAGCAAGCCACACGAGGATCCTCACAGACATTTGATGACGTTCGTTGAGCTGAGTGAGAACTTTTACTATCAGAACGTATTAGTTGAGTGTGTTAAGCTTACGTTGTTTCCATTCTCATTGATTGGTGAATCCAAAGAGTGGCTTCAGAATGAGCCAGTAGGTTCCATCACCACTTAGGAGGCTCTTTCCAACAAATTCATCAATAGATCCTTCTCTTCAAGAAGATTAAAAGAGTTGAGAGGGAAGATCTCCTGTTTTGTGCAGAAAGATGGTGAGACCTTCGCTCAAGCTTGGAATGGTATAAGGGATACTTGAGAGATTTCCCATACCACATGCAGCCGGAGGAGATTATTGGGCACAACTTTATAGAGGGGTTGAAACCAGAGTCAAAGATCTTACTTGATGCCACCTCACAGGGACAAATTTTTTCCAAGAGCTATGATGAGATAGAGGTTCTTTTGAATCTCATGTCAGCAGGGAGTCAAGACTATCAGTACTTTGATGGAGGGTTCACAACAGCCAAGGTGCCAGGAAAGCTCGAGGTAGATAGTGTAGGAGCAATCCGAGTAGATATTAGCCAGTTGGTGAATATGATCAGCAAGCTTGTGACCACACTAGAAGGAAGTCAGGTTCAACAGGTTCACCAAGTCCAGACTCCACCATCATCATATGAGGTGTGTGGAGAAGGCCACGCTTATTTATATTGTCCACTAAACCCGGAGTCTGTTTATTTTGTGGGACAACAAGGTCGTGGTGGAGGTTTGCAGGTAACAATTACAACCAGGGGTAGAGGAATTCAACAAATCCCTCATGGGAAGGTAATCAGAATTTTCAAAGGCCCCAGAATAACTTTGAATCAGAATTTTCAAAGGCCCCAGAATAACTATCCAAGACCTCAAGGCCAGCAGCTTGGTAGATCACTAGAGGAGACGATGAAGCAGTGGATAGTTCACCAGTATTAGGTGGTTAATGAGATTCATAAGTCTATCCACGAGCTAGAAAGATAGATAGGGCAATTTTCCCTTCAGCAGACTAACAGATCGCAAAGGGCACTTTCGAGTAACACCGAGAAAAACCCCAAGGGAAATGTGAGCGCAATTTCTTTGCGCAGTGGAAAAGAGCTGGGTGAGGTGATCCCTAGAGATAAGAAAGTTGATGCAGAGCAGGTTTTGACATCCAGGAAAGAGGCTGGTGAGTCAAGCAACTTGCAGCCGAAATTGGTAGAAGCCAGACCACCCCCTCCATTTCCACAAAGGTTTAAGAAGCAGAAGGAGGACACCGCTTGCTAGAAATTTCTTGATGTTTTGAAGCTGGTACATGTTAACTTACCATTGGTAGAGTTATTGCAGGAAGTTCCAAAATACGCCAAGTGTCTAAAGAATATTATGGAAAACAAGAGGAGGCTTACGGAGTTCAAGTCTATGGCTCTCATGGAAGAGTGCAGTTCCCGGGTGCAGAACAAAATACCAAAGAAGCTAAAAGACCCCAGGAGCTTCACCATTCCAGTGGTTATTGGAAACAGAGAAGTTGGTTCAGCACTGTGTGACTTGGGTGCAAGAATTAATTTGATGCGTGCATCCTTGTTTAGAACCTTGGGTTTAGGTGAACCACGTCCTACCATAGTGACGTTGCAGCTTGCCGACCGACCTCTTGCTTATCCTGACGGAATCAATGAGGACGACTTGATCAAGGTGGGACCTTTCATCTTACCAGTGGACTTCATAATCCTGGATTATGAAGCAGATGCAGCAGTTCCCGTCATTTTATGGAGAGGATTCTTAGCCACTGCCGATATAGTTATAAAGGTAAAGTCGGTCAAGATGTCGATGACTGTGGATGGTCAGGAGGTAGTCTTCAATGTGTTTAGAGTGGCAAGGTTGCAACCTCATTATGAGGACTTTATAGTGAGATCAACAGTAGAACCTAGAGGGTTTAATAAAGCAGTTGAGTAGTATGTGATTCATAGAAGTTCAACAGGTGATTAGGGTACTAATCATCTCACTCGAGTGAAGGAGTGAGAAGTCTTGCATTGTGCCGCGATGTTAAATTAGACACTACACGTAAGGCAATCCGTGAATGTCGTGCCATGACTATAACTAAGGCTCTTGGTGGGAGGCAACCCATATTTCTAACATTTTTTTGGTTTTGTAGAGATGAGCAAGGCTTTTGAGGAAAAAAGAGCTAAAAAATTCTATGTCTGGGGTGAGATACCTGGCGTGAGGCACCAGGTGTTAAACTTCAGAAGGGAAAAAAAAATTCTATGTTGGTGCATTAGGGGCGTGCCGCGCCAGACCTAGTCCAAGAAGAATTTTTTTTCTAAGTGTGTGGCGAGGTGACTGGCACGCCGAGCCAGGTGTGTTTTAGCCGAAATTTTTTGGTCAATGGGTCAAATTTGACCCAAGGACCTTAAAATTACAAAAAAATCATGCCCCACCTTTATTTTAAATTACCATTAATCTTATTTCTCTAAATGTCAAAAGTAAAAAGCAAATAAAATTCTCTCTCTCTCTCCCCTCATAGGCCGTAACTCCCTCTCCCATTCCCCACCATTGTTGTCTTCTCCAAGGAGCTTGGTGAAGCTAATATCTTCATCTCAAGTAAGTGTTATTTAGTGTAAATAACATGCTCCCATGCCCTTCTTCCTTAAGTTAAAGACCCAAAATCACCATTGTTGGTGAAAACGTTGAATTTCATAATATGAATTTCATTAGCTTTAATCTCTCAAGTTATTCCATAATAATGTGTTATCCTTATTTGGGTTGCTTATTTTTGGTTGAATTTAGTAATTTTAAGTTGTGGGGATGAAGGGGATGATGAATTGAATTCATGAAATTGGTGGGTAGAGCATTGTTGTAGAGAGAGAAAGTGCTTAATTTTGAAATTCTTGAATGTGAAGATCTCGAGTTGTTGAAAAATTCATATAATTCATTGTGGAATATAGTAAATTTCATGTTGATTGTTGAATGAATTTATTGTGACTACTTCCATATGTGGGTCATTCGAATTATGACAAAAAAGTGGGAAGGTGAAAGGAATGGCCAAGGTGAGTCATTCTTGAAAAGAAAAAGATATAGAGGAGAAATGTGAGGAAAATTCATGAACTTGTTTGTAGTGTGAAGTTAGTGAATAATTTGTGTTGAGATTTGGGATGATAATAGGAGAAGTCTTGAGTACCCTATTTGAAAAATTCTCATGAGTATGCTAGCGAATTAAGTGTGGGGTCATTTTGCACCACTACACCTAATTAGCTAGCCTTTTTGTTCATGAACTAATCTTGTGAAGTTCTTAATTTTTGATTGGTAGGTGCCATGGTATGAAAAGCTGACAAAGGAAAGGAAAGGAAGTGAAGACCACTAACAAAGGTCTCAAGTGACTCTGAAAGGGAACAAAAGGGTCAAGTTCACCAGCTGCCAAGGAAACCCCTACTAGGAGGTTTGGAGCCAAAGCTGTGGAGCCTCATGGGCTAAATTGGTTCAATGCACAAAAGAAGGACAATATGCTCCGGAGAACCGGATTGACGCGTAGGTCGCCTTGAACTTGAGTTTCCAACCATCCGTGATAAGGTCCGCGAGTTGGGATTAGGATATGTCTTTTGCCGAGCCTGAGGAGTGCAACCTCACTTTGGTGAGGGAATTTTATGCAAATTGGGGCACTTCCTTCGGAGAGAGCACCAAGGGAAAAATACGGGGTTAGGTGGTACGTTTCACTACTAAGACATTCAATACCTTCCTTGATACACCTGTGGTAGACCCGTCTAAGTACTTTATTTTGATAGAGAAGCCCCCATATCGCGACATTCGTCATACACTATGTGTTGAGCATTCACAGCCTTTTGGGAAAGGGACCATAATGGCACTCACTCTACACTCTCGTTCTCCTACTTGGGTAAGGAGGTAAGATTTTGGGTTAAGATTGTTTGTGTCGTGATTCTCTTTGGGACACATATAACAGATATCACTAGAGAGTGAATCATGTTGGTGTACATGCTGATGAAAGGGCTGCCAATCAACTTTAGTGTGGTGCTCAGAGATAACATGAGGAGGTCAGGGGACAACTGCCGATGGAAGTATTGTCATGGCAGTCTCCTGACTCAGTTTTTGAGAAAGGCTTACATTGAGGAAGAAGAGGCAAATCTTTATCTACCTCTAGCAGGGCACTTGGAGAACAAGATGATTGATGTCATGAAGTTCAAGGAGCCTATCACCTCTACATCTCCACTTCTCACTATAACTGATCTCCAGATTCGGGATGATAGTTGGAGAGGTCGCATGTTCGGGATGCTAGAGTTATAGCTGAGGATCGGAGGTCCCTGGAGGAGTGGTACCTACTAACTGAGAGTGCGATGCTGATGTGTAGAGTGGGACCAACTTTTGAAGAGCCGTTGGATGATAATGAGCCCATGGTGCTGACTGATGGTGTTGATAACTTGGATAATGATGAGGAGGATGAGGCTACCACAAGAGCCATGTAGGTTGATGGCAAGGATGATTATGATGATGATCAGGAGTACAATCCTGATGATGAAGACTGTGCTTAGAGGCCCAGGAAGTTCTTTTCTCTCCCTACTTGATATATTTGTTTATGCACTGAGGACAGTGCACTGTTTAAGTATGGGTGGAGGAAATAGATTTCTTGTTTATCTTTTGTTTGCTAAATTTATAGTGGGCTATAGCGTTAGTTGTCATACTCTATGATAGTAGCTCTGTGATTAGTTAAATCTGGTATGTAATAGATAGTAATTATGATGATTGTGAACCTGGATGATGCCTTGTAATTTTTTGTTATGATTTGTTCGTCTCTAGTAGCTTGTTTGTTTGGTTTTATTTTGGAATAAATTTTTTTATTATCGTCATAGAGTAGTGACCCTTCCGATGATGGATGGATGACGATCGTCTTAAGGAAAAATTAGTCCAGATTTTTTTCATTTTTAGGATTGAGCCAGACATACCCATTTATGTGCTCTATGAAATTCCACTCAGAAGCTAAGCTAGAGGCAATGAAGTGGTCATCTTAATTGCATAAGTGAGAATTCCATGAGAGACACATAAAGTTCTTTGACTTGACTCAAGACACTCTTAGGGCTTAATGATGAAAAATGTCATTCAATATCATTGTATGAATATATAGATATAGGAAACATACTAGATTCTTGATACCATGTGAGGTGAGCTTAATTGTTGTGTTTTATACATAATGTAGCATATAAACCTTAGCTTAGTGTATGTAGGATGACTAGTTGTTAAAGAGTAAAGAGATGATTAAGACATTTTTTAAAAAAAACCATGTTTTCCATATTTGTTTTACCTTGCTGAATATTTTTCCTAGTTAACCCCCTTGAGCCATAAACCTTATTCTTTTCTTAGCCACAAAGGTAGCCTATTCCCTTTTATTGTGCGACCTCTAGAATTGTTGGTCCAAAAATATAGTCTTAGGAACTTTGAGACTTGAGACTGAAGGTCCACCAATGTATGAATGCTAGGGGAAAGGAAATAAAGAAAACTGTGAATAGTAAGAAGAGAAAGTAGAAAGAAGGGGTGCCCACAAAATATGTTGTTAACTTGTGATCTTGGGCATATTTATATGCCCAAGTGATACGCAAATGCGTCGTTTTGTCTTGTTTATCTAACAATGTTTGTACATTCTCATGTAAATTGTAGGAAAGTGTGAAATTATACCAACCAACATGATTAGCGTTGTTTTGCAGGAAAAATGTACTTTTATGGAGCTAAGATGCATGTTGGGAGGAATTGGAAATGGACTCGGAAGCGAGCAAGGAAATGGCCAAGGAAAGCAAGAAATAAAGAGGCTCCGCGATGGAGCCCTGTCACGCTGCCATCGCGGATGCATTCTGTCCGAAGGATTTAATTGGCAAAGATTCCAGAGAGGGTCTGCGTTCGTGCCGTGGCACGTTGGACCTAATTA
>JACEIK010000153.1:361139-377493 GCA_018107945.1 Datura stramonium | reverse complement strand
TTATAAGAAATTAATGAATTAAACCGAAGTTGGAGGCTTTATATACTTGAGCCTGGACAGGGCCAACGTGTCACGGAGCCAACGCGGAGGCTCCCCCTCCATGAAACGTTGCTATCGCGGAGGGGATCTGCCCCGGCTCCTTCCGCGATGGTTCGACAGGTTTCTTGTCCGGTCTTTTCCCGGGCCTTTTTCTCGCACGTGTGGCACTCAAATACTCTTAACCAACATGCTAATAGGCCATCTATGTGTTGGGAATTTTACGGGGTGTAACAATGTTCCCCATGGATTCATAACTACTTCGGGTTTTTTACACTTGCGATCTATCCCAATACTTAGCTTGTAGAACTGATAACATAGGTTCATCCAAATGACTGGTTTATCCCCATTGAATGACTATACTCAATTATTAGATTAGGTCTTTTGAGTGATTTTACTTTTACCATTATCAATTTGTTCCAAATTAACTCTCCTGCGACCCTAGCTCATGTTATACAATGAAACGTAAAATTCAAGGCTTTGTTATTCTTCTCTTTTCCTAATCTCTATTTCTCTATATTCAAGCAAATAGAGAAATTGGGCAAGTCCTAACGTTGCACATCGTTAAGAATCATTAAAGATAATGAGAGGACAATACAAACATCCATATTTGTTTAGAGTTACTTTGAGCAAATCCTAATTTGTTAATTCACCATGGTTCTCACAATTCTAGTTGTGGAAGATTTAGCCTTTCATGATTGTAAGCAAAGAGTTAGCATCCACTGAAGAAAACATAATTAAAGAACTTACAATGAAAATTGAAATAAAAATCCACTTGATTAATGCACAATTCAACTTTGATCCATTCAAGTACGATGAATCAATCCAAGAATACTAACAAGAGAACTCAAAAGTGTTATTCTCTCCTCAAAAATTTGACTCCCTAACTAAAATAACCTAGAAAAGTATTCATACAAATAATTAGAAACTTTTCGTATATTAACCGGGAAAACTAACTAACTACTACCGCCTTCTCCCATGACTTGTAACTTGATCATACGAGCAACTTCACTAGTAAAATGCCTAGAAGCTCTGAATTTGGTTAAGTTCTAGGAGCTAGTACGTCTCGTACAATGCTCCTACAAGTTTTACAATGGTGTCATGGTTTGAATCTGAGACTTCTAATATCCTCTAAATATTTCCACGAGTTTCTTGGTACGACTCATACCTTGCTCCTACGACTCGTGGTTGGCTCTCGTACCATGAGATCTGCCATTCAACTTTTCTGAACTTTACAATGGCTCCTTGGTACGGGTCGTAGGTAGTCATCATGACTCATGGCTTTCATCCATAGTAGGAGACTAATCCAAGTGCATTCCTCTGATATTTTCCACAACTCACAATACGGCTCGTACCAGGATGGTACGACTCGTACCAAAAGTCGTACTTGGTCAGTACCTTGTACACATCTTCTGGAATTTTTCACGACTTACAGTAAGGCTTGTACCACCAACGTATGGCTCGTACTGAAGTCTGTACTTGGCCCAATTTTTGCACTATTTTTCCCTCTTTCATAGCTTTCAACTCCAATACCTCATTTCCTTGAAAATAAAGCAAAAGTGCATCATATCCGTATAAACACACATAAGACCATGCATATTTTTTTAGTTTTAAGTATCGAAAGTGTAGTAAATCCATAGCACATCAACACCCTCAACATAAGATTTTTGCATGTCCTCAGGAAAACAAAACAAAACTATAAACGATGCTTAACTAGAAAGTAAAGCAGAAGACCTACAACCAACACAATAAAATTTTCACAAAAGACCATTATCAGGTATTGATCCCTTTTTCATTCAAACCAAGTCAGTTATGCATACATGAAACTACAACTCATGACATATAGGGATCTAGATATGACATCTAACTATTAGTAGAGAATTGAGCTATCACCAATGCTATCTACACAGACAACTGACAGAATGCCAAACAAACCATATACCCTCACAGGAAATGAAGTCCTCAAAACTCACAGATATATATAAATGAAACTTGGGACTAATCAAACAAAACTCTCACCCTCATAAAGAAGTTTCAAATACTGCACATCAGATACCATATGCTTGCCCTTATTTTCTCTACTTTGGTTTTTCAGAAAGTCAGGCTAGGATCACTATAGGACTTTTCTCAGCTTGTAATGTAGGCTTCGGGTTGGATATGGTAGATATGGATATTATTGACTCACCCTCCTTGTCGCAACACAACTTGACTTCACTTTTCACCTTTTTACCCCTTTTTATCTTTTTTAGTTTCCCCTCCTTATTCTCCTTTCAATTGTCACTTGTGGGTTGGTGTGTTTTTCTCATCTTGTTCAATTCTTTTTTCTTTTTTCTTTTCTTTTGAATTTCAACACTTTTCTTCCTCTTTTTTTTTCTTCTTTTGACATTTCACACCACATCCCACTTTTCTTTAAATTTTTCTTTCTTTTTCACCCCCAATTGGTCTACACACCCCTACTATAGCTACCCTCAACTTAGGCATTTTTCCTGAGTTGAGGTTCATAATGTCCAAGGAGGAGGAATCAAGGCCAAATAGGTTCATTATAAACACGAAAAAGGCAAATGGATAATCAATGAAAAATGGTCAACATTAGGCTCAAACAATGTGATCAAGGGATTTATTTTCTATTTGATAGGGAAATATAGGCTAAAAGTGGACTAAAACAAAATGACATATGATACTTTTCTAACCAACTATCCTACAACCTATGTAAAGACTAACCAGACAAGTTCTAAATCCTTTACGCAGTATTGAACTAAGCAAAAGCTCGCATTCACTCATGGTACATGTTTGCATTTATTCTACCTATATAGTTCATGTACAACTAAGCCACAATTACATATGCTAATCTACTAAATGACATAAAAATATCCATAAAAGTCATGCTTTGCAGTCAACATACACAACTAACACCAAAATTTTTAAAAAGGGTCATTTTTCAACAACTTTGAAACAAATGCATTTATTGGCTGTAAAGTACTCCTAAGATACTCCTAGTTAAACAAAACAAAACAAAATCTTAAACATGCCGATTCTACTAGATAGCATATCCAAGAGAAAAGAAACACAATAATAAAAACCCTCGGACGAATAAAAAACAAGTACACCCCCTTTTTTGAAACATGTTTTGTCCCTAAAGCATAAAAATGTAAAACTAGGAAAGGAACATACCTGTGGTGCTCTAAACGCTCCTGTCAGCTACTCAGACTTTACCATCCAGTCATGGGTTGCCTCCTATGAAGAGCCTGATTTAACATCACAACACGATGCAAGTTTCTTGACTACTCACACTTCATCAAGAAACTCGGACTCATCCTCGACTGCTAATACCACCCTAAACTCATTGGGCCTTTTCATTTACCAACATGCACTGAAGGTAACCTCCTCTTTGTTCATTCTGAATTTCAACTGGCCAGCCTCAACGTCCTCCAAAGCTCTCCCAGTTGTAAGGAATGGTCGCCCTAAAATGATGGGGACCTCAAAATCAACCATGTGATCTAAGACCACGAAGTAAACTAGGAATATAAACCGATCCACTTTAACTAGAACATCAAATAGGATCCCCACTGGCTTTTTAACTATGCGATTCACCATCAATAGCGGCATCGTAGTCGGTGTGGGGGATCGCAAGCCCAGTTGTCTGAATACCACTAATGACATCAAGTTGATGCTAGCACCTAAGTCAAAAAGTGCCTTTGCAAACTCAAAATCACCAATTTTTCACAGAATGTTGAAGGCACCTGGATCCTCCTTATTCTGGGAAAGGACCTGTGAGGCTATGGCACTGTAATGATAAAAGTTACCAACTAGGTCATAGCTCACGAACCTCTTCTTAGTCACAAGATCCTTCATTAACTTAGCATATCCGGGCATTGCGCCTCAACCAATGGGATGTTCACAGATAACTGTTACAGTATTGACAAGAATTTCTGGAACTTCCCATTTTCCACCTTCTTCTTCATCCTCTGAGGGAATGGTGGTGGTGGTCGAGCGATTGGTCTGTAAATCTGAGTTGCTCCTTTTTTCTTTCCCCTCATCAGCCTTAGACCCCTTTGCAATACCTGGAGCCTCAGTCAACTTAGCCTCTCCTGTAGCTTGTTGTTCAACAATCTTATCTTCATCATTCAATTCGATATCCTTCTGTCTCTCCATCTCAACTACAACTGGTAGGGGAGGGTCAACTATGATGTTTCCACTCCCAGTCATCACAACCATATAGTGACTGTTATTTTTCAGGTTTTGGACTGTGTTGCTAAGAAGTGTTCCCTTCTGCCTCTGACTTAGGGATGCATACATTTGACCCAACTGCTGCTCAATTTGCTTAATTGCTTTAGTGTGGGGTTCAACCTTTTGGCCCATGCTAGATATATCACCCTTAATATCCTTCAACTGCTCGTCAATTGATTTTTCCCTTTTTAGCAGCTCAACCATCATGCTTTCTAACTCCAAGGGTCTAGCATCACCCTCACGAGCCCTGGGAGGAACATAAACACCAGCGCAATTATTGTGGTAGCCATAATTCTTTCTCCATTCTCCTTCCCACTCACAACATCTTCTCCTATCCCTGTATCTATTCCTATTGTAGTTGTCTCTGTATTGGGTCCGACCTTGATTTCCCGACCCTTGGGCATCAGTCCAAAAACCTGCCACATGGTTTTCCAAGAAGTGTGCCTCCTCCTCAGAATCTAATTGCTCAAACCCCTGCTCCTGACCCTGAGCTCCAACTGCATTTACCTTCTGAGCTCCAAAGATCATAATATGCTTCGTGAGCAGGTCTAGAGATGTTCTCATATGAGCCAACTCCTGATCATGTTCCTCCTCTTTCTTGCGTTGGTCCGTAGTTATCCTTATGGCATAGGTACTTGAAGCTATCTCAGCTTCCCTGGTGTGCCAGGCCCTATTTGTCTTGGTTACTCGGTCAAGTATGACATTTGCTTGCTCCTACAAGTGACTCATCAATGCTCCTCCTGCCACCGTATCTGCTACAACCTTGGTGTTTTTGTTCAAAGACTTGTAAAATTTTTCCAACAAACTATCATCGAGAATTTTATGATTCGAGCACTTAGTATGCTTCTTCTTAAATCTCAACCAAGTTTCATGTAGTACCTTGGTCTTCAATTGTTGAAATTATAGATCTCATATTTTAGCTGCAACATCTTGGAGGGTGGAAAGAACATTTGTAAGAAGGCGTGCTTAAGCTCCCTCCAGTTGGTAATGGAGTCATTGGGCAACTTCGATAACCATAACGTGGCCTCACCAGAGAGAGATAATGGGAAGAGTCTCAACCTTATAGCATCCTGGCTTAAGCCGGGTAACCTATACACCTCGCATATGCCAACGAAATTCATCAGGTGCAGATTAACATCATTAGCTGCGTGACCATTAAACACCCTTTTCATGTTAAGCAACTAAATTATGGTGCTAGGGATATCAAACTTTTCCCTAGCAGGCAAAGGTAGAGGTACAATGGATCCAGTTGACCCGACCTCATCAACATCGGGGTCATCATCATCATAAAACTAAGGAGTATATCTCTGGCCTCTGTTACCCCTTCCATGGTGGCCAACATTTACTACCTCATCGCGAGCATCCTCGACTTCCTAAGGAACTGCCTGCCTAGCTAACTTGGCTTGATGAGCTTCTTCCGTCAATCATGCCTCTCTCTACTCAGGATTTTCCATTTTTTGCAGTGTTCGCTCTAGCTCAAGATCAAGTGGAATCGAGGGGTTTCCACTTTGCCGAGTACTTGGCATTCACTAAGCGACAACCTGTGAGTGTCAAAAATAAAATAAAACGTAAATGAGGAAATAATGACTGAAAGTTAAACACAACAATTACTCTAATACAAAGCTATATTTTCCGGCAATGACGCCACTTTTGATAACGCTAAAATCACACCCTTGAAAAAGTATGACGCAGACATTGTCAATAAAAAATTTAACAAAGGTTGGGGTCGATTCCATAGGGAATATGATCAAGATGTAGAATAACGCTAGTATTTTAGACTTTTAGTTCGATTATCTCCTAATGGGGGGATCTTTAAAGAACTAAATACGTAACAATATTGAAGATTGAAGTTGTTATCATGTTGATAAAATTAACTAGGAGGTGTTCCCTATGGATTCATAACTACTTTGGGTTTTTTACACTCATGATTTATCCTAATAATTAGCTTGTAGAATTGATAACATAAGTTCATCCAAACAACTAGTTCATCCCTATTGGATGACTATACTCAATTATTGGATTAGGTATTTTGAGTGATTTCAGTTTCACAGTTATCAATTTTGTCACGCCCCACCTTGAGAGGCATGACTAACAGCTAGTGCCATACTAGAATCTAACTAACCTGTCTAGGCTTATGCACGTCTGGTGCGAGCCTGAAACTCATCTCAAGAAAATAACGAGCTATATCTCGGCTGTAAACATAACCTCCGGCTGACAAGGCCTTATAACCACATGTAAGGAAAGTAGCTAACTAGCAATAGGAATATAAGGGAAATCCTATGCCGGCCGACAAGACCACCATGCTGTCTAGTTATGACTAAAATGAAAATCAGACAACTATAACTATACTATAGCTGACAAGGCCACTATCTAATAGCTAAACAAGGCCCCACATGCCCGTCACACAAAATAAAACATATATAGGCCCCACACGGCCAACGACAACTAACCACAGAGAAACTGTAAAATCTGCAAGCCTCTAAGAGTAGAATATTGGTCAAGATAGGGCCCCAACATACTCATACTGTACAATCAAAAGAACAAACCTTCTAACTAACTAGCTCTGGAGGAGGGGAGCTAACTATACTGCTGACTCGGGCTGGAAGCTAAGAAGGTCCTGATTGATGTCTATTCATACCTGAAGGCAAGTAATGCAGTGCCCTAAGATGGGCGTCAGTACAATATGTACCAAATATGTAAGGCAATAACTGAAAATAATTGAATAAAACTTAAGATGAAACTGAAAGTGACTGAGTGAAAGGGATAGAGACATAACCTGAATAACTTAACTTCCTGTTGTCTAATCTAACAGTAAATAGTGTAAAAAAGAACCTTGCTTGGCCCCCATAAGCCTGGAAGGTACAATCAGCACAAAATAACCCACTCCGGGCCCCCATAAGCCTTGGCGAGCACACTTCAATCTATATACCCCTAACAAGGTCAAAATGAGTCAACTAATAACCATAGCCATCCTACCAGTCCCCTAGGTCTGAAACTGAGCCCGCTTGACCCCTGAACTGTAGCTGTGTTTGAGTCAAGTGGACTCCTGCTATTTTTACCCCAAGCACCAAGCTCGACGGAGGTCTGGTACCGATACGACATAGAAATAGTCCATCCATGGAATGGATTGTATAAGGTCCTCGGACCTCATCGTCGTCCCTCACAGACGGCATACCGCTCCTTGGAGTAATGTCATCTAGCCCCTAGCGGGCAACAACACAACTAGTAGCCCTGGGTTGGTCATGGAAGGCTATACAGGGCAAAGTCAATCCTAAACTAAACACAAGTACTGGTCTCAGCTAACAATAACAACTATTCACAATAACAAAACTTCTGGCTCTCTTACTGGGGTTCAAACTATATTGCAGTACTATAGAAACTGACTTGCCGAAGGAATTCACCTTAACATACCTCGATCGTTGATTCCTGATTAACTGGCTAGTTTCAGTTTGAATTCAACCGCTCTTTCCAACTATAACTGTATTACTGGGAAAAAGGGACCAATTTTGTTACACCCCGTAAAATTTAACGATTAGTAAGCATACACGTGGATTTGATATGAATAAAGAGAGTACGACGCGTGTAGAGAAGCCTTGAAAGTTGGGTCGAACGAGGCCAAGGCGCAAGGGCCAGCACAACGTGCTAGCAACTTGGCGCCCTGGGCAGTGCGGCGTGCCAGCCCCTTGGCGCATTGAGGGGGATGCGGGGGNATTCTATATATATAGTCCTTAGTTAAATTTTAAGCTATTTTCCAACTTTCACTTCGACTAAAGAGAGTGTGAGACGAGGGTATCAAGTAATTTTCGTCCGTTTACGCTACAAACGCCATCCAAATTCAAATTAACTTCGGATATCAAAGTTTAAGCCCGTAGGGAGCATTACCACGGAGTTATCTTCGTGAAATTCACCCGGCAAATTGTAGCCTTGCCGAGCAAAAGTTGTTGGAATTCCTCCTCATACAGTCCATTCCATGGCTGGACTACTGTTATGCCGATCGACACTACATTACACCCCTGTAGAGCCTGGTACCCGGAGTGCAGTATCATATATCAGGAGTCCACCAGACTCAGACACAACTATAGTTCAGGGCCGAGCGAGCTCAATTGCAGACCCAGGGGACTGGTAGGTCAGCTATAGTTTTCTAAATGACTCATTATGACCTCGTTAGAGGTATGTAGATTGAAATGTACTCACTAGGGCTTATGGGGGCCCTGGATGGGTTATTTTGTGCTGGCTGTACCTCCCGGCTTATGGGGCCAGGTAAGGTTCTTGTTTGCATTAGTTACTAATAGATTAGACAATAAGAAGTTCAGCTATGCAGGTGGTATTTCTATCCTTTTCTTTCAGTTACTTTCAGTTTCATTTTAGTTTATTAAGTTATTTTCAGTTACTACCTTGAATATTCAGTACATCATGTACTGACGCCCTTCTGGGGTGCTGCATTACTTGCCTGCAGGTGCGGATAGACTCAGATCAGGGCCTTCCTAGTTTTTAACTAGATTAGCAGGGCAGATGACTCCTTTCCTCTGGAGCTCATAGTTAGAAGGTTGACTCTTCTTTTGTGTGTACACTTTATGGGTAGGTCGGAGTCTTGTCTTCACTTTATGGGTAGGTCGGGGTCTTGTCTCGACCAATATATAACTCCTAGAGGCTTGCAAACTGTTTCTAATTTCCTGTGGTTAGTTGTTGTTGGCCGTGTGGGGACCATATGTGTTTTATCTGGCGTGTTGGCCGTGTGGGGCCTTGTTTAGCTGTTAGTTAGTGGCCTTGTCGGCCATAGCTTAATTTATGTTGGATTTACTTTACAGTCATAACTAAACATCATGGTGGTCTTGTCGGCCCGCGTAGGATTCCCTATTATTATCTGTTTCTAGGTAGCTGTTTCCTTTTACAGGTGGCTATAAGGTCTTGTCGGCCGGGGGATGTGTTTACAACCAAGATATATCCCGTTGTTTTCTTGATTTGAGATATAGTGTTAGTCATGCACCAGAGGTGCGTAAGCTCAGTCAGGCCAGTTCAGACCCTAGTAGGGCACCAGGTGCCAGTCATGCCTCCCAAGGTGGGGCGTGACAAACTTGGTATCAGAGCAGGTTGTATCCCATGGAGTCTGCAAGCCGTGCTAAGTAGAGTCTTGCCTATGGATGTGTTGTGCACCACATACTATAGACAGGAGGCTGCGAAGCCTGTTAGGATGGTTACTCTTCCTTCCCAATCGTGCCATAGAGCTATGCTGTATAGGGATGATTCCCTAAGCTTACCGTAATATGCTTTTTTCTACAGAGAAATGTCGAACGCGCGAAAGATCTCGACTGGCAGGAAAATAGATGTTGCTGAGGAGAAGGCACCAGCAGGGTGCCTCAGTTGGAGTCGGCTTGATCTGAGGGCGACAGGGAGACTACATCTCGATCTCCCCAGCACTCTCCGCCACGCCAGGAGCCGTCCAGAGTGGCAAATGTGTCGGCACCACCTCCAACACTCTATATACCGATTCCATCAGATCAAGAGGTCAAGAGTGCTGTTTTTATGATAACTCAGATGATGGCCGCACAGCGATAGCCAGTGGCGCCAGTAGTTGTGGAGTATTCGGGAGGACCAGGTAGATCGAGGGTTCGAGAGTTCCTTGCTCTGAGTCCCCCGCAGTTTACGGGGATGGACCGGTGAGGACCCTCAGGACTTTTTGGACCAACTGTAGTGGATCTTTAGAGTAATGCATGCTGCCCCTGCAGAATCAATTGAGTTAGTGGTATTTCAAATACGGGACATAGCAATATTATGGTACGAGAGTTGGGAAAGGTCCCGAGATAGAGATGTTCCCCCTCCGACTTGGTCCAGCTTTTCAGAGGCCTTCTTGGACCATTATTTGCCATGGGAGATCCGACAGGCCCGGGTATATTATTTTTGCATCTGGAACAGGGCTCGATGAGTGTTCAGGAATATGCTATGAGGTTTGATTCCTTGGCCCGATATGCACCGACTTTTGTAGATACCATGCCAGCCAGGGTGCATAGGTTTATCGTGGGGTTGAATCCAAAATATGAAGAGACTTGTATCACAACTACTCTGCCAGAAGAAATTGATATTTCCCGTGTTCAGGCATTTGCTCAAACATTGAGGGAATCAGACAACGACAATGAGAGATAGAAAGAATGAATCAGGAGCAGCCGCGTAGGGCTAGACCGAGTGATGTGCAAACAGAAATTCAGGGCGGACCCAGGCCACGACTATCAGGAAGACCACCCAGACCCTCACCTCCACAGTAGCAGCAAGATAGTAGATTAGGCCGTTGGGGGCAGTCAAGACCCGGCGAGAGTTCACGACCATCAAGCTCACAGCAACATAGGGGGTCAGAGCAGAGTAGATTTACCGTGCCACTTTGCCCTATTTGTAGTCACCATCATCCTGGGTGATGTAGGTATGGTTCTTCTGTGTGTTACATCTGTGGGCAGGAGGGTCACCTGATGAGAGACTATCCAACCAGGGGTCAGAGTGATCGGGACCGACAGGACAGATCTTCAGTAGGGTCATGTGCCCCAACGTCTCCAGCAGGGCACAGGCTTTCAAATCTAGCTGGCAGAGGCCAAGGCAGATCAAGGGCATTTAAATCAGGCACCGATCCAGATCGCACCTATGCTTTATCAGGACGACAAGAGTCACAGTTGCCGTCGGATGTGGTGACAGGTATGCTGGATATTTGCTCTCATTCTGTGTATGTCTTGATAGACTCAGGTTCTACTTTTTCTTATGTTACACCATTAGTGTCCTTGAAGTTCGGTATTACGCCAAAACTGCTTCAGCAACCTTTTTCATTGTCTACCCACATTGGTGACTCCATCATAGCCAAGAGGGTCTACTAGGGGTGCCAGTAGAGGTTGTTGGTCGCCAGACTTTAGGAAATTTGGTAGAATTAGAAATGATTGACTTCGATGCAATTATGGGTATGGATTGGCTAGCACCATATTATGCCAATGTAGAATGTTAGACCAAAACTATCCTATTCCCCTTTCCAGGGGAGGTAATACGGGAGTGGAGAGGTAATGCATCCACGCCAAAAGGTAGGTTTATTTCCTATCTTTGGGCGAGGAAATTAATAGCGAAGGGTTGTATCTATCATATTGTCAAGGTTCAAGATGTTCAAGCCGAGTCCCCGACTCTCTATTCCATTCCAGTAGTCAATGAATTTCCAAATGAACTTCCTGGTATTCCCCCAGAATGGGAGATTGATTTTGCAATTGATTTATTACCAGGTACTCAGCCTATATCCATCCCTCCATACCGAATGGCTACTGCTGAGCTTAGAGAATTGAAGGAACAGTTGAAAGATCTATTAGTTAAGGGCTTCATCAGGCCAAGTACTTCACCGTGATGAGCACCAGACCTATTTGTGAGAAAGAAGGATGACTCTTTCCGCATGTGTATAGACTACCAGAAGCTAAATAAAGTCACCATCAAGAATAAACATCTGCTTCCCAGAATAGATGATTTTTTTGATCAGTTACAAGGGGCGAAGTGTTTCTCAAAAATTGATTTAAGGTTTGGGTACCATCAGGTTCGGGTTCGAGAGAAGGATATTCCAAAAAACCGCTTTGAGGAACAGGTATGGCCATTTTGAATTCTTAGTCATGTCATTCGAATTGATGAATGCTCCTACAGTGTTTATGGATCTGAAGAACAACATCTTCCAACCCTATCTAGATTTGTTTGTGATAGTATTCATTGATGACATCCTGGTGTATTCCCGTTCAGAAGCAGAGCACCGAGATCATTTGTGAATAGTACTCCAGATTCTCAGGGATCGCCAGTTGTATGTGAAGTATTCTAAATGTGATTTTTGGTTGAATTCGGTAGCCTTCTTGGGTCATGTGGCGTCGGATGCTGGTATTCAGGTAGACTCACAAAAGATTGAGGCAGTAAAGATATGGCCTAGACCTACAACTCCAACTGAAGTACATAGTTTTCTAGGGTTAGCCGGGTATTACAGAAGGTTTGTAGAAGGGTTGTCCACCTTAGCAGCACTTCTGACCAAGTTAACTTAGAAAACAACTAAATTTCACTGGACAGAAGCGTGTGAACAGAGTTTCCAAGAGCTGAAAGATAGATTGACATCGACACCAGTCCTAGCTTTGCCGGAGGGTTTGGAGGGTTATGCAGTATATTGTGATGCTTCAGGTGTTGGATTAGGGTGTGTTTTGATGCAACACGGTAAGGTAATTTCTTATGCTTCAAGACAGTTAAGGAAGCATGAAAAGAATAACCCCACCTATGATATGGAATTAGCCGCAGTAATTCATGCCTTGAAAATATGAAGACACTATCTATATGGCGTCCACGTGGATATTTTTACTGATCATAAAAGCCTTCAGTATACTTTTACACAAAAAGAATTGAATTTGCGGCAGCGTCGCTGGTTAGAACTATTGAAAGATTATGATGTGAACATTTTATATCACCCAAGGAAGGCCAACGTTGTAGTAGATGCCCTCAGCCGCAAATACATGGGAAGTTTGGAATACTTGAAGCCCGAACAACAGGAACTGGCCCGAGAATTGCATCAGTTAGCCAATTCGTCCGTCCGAATAGTAGACTCGGGAGACAGTAGAGCAGTGGTCAAAAATACTGCGATATCATCCTTGGTTGTAGAGGTGAAAGAACGACAGTATGAAGATCCTAACCCGGTTCAGCTCAGAGATAAAGTTCAGCGAGGGGAAGCATCAGCTTTCGAGGTAACCACAGATGGGGTATTGAGATAAAGGGGTCGCCTCTGTGTTTCGGATGTGGCAGGACTCCGCCAGTAGATCATGGAAGAGGTAAATTATTTCTATCATTCTCTTCACCCAGGTTCAACAAAGATGTATCATGACATAAAAGAAATTTACTGGTGGCCAGGAATGAAGAAGGAGATAGCGGAATTTGTAGCACAATGCCCTGATTGCCAGCAGGTGAAGGCGGAACATCAAAAGCCCAACAGATTGACACAGGAAATAGCAGCGCCTATGTGGAAATAGGAAGCAATCAACATGGATTTTGTGACCGGATTACCCTGTACCAGATGCAGAATTGATTCCATCTGGGCTATTGTCGACAAATTGACAAAGTCAGCCCATTTTCTGCCAGTCAGAGCTACCTTCTCAGCCAAGGACTATACTGAACTATATATCAAAGAGATATTTCGATTGCATGGTGTTCTAGTATCAATTATCTCTGATAGAGGGGCGTAGTTCACAGCTAAATTCTGGAAGTTCTTTCAGAAGGGCCTGGAGACGCAGGTTAACCTGAGTACAACCTTCCATCCTCAAACTGACGGACAGGCATAACGTACGATTCAGACACTCGAGGACATGTTACGAGCGTGCGTGTTGGACTTCGGAGGCAGTTGGGATGAGCATTTACCCCTTATTGAATTCTCTTACAATAACAGTTATCATTCAGCAATCCAGATGGCACCTTATGAGGCCTTATATGGGCGGAAATGCAGGTCCCCAGTTGGTTGGTTCGATGTAGGAGAATTAGAGTTAATTGGACCAGATATAATCCACCAGTTAGAAGAGTAAGTAAATCTTATCATAGAACGCTTGCTGATAGCTTAGACCCGCCAAAAATCCTACGCTGATATACGAGGTAGAAACCTGGAGTTCAATGTATGTGACTGGGTATTTTTGAAAGTTTCGCCGATGAAGGGCGTGATGAGATTTGGTAGAAAGGGCAAACTTAGTCCAAGATTTATAGGATCGTATCGAATCCTCTAGAGAATAGGTCAGGTGGCGTACGAGTTAGATTTGCCTTCAGAGTTAGAATCTGTTCACCCAGTCTTTCATGTGTCAATGTTACGGAAGTGCATAGGAGATTCGTCCTGGATTGTGCTAGTTGAGGATATCCATATTACTGAGGAATTAGCCTACAAAGAGGTTCCAGTAGCCATATTAGATAGGCAGGTTCGTAGGTTGAGAACTAAATATGTCGCGTCGGTTAGGGTATTGTGGAGAAACAAGAATAGAGAAGAGATGACATGGGAAGCTGAGGATGATATGAGATTCAGATATCCTCATTTGTTCCAAGCTTAGTACAAACTATGTAATTAAGGTAAGTTATTGATTCAATTGCTGTCTCATGATTTGTGCTATATATATTGCTCAGTTGACTCCAGCCTTGTTGTGAAATAATTGTTATAGTGTTAAGTGAAGTACCTGTGTTGGACTTTTCTGCATTTCAGGGTTTTCAGATAGTCCATATTACAGGGGAGACTCCGCCAAAATTTCTCCAGAATAATAGTTAAGAGAGTTAAACTCCTATAAATTGTAGTTGACATTNTGTGAAGTTTTCCCGCCCAGTTCAAATTGGTGCAGAACTGTGGCGTAAGGGATCTGGTCCCTGCATCGGGTTGACAGCATCAAAACCTGTAATCTAACAAACCCCAAATCTTTTAATCACCTGAGGCAACTTTGTTGATCAGTGACTTAATTAATGCTGACAAATGTGCGATACTTTCTAATTATGATTGAGCGAGGATATTAAATCCACAAAAAATTTTAAAAATATTGTTAGACTTTTGCATTAAAAAAATTATTAATCTTAAATTATATTTTCTTTTTTACCAATTTAATTTCTGAGGAAAAAGAATGAGTCACACTTTTTAAATAAAGCCCAATAAAAAATTTATAAATAAAAAAATCAAATCAAATAAATTAAAAATTAAATCAAATCGATCGAATATCCGTTCTTACTCGAGATGAGTTTAATAAAAATGCATAAATATCTGAGGAGTATTAATTTTTGTATTAAATTAATAACATCTCCGAGGAGTATTAAATTTCTATTTTTTGTTGGATTGCCTGTAATGACTGTTTATTACTCCACAACTATTAGAAGGTGGTGTTTATTTTGTTAAGCTTTTAACACGTTCGGATTTCTTTTGGTGATGCATAAATGGACGAGGATCTTGAATTTAAATCTGTCAAAAAGTATGAACAGATAAATGATTGGTCAATTAAAAATATGCAATTCAAGTATAATGTTAATGGATATAAATAGATTCTTGTGGTATAAAAAATTTTCGTAAATTCTGACATTATTATATGGAGAGATCCTCTTGTGGTGAATGCAATTATTTTGAGGTTCCTCATAAGTCTGACAATATATGAAAAACTTGATATGCACATAATGAAATTATTTTCATGTCTAGAAAGACTGAAGGATATATGAAAATCCTTGAAGAATTTAAAAGAACGAGGAAATTCTTGGTCCTAAAGAGATAGTCTGCTCCTATTAGGAGACATTGGAATAGGTTCAAACACATAATGCGGTATCTAAAAGGGATTACCGATATGAGTTTATATTATTCTAACAATTGCAGTCCCGATCTTGTTGGTTATGCTGATGCTGGGTATTTATCTCACCCACACAAAGCTCGATCTCAAACTGGCTACGTGTTCATATGTGGAGGTACTGCCATATCTTGGAGATTTAAAAAGCAGTCTCTCGTAGCTACTTCATCAAATCGTGTTGAGATAATAGCTATTCATGAAGCAAACCGAGAATGTGTGTGGTTGAGGTCCATGATACATCTCATTAGAGAAAAATGTGGTTTGAAATATGACAAATTACCCATAATTTTATATGAATATAATGCAGCATGCATAGCACAACTAAAAGGAGGATTCATAAAGGAAATAGAAAAAGCACATCTTGTCAAAGTTCTTCTACACACATGAGCTCCAAAAAAATGATGATATTAACGTGCAACAGATTCGTTCAAGTGGTAATGTGAAAAGTGGTAATTTATTAACCAAAACTCTACCAACTGCAACTTTCAAAAAGATGGTGCACAAGATCGGGATGCAAAGATTCAAAGATGTTCTAATTAGGGTGAGTTAATACGCGTTGTACTCTTTTTCCTTTTTACGAGATTTTGTCCCATTGAGTTTTCCTTGTAAGGTTTTTAATTAGTTAGCCAAAATGCGTATTATTAGATATGTGTACTCTTTTTCCTTTACTAGATTTTTCCCACTGGGTTTTTCTAGTAAGGTTTTAACGAGGCACATTATCTATCAAATAGACATTCAAGGGGGAGTGTTATAAACATATTTGTATTATAGTG
>JACEIK010000153.1:324141-335241 GCA_018107945.1 Datura stramonium | reverse complement strand
AAACAATATTTTTATTTAATTTTAAATCGTTTAAGGACTTTTTTGACCGTCTGATAAATCAACCTTTGCGTTGACATAGCCCGTCAAGTGGTTTTGGGTACCATAACAAAGCCCAACACCGAGCCCACACTTCCACCGATCCAGTAACCAGCTCCATCATCATCAAACCAATCACAACTCCCAAACATCGAAACGGATCTGTAAACTCCCTTAAACTAGACATAAATCTGAAGTTATTGCCGCAAAGGACACTGGAGTCTCTGTATGTGAATTCTGCTTTTGGTTTGTGAATTCGAATTCTCCGCAGCCTAAACCCTAATAATTCGCTGTTTATCGAATCCCTGATCTCAAACTCGTCTATTTCACTGCTACTTTAGCCAATGCAATGGTGGTCTGCAAATGTCGTAAGGTATTCTTCTCTCTCTCTCTCGTGCGATTGATGAGTTGTCAGTTCAGATGATCAAACAATTTGTAATTTTGAAAATGTTAAAAGTCGACGGTATTCAAACAAACGTGCGTTTCTATTGCAATTTGATCGGATCGGATGTTTAATTGTTATTTCAAGCGTACATTGGTAATTTTACTAAATTTCAGCTAGTAGTATTTTTATAATTTATATCTGGGTTTTCCAGATTCATTAATGAAGGCAGTAAAACCATGTTATGTTAGTGAACTGAAATTTTTATCTGGTGAATTTTTACCTGTAAATTATCATGTATGGATGGGTTGTTTACTGGCAATTTCACGCTTCATATCCATGGAGGACTTTGATTCGTGATGTTTCCTATGATTAATTAAAGCTTAAATTGTGTTGGATTGCAGGCAACTAAATTATACTGTTTTGTGCACAAAGTCCCTGTTTGTGGAGAATGCATATGCTTTCCAGAGCATCAAATATGTGTGGTAATGTATTTTTGCTATTTTACTTTCGTCTTTTACCATATTAAGTTTCTTAGTATTGAAAGTCATTTGCTTGCAGTTATTCGTGTTGAGCTTACATCTGTATTTTCCATTTGTATCAATCTATGGATTGTACTTATCGGTGAATGATAGTAAGATGAGTGGTGGAACCTTATTCAGATGATTACACTGATATCTGTATACATAAAACAACCATATCTTTCAATTTTCAGCCCTAATAAGAAAGTAGATCGGAACACTGGAACCACGGAGCACAAGATCTTTTTTTATCTGATAGGATATATGTTTGGTTTATCATCAATGACCAGTTATATTATGAAAAAGCAGTTTGAGAACTTAGCTTGAAGGGGTTAGAAGGTCCTGACGCAATCAATCTTCTCATTAACAATTTTGATCAAAGCCAATACTAGTATGCTGATTGAGCAGTCATTCTGAATTTCTGATGTTTATATTTCACTTGATCCACTAACAAAGTTCATGGCAATCAAGATAAATACATTGTGGTTAACTTTTTGTTTCCGTCAGGTGTTGTACACTAATGTTGATGAGACCAGATCAATTTAATATTCTTCCTGGGAATCTGGATTATACTATCTACCTTGCTGCATTGTTTTATTCAATTCATATTTCTATTACATTCTTGTCAAGCATTTTTGTTTTTGATCTGGCTTCAAATGAGGTCCACTTGCTTTCTTCTATCTTCCATCATTTTGTGTTTCCTTTAAGAAATCCCAATTTCAGATCCGCACCTATTCAGAGTGGGTCATAGATGGAGAGTATGATTGGCCTCCAAAATGTTGCCATTGTCACGCTGTGCTTGAAGAGGGTACTGATGCTGGGACAACTCGGTTGGGTTGCTTGCGTATGTAATCTTGCTAATCCATTGCGATATACAGAATGCCTTCCCTTAATAAGTTGATAACTTCTCTCACAGTATAAGTTACTCCAGTTGCTGCTTTTTGCAGATGTAATACATACAAATTGCTTGGTTTCACATATAAAATCTTTTGCGCCACACACTGCTCCAGCTGGCTATGTGTGTCCTGCATGTTCAACTTCGGTACGGTCTGCCTTCCACAATTATTATTCAATTATTTTATGTTGCTCATGTGCATAAGAAATTGATTGCAAGAAACTTATCCGGAAGAAATGGCTGGATCAAAGGCTCCTAGGGCTTTGGTCTAGTGGTAAGACTGCGGCACGTGATATGTGGATTAGGTGCACATCATGGGTTTGAATCCTGTGGCAGACAAATGCCTGATATTTAAGTGGGGAAGGGTAGAGGGGCAGGTCCTGTAGCCACTGAATTTTGAACCGTTTGCCATTAGTCCTTGGGGATTTCTCGGTTATAAAAAGAAAAAAGAAATGGCTGGATTAAGGTGTGAATTTCGGCGGTGTAGTCGTTGTCTTGGATTACGTCAGAGGCATAAACACATCGTCAGTATATTGAGTGTATTTGGCATCTGCAGTTAATGAAAAGCTTTCCAGTTATATGTTTACTAAAGAAATCAGGCTGAAATGATGGTTATGTTGGTGGCCTATTGAAAGACGACATCTCTTTATTAGTGGATTTGCCAGAATGCTTGTTGAATAGATTGATAATCTTTTCATTTAATCACATATTATTCACACCATAATTCAACAACTACTAATGACAAATATCAATGATAGTCTGAATGGTTACTCAATACTGACAATATAACCCCGTGTAATCACATGTGGGGTCTCTAGGGAGGGTGGGTTAACACAGACCTTACCCTTATCTTGGGAAGGTAGAGAGATTGTTTCTAGTAGACCCTTGATTCAAGGAAAACATTTCAAAGCAGGTTTGAAAAGGAAATACAATAGTGCAAAAGTAAATATTGTAGAAAAACATTAACAACAACAAATAATATGATAAATGAAGCAAAGGAACAAAAAATAATAATAACAATCGAAGGATAAGATAATAGGAGAGTGGTAATAATAATAAACAACCACTCTATAGAATTTATCTAGTCTTAGTGGCACATTCTTGTCATACAAGGCAAAATGGTTACTCAATACAATTCCATGAAATGTGTAGCGAAAATCTCTAACCAGGATGTAAATGCATATGTGATGAAATGATGAGCCTTTCTCCAGAAAAGGAGCCTTACATACTGGGAATAGTTTGTGATTATGCCGTAACTCCCCCCCTCCCAAACATAAAAGGAGAAATGAGAAAGAGAGACATAGAGAATTGGGCAAGCTTATTAGCATAAGCATTTCATGAAAAGAGCATGGAGAGTGGAAGCCTAAGAGACGACAAAGGAAATGGCAAGTAGAGTCTCTGATGAACTTCATATTGACATTATCCACTGTAAAACTGTTAAACAACAAATATTTTGCCAGTTAAACTGTTATTTAACAATATGTTTTCCTTGAGACCGGTGGTGACTTGAGTTGTTAAAATTGAATTTATGCTGAAAAGAGCTTTAATTGTAGTCACATGAATTAGAAACAGACTCTTTTGTACTTTAGCATCTGCGTTTTGTTCCTGTTCATTAAAGAATTTAACAAAATAGCAGAGAAAAGAAAATATATGTTCCATTATTCACAAGTCTATTTCTCAATGAATTCGTGAGTGTTTGATGTTTAAAGGAGGCTAGAATGGATGTCTAGCTGGTACTTTCAGGCTTAATCTGTTTGTTCACTTACATGTAGTCACTATGTTTTTGTGGTTAACCGGCTAACTGATAGATTTTTGTTCTAGTTAGAAACTAAAAGATGATTTCTTTTAGCTTACATGGCATTGGTCTAGTGGTAAGATAGCAACTTGTGATGTGTGGTTAGCCGCACGTCATAGATCCATATCCTGCACATACAAAACCCTGGTTGGTATTTAAGTGGATAAAGGTAGAGGGGCAAGCCTATTATTCGCCGAATACTGAACTTTGGGCCCTTGACCATCAGGCATCAGCAATTTCTCGGTTATTAAAAAAGATGATTATTTTATTGATAAGTAGAAAAAAATAAGTTCAGAAATAGCCATTTTGAGATCATTAGAAATGTTCGACTTTGGATATGTTGGCATCAAATCTTAGTGGTGCTGATTTGCTCTGATGCATTACCTTAAAGCTTATTTTGTCTGTCTTCATTTCTCAATCACTATTGATGTCCAAGAGGTACTTTGCTGATGCAGATATGGCCTCCTAAAAGTGTTAAAGATTCAGGATCACGCCTTCATACAAATTTGAAAGAAGCTATTATGCAGGTAATTGTGTTGTCAGTTTCAAGCAAGTGCCCTTTTCCCCCCTTTTGGGTCATTTATTTATTGGGATATTCTTGTTTTGTCATGATTATGGAGGTGCTTCTCTTTGCTGCCTGATTTGAGAATATTATAAGATGTTAATTGGATTATCATGTAAATGAAGAATAAGATACTGACACATGCATACTTCAAATTCCTGTTCTAACTATGCCATACTTTTGTTAATGATTCTAGTAATGAATGCCTAGAACCTTTTGTGTCTATGTGCTTCTTTGAGCTGAACATTTCTAGTGATCTTGATCAATTTACCCCAACCATAATGGAAAATGAACTTTCTAGATTATCTTGATATCCTGGAGTGCACCCTCCATATTTCACCATATACAGTACTAACTTCTTTATTCTGAATATTCAATTTATATTCTGTCGCACCTAAATTTCATGTCCATTAGCTGGTTGTAACATATTAGATGAAAATTTCATTGTATTTTGTTGTATCTTGGCTATGGAATATTTAAGTTAGGTGTCATAGTTCCTAATAAGATTTTCTTCTGAAATAGTCTGTGTTTTTGCTTTCAATATTGCTTGTGTGTGGGGGGCCGGGGGGAGGAATTCATTGTAGCAAACAAACCAGTTGTGAATCCACTGGCAGTCAAGGCCATGCTGACCTTTTGCTGCTTTGCAGACCGGCATGGAGAAAAATTTGTTTGGAAACCATCCAGTGACTCTGCCAGGAGCAGAAGCTCGAGGTCCCCCACCTGCTTTTGCTTCTGATCCGCTGAAGCATGTTTCAGCCGGTGGAAAAGATTCTGAAGGATTAGCTGCAATTGCGACAGGTTCGTCCAAACCGGCAAGCATGGACATTGTGGAGATAGATGGCTCCACCTCAGCACCTTCATCTATGTCTAATCACGACACCAATTTCATGAAAAGCACAAGTCCTTCTGGTGTAAGCAACTTTTTTTTTCAATGTTGCAAGAGGCGTATTATGTACTGCTGATTTTGATTTCGTGTTGTTTGGGTTTATTTGCATCTTATTCACAATGACACTCCTATCAGCCTGGAGCCACCACACGAAAGAACACAGTGCAAGTAGACAGGCAAAACTCTGAAGTATCATACTTTGCTGATGATGAGGATGGAAAGCGGAAAAAGTACACGAAGAGGGGTGAGCTCTCTTCCTTTTGATAATGTGTATATCTTTCCTAGCTGAGCTCCCATGAGTCAAATGAAAGAAAAAGTCCATTGCAATTTGCAACTAATACTTTTTCCTATGCCCTTATTGTTGCTTTTATTTTACTTGGATGGTTTTGCCAGTTGGTATTCTGAAACTGTATTTTTTAGTCTCATTTTGAAACTGTTGGGACTTTTCTGAAAAGTAGGAAGTATGATTAACTAGCATTTGTTCTCTGTATTTCATGGAGCTTTTCTTGTCGAAGGAGGGAATAAAATAAGAATTCCTTTTGTTGAACCTTTACCTTGATATATTCATGCACATCGTATTGTGATTTTGAGATTTGTCGAACTAAATCTTTAAAAGAGGGATGAAGTAGACATTCAAATGCACCAGTCGTTGTGCCACAATTTGGTTGAATATGTTAAAAATGGATCAGTTGAACCTAAATCACATGGAGTAAAGTTGTTTGAAAAGACCTATAATCTGTCGGAGTCCATACGTGCTTAGCAAAGAACACTCTCGAACACCTCGGAATCTATGAAAATCGTCCAACTAAGTCATATATCACCATCCAGAACTAACAGAGCTTTTAGAATCCAAATTCGAGCTCGTTAACCTAAAATGTTGACTTTGGTCAAACCTCTCAAATTTTAAATTCCATATGAGTGATATCACCTACTTGGAAATTATGTTTAGTCTCTGTGGTGCGGATTACATTAAGTATGGTGCTTGTCAGGAGTCTTTAATTTGGGTAGAGATTTGTATATTAATGCAAGGGTAAGCATGAGATTTAGAAAATTGTTAGCTTTAGAGAAAACATCACCTGTCTTGAAAGATGAATTACTGAGTAGGCAATGAGACGAACCTGAATAGAGCGGATTAGATATATCAGATTAATGTAGGCTACCCAATTGGTGTGGTGGTTGTTGTCGGACTAATGCCTTTTATCAGCAGGTTCATTTCGTCATAAGTTTCTGAGATCATTGCTCCCTTTTTGGTCGAGTTCCTTACCAACTCTACCAGTAACTGCACCACCACGAAAAGATGCATCAAATGCTGATGAAGTCACTGAAGGTCGTCAGCGCCATCATAAGTCTTCAAGAATGGATCCAAGAAAACTCCTCCTCATTATAGCGATCATGTAATGCTAATTCTGATTCTTGGTTTCCCCATTTTATTGCTTCCTTTCTTGATCTAATTTATTATGTTGAATTCTGCTTCTTTATTGTATAATTTAAATAGATAATAGTTAAGGCAGAAGGCTTGATAAATGATATTTAGAAGATTAGGAGATCTTGAAACCATGCTTAATCTTGTCTTAGCTATTGTTTTGAACTTGTTCAGATTGACATGTCATCATGTCACATGTCCTTTTGTGCTGTTGATTTTACACCAGGACAAACATTATCACTATTGAAAATTTTCGCCTGCCCCTTTTACTACTTATGGGAAGACTGCACAAACATATGCTTGACCCAAAATATCTGGTACACAAACCCAGCTTCAACAGAAAAGTAAAAACCTCCTGGAAGAAAGAAGTTGCTAGCTGACACCCTAAGATTACTTGTAGATTCACGACAAAACTAGTTCTCAGATGACAATGTAAAAGCTGTTTGTGTATTTTTATCGTTGTCATTAGTATTATTATTAGGTTCAGTTTTTGGTGGACATGAAACTTCTCTCCTTTCTTATGTGCAGGGCTTGCATGGCAACCATGGGCATCCTGTACTATAGAATTGCTCAGAGTGGTCTAGATGAGGAGCTGCCTGATAATGAATAGTGGTAAGTTTATGGCCATAAAGTCTTTGGTGGCCTGAGTTACGGACGGCTATCCATCACTTATCAACAGGACCGACAGAGTTGCTTATTCTTCTGCTGCTTGTACGTGCTCAGTCTTTGTTGTCATCATGTCGCTGTTTTGGGTGGAACACAAAATTCTTGGTAACCTGTGATTTATAGAGAACTTGTCTTATGACAATGATTAATGCCTCCCCAGTTCCCCTGTACCTCATTGATAACCTTCTCTCTCTCTCCTCCCATTTCTTTTTCTTGTTTGGTTTTTTAGTTACTTCTGTTTGGAATTTAAATGGAGTAACATGCTGAAATGAAATAATATCACCTCATCTCATAGTTTTTGTAATCGATTAGATTCTGTTAGTGACTTTGAAATTGATGAGATGATGTGATCAATATGAAGAATTTGATTTAACAAGGATATGCAAGCCTGAGATCTGTTTTCCCCCTCACGAAGCTCATTTCTATCATGTTAGTGATGTTAATATATCGGGAGGAGTTCTGATATTTGGAAAAAGTATGTTAGAGATGTTTTTAGCATTTTCTGCAGGCTTGGACTCTCACATTAATAGTCACATTCTCGACCTAGGAAATAACTTCTTTATGCAAGGTTTCATGGATGTTATTTTGAAGGTTGAGAAAAAATTTCTCATTACTCGCATTGATGATGAATTTTACTCCTTGCGTACTTGACCTTCAAGTACATTCCTGGTATCTGTATTGTTCTCTTTTTTTGTTCAACTGCTAATCATGTCAATAATGCCCGTCTGTAACCTTGAAATCAACTGAATATGACGTATGGAATGTAAAGTCAACTTTCATCAAGCCTTAGGTTCTGCTGCTCCTGGTTTTAACCCTTCGACTGCAAGATGGCGGTCCAAGTATTTTCAGGCAATACGTGCAGTTATTTTTTGCTCCAGCGCAAACTCCCCGTCCTCTCACTGCCACGCCTCCAAAAAAGTGTTGAATGGAACGGGAGTGGGGGTGGGGTGTGCTCTTGCAACTTGAGGGGAAGTGAAAGAAATTCGAACACAAAGAAGTCCATGTCTGCACAACTGCACAAGTATTGTACACCCTCCCCCCAAAAAAACACAAAAAGCCACAACTGTAGAAGTATTCTAGTATGCTAGTACAGGAGTTGATACAGCTGATGGCTTGCTTTTAGGTCTCATCTCATGGCAGGTTCAGTTATTTCTCAAAGAGTGGTTTGCACAAATAGCGTCTTCGGGTGCCACCTTCAAACTTTGGTTTCGTTAACAAAAATAGAAAAGTTATTATTGTGATGATTATTAAGTTGTGATGATTGCCATATTTTGGTCACAAGCCTTAATGAATTGTTAGAATTCTTTTAATATTTGCGATTGAAATTCTGACAGTTTATCAGAATTTGACAAAAAATAAAAGTGGATTAATTGAGACATTAATTAATTTAATTTTTAGTTAAGATACGATTAAAAATCTTGCAATAATAAGCTCTCTTATGTTATTAACAGGTTTAAGAATATGTCATTCATTTTGAAACAAGCATAATTTGTACAAAACTCATCAACAACTTGTTTTCAGTTTCAATACTTCTGTCAAATAAATAATTATTTTTTTAAAAAAAAGAAAATTGTAAAGCAAAGTTGAAGGGGAAATGATTTTCAGTGGCATTTATAACAAGAAACATTACTAATGAGGTTAGTTGGCATATATTTATATCAATCACGTCGTTACAATTGGATTAAAATACAGATAATGTTTGTACGTCTCGCCGCATTTGGCAATTCTCCATCTCTCAAACCACACCAATCTTCTCTCCCCTTCTATTTTAAATAAAAACAAAATGTATAGATCTATTTTTTTTTAGATGTCTTGCTTTCAAATGCAATCAAGTGGTAGTAGTTATTAGAGTAGATTACACCTTGATTCTTAATCAAAAAAGAAATTTTGAGATTTTAGAAAAATCCTGATAGAAAGTATTTTATTTATACAATTTTAAATTATTCGAGATTAGTGAACATCGAGACCAGTAAATATCGAGTAGACAACCGCTCAAAGGTAGTGGAGGCAAGATTTAGGGTAGCCTCATCGCATGAGACACGGAATGACCCTTTTATTTAGCAAAATCTTATGTCTCTATGTTCTATATTTGTTAAGACCAATGGAATTATGTGTCTGAAATTAAAAAAATGGAAATTGATCGCATCTTCAAACCATATATGTTATTCTTATAGTATATAGTTAAATCATGAATTAAAGTTTAAACTACTTCTCAACATACTCCTCACCAGCTAGCCTGATCTAACATCTTTGAAAAGTCTACTCGATTTTTCAATAAGTTTTGAGATTATACATGTCTTGTTTCGATTGTTCGTATACTTTCAATTATTGTTGGAGTGACATAACTAAAATTTTCAATTAAAAAAATCAAAATATAAAGAAATAACGTAATTATACGAGGATTTTATAGAAATTTAACATATAATATATATACTTAAAAAGTACTATTGGTGAAAAATTATACCGAATACTTTTTTTCTTTTAAAAAAATAATAATTGTAGACTATGGTAATGGTTTTATTTATATTATTTTCAAAATTCTGTTGGCCTCTTATCTTCCAACAAGACGTTCTTCCAGCGACTAAGGCTTTCAAATATATTCTCAAGAGTCAAGATAAATAAATTAAATCATATTCCTTAGATTAATATAAATACATTGTTCATGCAAGTTGATTAATTTCTACACTGACCATTTGGAACCTTTGATGGGTCATTTGCACTTTAGCTTCTAGTTTGTGCTCCTATTATTTTTTGCTTCTCGAGATATAATTTTTTTTTGCGGGGTATAAATTTATATTTTCATATCATAATATTTCATAAGTTATGCACGTAAATTTATGTCCACTCGGAATAAGTTCAAAACTGCTAAAATAAAAAATAAAAAATCAATTTATTGAAACATAAAAATTTAAAAATCAACTCATTTAAAATATAAACCGCGCGATTAAATGTAGATTTGTTTCAATGAGCAAAATATGAAAAGAGGGTACCCGGCCCAAATCTGCGGCCCACTTTGAAAAAATCAAAATTGTGTGTTGATATTTTTCCAAACTGCAGTGACGTATACTTTTTTCAAATTAATTGATGTTCACTTTAAATTAATTTTAATTGATATCCTATAGATACATATTGTTTTCCTAAAGAAATATCAATAATATATAGTTGTATATATTTTTACGACAAAACTGTGTCGAATGATACCTGAAGAGAGTCTTAGTGTAATTGATAAAATTGTTGTCCTGTGATTAGCAGGTCACGAGTTCGAGCTGTGAAAACAGACTCTTATAGCAATCCAAAGTAAGACTGCATATAATAAACCTTTATAATTTAGTTCTTTTCGAAACTCCGCACATAACAAAAACTTATTGCACCGGACTGCTTTATATCTAAGCAGTACATCTATAAAGTACATAAAATTATATGTCCACGCTAGTACAACTGGACTAACAACTTATTCTAGTTTACAATCATTGAGACCCCAAAAAATAATGCACTATACTTTATTTTAGGGAACAATTTTTTTTTTTCTTTTCCAAAAAGAAAAATAAAACATTAGTTTTAAAGAAACAAAACCATGGACATATTTGCAGACGTGCAGGCCGCCACTCCTTCTTATTTCTTGTTTAGAGAAAAATATATAGTTCAGTTTTTCGAGAATATATCCTCACTAGATTAAAGAATTTCAATTTAATGATAGATAGTTCTTTTTAATTTATATCTTACTTCATGATAACTGGAAATCACTTTACTAAGATTATTAAAATAGCATGTTTGTTTATTACGTTCATAAATAACTTTGTGAAATTAATTGATACATCACTTCATTCGTGTTATTTAATTTTTCAAGAATAAAAACTAGGACAAATATATGAGCCTTTATTTATTGAAAAAAGTATGCGATGTGACAAATATTTAGATTGTATTTATTAATATA
>JACEIK010000153.1:307107-321528 GCA_018107945.1 Datura stramonium | reverse complement strand
TATTAGACTATTATATTAGATTAGTATTAGTTAGTGATCCCGACTTAGTGAGTCCTTTCTTCCGTGATGAACTGTTGGCACCAGTCCTACATTTTGTCTCCGTGGACCGAGGAGAAAAGGGGCTCGGCGAGAAGAGGAGTGTACCATGAGAGAAGCAAGAAGGTCAACCTCTTTCAAATATACAACATGGATTCTGGCAATGTAGTTGGACTCTCATGTCGATCCGAAACTATCAGCCTCAGGTTATAGAAACACACCTGAGTGCTGACTGAACCAAAATCGTGATTTCAAACACTGTCGGGCGCATAAGTGATGTTTTAGACATTAAAAATCTCCTTCATGTTATTCCAACAGCTACAATTTGCTGAGTAGGCATTTTTTTAATTATAATTTTTTTCACCTTTAAATACTTTCTTCTTCATTTCTTACTCTTTCTTCTTCATTCTTTCTGCAGAACTTCAGATCTCTCTCCCTCTAAAACCCTCCTCTCTTTTTTTTCATCCTTCTTCTATTTATTATTTATTTTGTAAAAACTCAACCCTAAGCCCTAAACATATCTATTTTTCTTTTTCTTCATCCCTTCTTCTTCTTCATCTCCTTCTCTACATTTCTCCAAAAAAATATTAGGAAAAATTAAGTGAAATAAGAGAGCACCTGTATGAGGTATATTGCCAGGCATTTCAAATCTTTTCAGATGATAAAATCACAGAAACTCTAAAAGTGCATACAAAATTGTCGTCATAAAAATCACAAAAGACAAGAAATCCTAACTTTTCTTTTTGGTAAATTAATAACTAACCTAGATTAGTGGTAGTCTATAATCGCTGATCAATTGTAATAATTCCTTGGTGTGCAGAGAAAGAGAAAGACTAAAGAGTAAAATTAATTACTGTTTGCCAATGTGGAAATAATTTTACACGTGGACAGCCACCTGACATCTTTAAAAAAATAAAGTGGCAAGTGTATCATACGCAAGTAATGTAATTATTCAAGTGTGCTTGTATGACCCGAGGGTGATAGTTTAGGTACCAAATGCAAACTTCGCATAGTTCAGATACTAAATTCACAAAAGCATAATAGTTCAGGTGTGTTTTTGAACCTTTACTCTGCTTTTCTACAGGATCCATATTTACGTGACATAAAAAAAATAATTTCTTTTATCATATCAAATTATTTTATAATAAATTTAACTGAGTAATTTTTTAAGTGAAATATCTTAACTTGATTGAATTTATTAATAAAAAAAAAGTTAACAACTTTACTACATGAATTCTCAAAATTGATTGATATTTTAAAATATTCTTTTTCTTATTACCAAAAGTTTTGTCCAATACAAGATATCTTTAGATGTGACCTGCATTATCTCAGATTAACGGGTTGAGATATGTTTTTATTTGTCTATTTTCAGAAAATCTAAACTCTCAATAGTCCTATTTATTTATCTATTTATTAAAAATAACAGGTTAAGATATGTTTTTATTTGTCTATTTCCAGAAAATCTAAACTCTCAATAGTCCTATTTATTTATATAAAAAAATAAGAGACTACCAATAAGATCTACTAGATAATTCCATAGGAACTCGATTACTCTCAATAGTCAGAAGGTACCTTTCCACTTTGGTCGAGAGATGACTTTTACTTTTTGGACCGTTAGATATGATTTTTTCATCTTTGATTAGATTCGAGTTTTCAGAGCGGGGATGCTTCTCTTTTTAATGAGTCTTGTATTGCGATAATCCAACTTAATCGAGCTTGCAAAATGAATATAAAAAATCGAATAAATAACATTTAAAAAAAGAAACTTCAATTTTCTCCTTCAGTTTAAACAAAATAAGTACTTGTTTCGTACAAGTATTTGTTACTGACTTATCCTGTCCTTTGAAAAAATATCCAAAATATTTGTCGTTTTAGAAAACTATTGATATTACGATAAAAATACAAAAGACAAAAGAAAGTATCCTTTTAGAACTTCGGATTGAAGTAGACACGAGCTAAGAGGGGCGGAGTTAGAGTATCAGTAGCAGATTTGGTCGATAAGTAGCGTAGGCTTCAATAGACTTACCATAACGATTCTTACGAGCAATCTTAGCCACCTCTGACTCTGCTTCAAATAAACTAAACAACTTTATTTGAGGTAGCAGATAGTTTAAATGTACTCACCTATCATGATCTATGTTTTATTCCAGGATGATGTCATTTTCATTAATTAATTAGTTTATAATTGTATTATGAATGAAAGACCCGCACGTTCTCTCGATTATAAGTCCAGATATGATTCTGCAGTATCTACTTCACCAAATGATATCTCACTTCCATCTTTACCTAACTTTATGTTGATAATACTTCCCCCGTTTTAATTTTTCTTAATTCATTTTAAAAGAATATATATATATATTTTTTTGGTAACTCTTTAATTCTAAATTCCACGTGACATATTTAAGACCATAAGACTAAAGAATATTTGATACATTCTACGTATCTTTATATTAACACCATAAAATTCAAAAGTTTTTTTTTTCTTCTTAAACTTCATGTCAGGTCAAAACCAGCCAAACAAGTTGCAACGGAGGGAGCTAACAGTTTATCCTTTTCTCAGTACTATATGATTGGAATTTAAGTTTCAATCATTCTCTTACAGTTATTTAATAAGATGGATCCAGTTCATGTTTTTTGAGGCCTCTGAAGAGTCCAGTTATCGAACTGTTGGTTTAAATATTTATTCATCGCTCGGAATATAATAGAGAAATAGCTATTTGTTAAGGTGGAAATAATATAAACCTAAATTTACTGGCGTTTCAAAATCCATGAACAACTCATGGGGTTCAAACTGTTCAAATTCCAGTAAAATTTTGAAAATTTTTATTTCCTGCAGTAAGATGTGGCTAGAACACTGAATTAGTGGTCCCAAAAGTGGCTATTTACCAATTTCTCCCCTCTTAGTTGTAGCTGGTCCATTCTGAACAAATAATTGCTAGTTCAACAGAGTTGGGCTATGGTTTTAAAAACAAATCATATAAGAGTTGAAATACCAATTCCTAAAATATTGAAACACAGTATCAAACAAAGTCAATATATCCATTGTGACATTCCTACATTTAATTTTTTTTTTTGGGTTATATGTAGGAATATGTTTATATATAAATGTCTAGGTATATACCTCTATCCCTAATAATTGAGAAGGATATATATATACGATCAAATCGAGCATCTCCCTGTATAATCAGAAAGAATATGGAACCTGTGGTAGCCATGTCTGAAGGTGAATGGAGCTCCTTAAGTGGAACATGTTCTACTGAGGAGGCTAATTTCATGGCGCAGTTATTTGGTACCTGTCCAAATGAACTACCTACTAGTTCTAACATTGGACTACCAATTTTTTGGACAAGTCATGAATCAAACGTAGGAGGAACTAGTGATGTTTCAATGTATTCTTCAGAAGAGACTAACAGTACTAGCATGTACCATTTCCCAAATAGTAGTAATTCTCAACCAATGTTATTGAGAAATAACACTTCAATTACAATGGAACAGAGTAGTGTACCTCCAGCTAACAATATAATCGAAGCGGATGCAATTGAATTTTTGAACAAAGATGTATGCAATGAAAGCACGGAGTCAGGTGAAAACAATATTATGCCTGAATCTGTTCTTCATGGAAAAGGCTTGCAGCTGGGAAGAGAATATGATCAAATGCAAGTTCCAGAGCAATCAGAAAGCTCTAAGAAAAGATCCCGCTCCCCTGTTGATCATGTGAGTGTACATTCATCTGAACTCAATTGTAATGTTTCATCTGATTGATTTTTAGACTTATGATTGATCATCATCTTGTAGGTCCTGAAGAACAAGAGAAGCTTAAAGCCAAAGAAGAACACGAAGAGTGCTGCTGCTGATGAGACTGGAACTGAGGAAAACAATAATAATGTGCTGCGCAGGCAGAGCTCATTTAGTTGCTGCTCAGAAGATGAATCTAATGTTTCTAGTTATGATTTATACGGATTGGCTTCGAGCGATAACTCAAAAGGAGTTTCTGCGCCCAATGGAAAATCCAGAGCCAACAGGGGCTCAGCAACCGATCCCCAGAGTCTGTATGCAAGGGTAATTGCCAACTGCATTGTAATTATTATCCAATTCGTCTAAATATTGGTAGCTAATAAGCCTTTTTCCCCCTCTTATTACAGAAAAGAAGAGAGAGAATTAACGAGAGATTGAGGATCTTGCAGAGCCTCGTCCCTAACGGAACAAAGGTATGTGGAGTTGTACTCACTGAAACTGCATCAGCTAATGATCAGCTATGAAAATTTGGAACCTTATTTTTTTCATGATAGGTTGATATTAGCACCATGCTTGAAGAGGCTGTCCAGTATGTCAAATTTTTGCAACTTCAAATCAAGGTAACTTATATTTTTCTCTAGAAAGAACCCATAGAACGAATGTAGACTAAAAAAAACAAAGTAAAAATGTATTCCCAATTACAAGATCAAACTCGACTCTTGTATCGTGAATTCGCCTCTAAATGCGGTGTGCTATTTGTTTGGGTGGTGCAGCTCTTAAGCTCTGATGATCTATGGATGTATGCTCCCATTGCATACAATGGAATGGACATTGGACTTGACCTGAAGATTGGCATTCCAAATCCAAAATAGTAAATCGAAACATTGAATTCAGCTCAGGCATGCAGGTTTAATTCCCGTGGATATCTGAGAGCATTATCATACACGTACAAGATGACAAATTAATTATTGCCATTTGTATAATTGTCTAGTTAATTTAACACTTTAAACTAAAATACTTTGGCTGTCGTGTTATCCATTACCAACTAATCATTCTACTGATCAATCAAACATGTAAGTGTAGTAAGTTCCTCTTTGGCTGCCACAGAAACATGATGGAGTTTTATATGTTTTTTTTCTTCTTTTTTTCCTATTTGTTCAGCATTTTCTATAATGTACTTGGGCTGAATTTGATGGCACTGTATATAGGAAAATCAGATCGGCTTTATCGAAAGAAAGTTATATTGAGAATGTAAAATAAAATTACATGTTTCAGAATGAAACCATATGAATATTCTGATGGTATCAGACGGTTATTCCATTTTCTAGACTCATTCATGGGCTGGTGTCTAGACTGTACAAAAAGTTGGCTAAAGTACTCTCAAAATAACTATTGTCATGAGGTTTCAAATTCCATAAATGCAACTCCTAGACACTGTCATAGAACTTCAACTAGGAAATTTGAAAAAGCATGCCTGAAAATAGCCAGTAAATGATATTCTACCGAAAATATGAGCTATTGTAACCTGTTTTAGAAAAATTCTTTTCTTCTGGTAGAAATGGACCCATGAATGGTGAAAGAAGAAAATGTAGCAGAAACATATATCCTGCTTAAAAGCTGCACCAAATCCAACTTCCCAAAATACACTTCAGCTAATAAGCAGCCCAAAATAGTACTCCTTTAAATGAGGCTCATTTTGCAGTTCCAACAAGACGGTTGCTATTAGCTTTACACGGTTTGAAACAAATCACTCCAGAAAAAACAACTGTTTTTCAATCAGAGATCAGATTGTGAACACAACTTCAAGCAAGTTAGATCCAGGATACTCTAACCAAAACTAAAATCAGGTCTTACTACAGTAATATTCATGTGGCAAGGCATAGTGGAAGACTGGAATATCATTCACCAAGATTTTCATGTTCCAGTGTAAACCATGCTTCACATATCACACAGTCACTCATAGTACGACCCTCTTTAGTACAACAGAACCCCTCGTGACGAAAAGAGCGCCAATTTTACATGATTGCATGCACCAACTTAAATTTATGGTGATACAACTCATCCCAATTACAGCTGCAAATCCTACCACAAACTCTTTATCCTGACCCTAATCTGATGCCTAGAACATTACAAGACTCTCAAAGATACATAAAATGAGAGGGAATAGCAGATAAATTAAAAGAAAGAAAACAACTATCCTAATGTCTTTATTATCCACTGTATATAATAGACATAAGAATTTACCTTCAGTTTCTTTATCAGAAACAGAAGGCAATTGAATCTGCCACTTCATCCAACTTCTCAGAAGACTAATTACTGACAAATTTTCCATCTTCAATGCGAGCTTGGCAATATTTGGACTTCATTTTGGATATCTTGTGGCATGCCGATCTCTATTTCAAGCATGTTCCTCGTTTACGTGATTTGGAACTTCGTTTTGGCTGTCCAGCGGCATATATTGTGCCATAATAGCCCTGATCTCTGAATCCATGTATGACTGAGGAGGTAATAGCAAAGAAGGTATTAGTGTGTACCCAAACAATCAAGCAATGTCCAGAAACTAGAGTATTAAAGAAAGATTGGACAGGAAGCATGCATTGTCAAGTTTTATATTTCTGTCTTCCAGTATTAGTAATAAGCCAAGCAAGTGATTAATTAACCAAGTATCATCATAAATGTATATGTTGACATAGATAAACAAATATCTTCAACAAGAAAAAATAAGTACAGATACATAATAATTTCTTTTATTTCTTTCTTGGATAACCATGGTGTTCGGGCCAGCTTACGCGCACCTCAACTAAATCCACAGAATTTCCTTTTATTTCTTAATATATTGTACTAAGCAGGGAAGTGGGGGGAGTGGGGTTTAGTGTAAGAGTAAATAGAAAATCAAGCAGTATATAATAATAAGATAAATATTTCTTTCCTAAGCTGGTTTGAAGAACTAAAAGGATGGCTAATCTCAGCTAATCAACAATATAATTCCAAATGATTTCTAATCTTACCCTCAATCTGTATTTGTACACAAGATATGCACCACCACCAGCAAGAGCCAATCCAATCAAAATAGCCCAAACTGCAGCCCATGCCGATTTGACTTCTCTAGCTCTCTTGCCTGCAAATTAAAGTTGTCATAATCAATTCTTATTCTGGATGCATAATTATGCACATTTCTGAATGAAGTGTGGACTATATGAACTTACTTATGCAGGTATCATGGTCTCTGATGTACAGTAGGTCCCCACTGCAACTGCACTCATAACTGCCCCACGTATTTTTGCAGCTGCATTCAGGGCATTGACATGCTTTCTTTTCTTTACATTCATCAATATCTATGAAGTGGAAACACGACACAATGATAGAGTTTAAAGTTGCAGTACCATAATAGAAAAGAAGCTCTACATGTTAGAATATCTCAGTTAGCATCCGCAAAAAGCTCATCTCATATAATGTTTGCAACATGCCCAAGCAGTTCCTTTTGTTTTATTACCTTTTTTTTTTCACCAAACCCCTCAGACCAAACATTTTGCAAAAACATTACTAATGAGTAAACTGAAAACTACACCTGTTCTACATTGCTCATTTGATAATTTTGAATCATTTGGGGGTTGAGAGACCAGCTTATTCCTAATGCAATATTCCCTAATGCAAGAGCTTCATCATGATCAGGTAAAAACCGCTTACCTTCACAACTTTTAACACCATCACCTTTAAAACCTGGAGGACAAGAGCATTTGCCCTCCTCGTTATCCTGTTAGAACATGCTCAGCATTCAAATCTGAACCAATTTGAAAATGGGATGTGGAGATAAATATAAGAAAATGAAGCTACAAGAGATGATTAACCAACCACACAAGCAGAGTAAGTGTGACCATCTCGAGTGTCATGCCAACAGCCTCCATTGTTGAGTTTGCATCGTCCTCGTCCACTTGCTGAAGATAGTGAAATTAGATTATTGAAGTCTCAACATAATAACAACAGACAGCAAAATTGCGTATGCAAAAACAAAAAGCAAAAGAGAAGACTGAGGAAAGAAGCAAGAGTAAGACAAATAACAGATACATTTCTCAAGTAATAGAGTATCATAAAGGATATCAGATGGATAAGAATCAGATATGAGCCGTATTCAACTGCCGAGAGCTAGACTTATTAGATCATACTTTTCAATAAACAATTCTGGCATGATGTGTTCTACTACCTTCTACATGATAAGAACTCTTTGATTACAACGATACAACTCAACTGGGCATCTTCATTTCTTTAATATTTAAATAACTCAATTAAGGACATCTAAGGTAATAAGCATGTCTCTGCTTATCCTCCTGATTCAAACATTTCTGACAAAGCAGAAAGGGATATCAAGCAACTGACGTTACCCTTTCTATTTCTTGGAAGACGCTTTAGGCAAATGCACACCCTGATTCAAAGAAAAGAAAAGGATTCTTCTTTTTCTTCGTGAAAAAGAAAAGGATGCCTTTTCCAGTAATACACACTATAACTGTCGTTATAGAGCCTAATATTTCAGGAATATAAGATTTGATCTCATGTACAATGAATATGTATAGAAAATGTAAACAAAATATCTCCACGTGCAAATAAGAAAACTTACCCTTAATTCAGACAAAGGCTACAGTTCAGCTGGTAATTCTTTTTACGAAAATGAAATTTACTTAAATAATAGATAGAAAGCCTTTTACACTTTTGCAATAAGCTCTTCAGAAACTATATTAGCATGTGTTTGTATCTAGTTATCGCCAGTGGATAAATACTTTACTGATCATTCTATAGGATACTAAGTTCATAAATTATCTTATATCACATAAGAAAACTTCTGTTACAAACTAGTTGGCCTGATACCAAAGTACAAAGGTAATAAATATATTCAGGAAAAAAATGTTTTTGAGTCAAACATACATAACAAACTAAGGAAACACAAAAAGAATACCACTAGAATATATAATCTCTTCTCGAGAATTTTATTTATAACTAGTTAAAATTATTCAGGGAAGATGTATTTTGAATGGTGGCTAGAAATAAAAACAGCCTATAATTTGTTACATCAGTTTTTATCATGAAACAAAATCAGATGTTAGTACTTTTTGTTTTATAAAATAAACGGAACACATTTTGAAGAAAACAACTTCTATGGATAGGTCATAGACAGAAACCATTTGTTACTTTTACACTTCAAAACTACTCCCTCCATCCCAATCTATGTGGCATACTTTCCGTTTTAGTCTGTCCTAGAGAAATGTCACCTTTCTATAATCAGAAACAATTTAACTTTAGAATCCCTTTTTACCCTTAATAAAATGATTTATAGCCACACAAATGTCTAAGGTTTGTTTTAGACCACAAATTTCAAAAGGGGATCCCTTTTTCCTAAAACTTTATGCCAAGTCAAATAGTGTCACATAAACTGGGATGGAAGGAGTAATGTGTATTGGCACAATGCATCTATTTTTATTAAAATAATGAATTTTTATTTTTCATGGCTTGCACAAATCATTTCTTATAAAACTGACAAGAATCAATCTTGTAATCATTCAATCACTTATTGTGAAAGATATTTAGCCTTTGCATTGCATTCTTTTTCCAAGAACCAGTAGGTTTGATGAAATTAACCATATACAGGGATTTTCCTTCAGTTTTTCTCTAACAAACAAAGGTTTCAAGAGTAAAATGAAATAAGCTTGTTACCACAGCCCTCCAGCTGCTTCGGTGGGCAATAATTTTAAAAAAATAATAATTGTAACTTGTAGTGAGATGGAGTGGACATGATTCAATTATACTCATTTCTTTTTCATTATGAGCAAATGATGTGACTTAATAGAATTTGTCCATCGCATTTTTGTGCTCAAATCTATTGAAATCCCTTATAGGGAGCTGTAGCTCAAGAGATCAAGAGAAAAGCATGAATAATCTAATTAGTTAATGATATCCACAGTGGCATACCTTCACGTGAGATTGACAGGCTTCAATGGGAAATCTAGAAGATGTTTATCGTGGAAGAAGTGTCCAAGGATGAGCCCAAGAAGTTATTTATCGTGGAAGAAGAGCTCAAGAACGAGTCAAATGATTGTGGAGAAGAATGGGCTAACTACTACACATATTTCATGGTTCATGGAAACTTTTCCAAATTTCTTTGGGAAGATTTTTGGTATTATTTTACATGTTTTCCTAGTCTAAAGTTTCTTAGTTGGTTTTAGTATTTATTATTTTTATAAAAGTAGGATTCGAAATCCCAGCTATTTAGGATAGGATCCCCCTATATGGATTTTGTTATTTTTCATAAAAACATTATTATGAAAAAATTTAAGAGGTTTCTCTTCTTTTACACATTTGCGTATGATGATTATGGATTTATCCCGCAATCTTACAAGAAACATTCTTTAGGAAGCAAGATTAATTCTTAAGTTGATATCTTTGATTCCTATTTTCTTTTTTTTAAATAATCGTGGTGTTCGGGCCAGCTTGCATGCACCTCGACTAATTCCACGGGATACCTACCACCTTCCACCAATAACAGGTATTAGATAACTCTGTCCACCAAAGCTAGAACAAATGGGAAAAAATCAACTGATTTTTTGTCTCTGTTGGGGTTTGAACCTGAGACCTCATGGTACTCACCCACTTTATTGACCACTAGGCCACACCCTTAGGTGCTCTATTAAAGTAAATTAAAGAAGGTAATTACTAATTACTATCTCTAATTTCTTCAAAATAGGAGTCAAGATCACTTTTTTTAATCTAATTTCTTGAATTGACTCCATTAGTATCATAATTAGCTTTAATCTGCTAATTTTTAAATACCAACTCAATTAGGGTTCTTAGCACTTAAATTTGAAAACTGAAAATTTTATTCTCGAATTTCACATATCTTTAAATTCTGTATTTAATCTTTGTATTCTCGCTTTCCCATTATTTCCGTGCTTCTTTCAAGTAACAGATTCTTATTAGTTAATCTTTCTCCACACAAACTGGATAACTCCTCCTGCAACTGCTTATTCATTCACTCATTCCTTTTTTTTTTGGGGGGTGGGGNGGGATTTACTAGAATAATTAAGGATATAAGATAGAGTCAAGCTTAATTCTGTTAACAGCTTTGGACCATAAGAAACTGGGTTAGTTTCAACCATCTTGTTAATACAGTCATTTTTCATAACAAATATGTGATGCTTGTTTTCTTACGAAATTTATGTGTATCTAAACTGTACTTCATTTTAGTTTGTGGTTGTGTCACATCACCACCATACTCCTTCCACCTTTGCCCTAGGAGTCCAAAAGGATAAATATAAAGAAGACTAAACCCGGCCTCTTGAGATAAAAATGATGCATTTCACACCGACAGGTCTACAATAGTTAGAAAGGGAGCAGTCCTAAACAAACCCTCCTGGTCCTAAGCTATCTATCAAAGAGTGCTAAATAATGGAAGCATTTACTCAGAAGAAATCAAGTACACCTCGATATTTGCTTGGTAATCAACCCAGACACCTGCCAACTGATGAATACTATATCATCTTTGACGGAAGGTTTGCTAAGACATTACTTGGATTTGATTTTATACATAAGAAAAAAGACAAACCAATATACTCTTGCATGTAGAAAAAGAATATTCTTAGCATATTTACCTCCTTGTTTTTAATGATATAATAACACACAGACATACAATTATAGTAGTTGCTACTCTCGAATTTAAAGCACTGGAATCATCCATAATCAACATAGCAAGTTCTGTTAAACAACTACATTGTTAAAACCGTTGTATCAAAATGAATAGACAGACCAAAGGTGCTAGTTTACCGGTACAAGAGCTATAACCATCTCCTTTGAACTGCACACCATCAACCACAGGGCATTCACACACTCTACCACGAAATGTATCCTGCTCATACAAATTAAGAGTTCATAAAAAAAATGAGACAGAAAACCGGGAACATTAAAAAATTTGATAGAGAAACTGTTCTGAAAATTGTACAAGTCAACGCAAGAACCTTGCATGCAGTGATATTAGCAGCCTTGTCTTGCCAGCAGCCACCATTGTTATCCAGGCATTCATTTGTCTCCACATCTGTTATAAAAGAAAGAACCATTATATGTTGTGATTAAACATCTAATTGACATTTAGCTTTAAGAATCAAGTGCACTCACCATCACTCAAACAAACTGCAGGCTCAGTAGTCTCCTCAAAACCAGCACAAATAGCCTTTAAAACAGCACCCTTCTCCAATTTTCCTGAAAGAACAGGCATTAAGAAAGAAAAAGAAAGGTTCTCAGATGAAGACAGAAGTAAGCGGGTGCACTAACCTCGATATTGCCGATTGTTGACAACAAGAGTAGGTAATATGGTGACATCTCCTCTTGTTCCTTTACCAATCTGCATAGGAATTCTACTTTTCAAAATGTTTGCTGTCAAATTGGTTTAAACACAAAGAAAGATAAAGAAACTTGCTTGAGCATCCTGCTCTTCTTTCAGAACGGGGTTGTCCTCATCAGCATTAGGGTCTCCCATACACTTCTCAATTTTTCTTGAATCAAGACCTGCAGATAGGAAATACTGACTTTAATCTGTTCACTTATGATAAATGATAATTGGAGGGTGTTGAGGGGAAGCATTTATTACCTAAGGACTTGATAACAGAATCAGCACATTCCTTGTTATATTTTTTCTCCTTCATGGGACACCGAATCTGAAAATCAGTCACATAATCCCACCACACCCATGGCTTATTTGTCTCATTAGCCACTTTAAAAACACACAACTGCCTCAAGTTCTCAACAACAACGTCCTTCCCTTCATATCCAGTGCTGAAATCTTGTTCAGGATCAGGAGCACAATATCTTCCATGGTTGATACATTGAGACTTGCACTGCTTGCTTACAGTGAATGCCTGAGGGCAATACCAAGTAATATAATGCGGTGTGAATTGAGTATATCCACCTTTCTCAAGAATTTGTGCTGCACCCTTGAAATCTTTGACATATTTCATCAACATGTCACATTTGAATCCACATTCATCATTGCTACTTGTCCAGAGCTCATACTCCACACGATCATCTGGGTGGGGTACAGCTTCTCTCCAATCAAGATTCACATTAACCATTTCCCCTGCACTGACAGCTTTCTTCAACTTCTCTGCAAAGCTTTTCTCAATGAGGGCAGATGGTATTGTTATGTTCTCAATGTATTTTGCAGAAGAACCATCCGCTTCAGGCGAGTCCATGGTTATCAATCTTTCGTCGACATCATCTGCAACTAAAACTGCAGCTGCACCCGCATTTTGGGCATTCCAGACCTTCAGAGCGAAAAAGCAATCTGCCAACAAGAAAAACAGTAATTCCCCATCATTTTGAAATTTTTACAAATGACCTCTTTCTTTGATATAAAAGATTACATTCACTTTCCAGTATAATCACTGATTACTGCTCAAAGTATCAGAGAAGTATGACTCCTTTTGAGATCCAAATTCTGAAATTAAAATAGAAAGAAATAAAAGAAAAAAGAACAGAAAGTTTGACTTGAAAAGATTCGAGGGATACAAAATCAACATGAGGGGGCCTATATAATGCAACCCAACTAAAAACAATAAAGCATCCAAATTTATCAGCCACTGTTACGAAATACTAACAGAAGCACTACGAAGGATATGCCACTTAGAAACAGTAAGAAAAACAATCGGGTACTTCAAGAATTAAGCTATCAACTTCAAGTATCATTAACTAATATTAGCAAAAACTACTGATACAATCCAAAAAGTGACAAAAGAAAATTTCCCCAAACTAACAAAAATAAACTGAGATATAAGACAACGACACTGACCAAATTAACAACAACAAAAAAACTACAACTATGTGTCATAATCAAACAAGTTGGGTCAACTATGTGAATCCTCAATATCCATTCTGCTCCATTTACACCCGTTTCAATCTAATACTCAATAAATTCTCTTTTTATTAACAACGACCAAGTAAAATTGATAAAATTGACAGTAATATTCTACAAAGAGCTACGGAAGCTGAGCCAAAAAGCAAGCCCGTACTGCATACCTCCGCGATCGACGAGAACAAAAGTGGGCATGGCACCAGACTTGGACTTAAAAGAAGTCCCAGAATCATCAAAATTTCGACAACCCTTTCTGTTTTCCTTTGGATAAACCACAGTCCCGGGAAGGCTACCTCCATATTGAGGAATCCCAAAGTTGCCAATTGCACTATCGTAAGTGCCTTTAATATCATCAGGTGAAACGACCCTTAAGCTGTTCTTCTCCACCACAAAACGACCCACTACTGATTGGAATAGGTTGAGCCAAAGAAACCCTAGAAAGATAGTAGCTTTTGAAGTTTTAGAAACCCCCATTTTCTTGAGAATCCAAGAAATGAACGAGGGTATAAGAGAAAATCTCGAACGATACTGTTAATGGAGGAAACTTCTGGCTTTCTTTCTTTCTTGTTTTGTTTTTGCGACTTGCTTGTGTTGAGTGTTCTGATAAATCTGAGTGAATGCCAAGTTACGGTTTAATTTCAGTATTTGGGAATATATTAGGCTTCGATAAAGTTTTTGTCTAATTCTATTTTGCAATCTTATTTTAAAATAGATTAAGAGCCTGTCTTGAATTTACTTATTTCAAGTATTTATAAATTAAAGAT
>JACEIK010000153.1:205516-301370 GCA_018107945.1 Datura stramonium | reverse complement strand
CATATCAATAACATTTTTTCAGCTTAAGCACTTTTATCCAAACACATAACTACTTATTTATAAAATAAGTTTCAGCACTTAAAAAGTGCTTTAAGCACTTATATTTAAAAATCACTTTTTTTCAGCTAAACCAAACGGACTTTAAGTTTAGTGTTCTCAAGATCTTCCTACTTTTTTTGTCTTATTAGGTAAATCAAAGGTGAATTTAGAACAAGTTCTCACGGTTTTATATTTGAATTTTTGTACATATATAAAAATAATTATATATAGAGAAAAAATAATATCACACTCATTTATAATGTCACGACTCTAATTAAATTTTATAATTTTTCAACCAAGGATGACCACTCTTTAGCTTGACCATCATCTAATTCCATCAATTTTAATTTCCTAGCATAAATTCACCATCTCTGTTGTTTCTACATACGTTGCAAAAAAATTACAATACCCGTGGACAATATACATATATCTACGACCACTTGGTTGTATTTTGTTGACAAAATGATCCGTCAATGCAAGAATTAAGGTACTTTTCTGCTTACACACATTGTATGAGACAGGACTCTATTTTTTTTTAAATATCACTTGTTGAAGATTTTGTCTTAAAAAGACGTCTCACGTTAAGAAATGGGTCAAGTCTTATAAATAGTTTAATTATTTGTGTCTCTTTTGACGAAGAACATTGGAGTCCATGGTATCAATTCGCGTTGGCTGCCCTATATTATGCTCTGAGTTATAGTATAAAAAATTAATTAAACCGGTGTCTAGTAAAATTAATGCTATGAATAACATCACATTAACAATTGAAATTTTTAAAAATTTAAAAATTGTACAAAATAGTATAGTTGTATCAAATACTTTGATGATGAAAGAAACACTTGTTAATCAGTAAAAGCAGAGTAGAAAAGAATCAAACAAATTTAGCAAAATTTACAGTTGAGATCATCTTGTCTGGATTTTAAAAATTGAACACCACAAAGTAGTAATTCTGCAGCAGTCGCAGTTTTCTATGCTTTCCTATGGCGGAGATTATCAACAGAAATCGTCCCTTGTAAATTGCTGGCAGCAGTCAATCTGGAGCCATTCTTATTGGAAACAGGGGAAAGCAGAGAAGCAGCTCTGTTATTGAAGCTTCTGGGCTGAGGCAGATCCGAGAAATCAACAGCCACCGGAGGCAGAAACTCCGATCGAGTTCTCCGGTGAGAAGATCCCTCGATGGAATCAGATCCGACAAGCATGTGGTAGCTCCGGTTAGAGGTGTCGGAAAGGCATCGGAAACTGTTGTGGTGAGGCCTCTGTTTCTTCATGGCGTGGAGGAGAAATGGGATTAGACCTTCCATGGACTTGCTGGTTTGCGATATACTAGTTTAATTTTGTGTTTTTAGCTCTTTAGCTTTTGATGTTAGAAATGGCCATGGCTGACATTTATTTATAGTGTGGAGAAACCAAGTTTCAGATTAGGAGGATATGGATGCCAACAGACACTGAGGTTGATTAGTGCAAAATTGTCAAACGTCCATATATTTTTTTCACTTTTTTGACGGGTTTGTTCATAAAGTTAAAGATACAATTGTCTTTGACTATACTCTTTTAATAAAAAAAAATTTAAAATAATAAGAGAAAAGGGTTTAAAATGTTTTTAAATGACGTGAAATTGAATAAAAATGTCTTCGTCAATAGTTTGAGTTAAAAATATCTCTGTCGTCAATGTTTTAATCCAAAAATGCATCTACAGTTAATAATTTGATAAAAAAATGTCTCTGTTATTATTTTTGAGTCAAAAATATTCTTTTTCTAATAAAACATAATTTAAGGGCATAATTATATTTGAATTATGAAATACAACTTTAAAAATAAAAAATAAATGGGAAAACAGATACAACTTGAAGTTAATTTTTTTTTTTTTAAAGTGAATATTCTTTATTGCCAAACATGTCCTTAAAAACACACGACTAGATCATGATTTCTGAACATTGGAGGACCATAAATTAGGCATGACAAGGTTATTTTTGAGAAAATACAATGGACTTGCCTCCATATGATTTGTCTTGGGTTGTTAGTAGGTGAAATATAACAAAGTTACATAGCATGTGATATAAGATTTACTTTATTAATGGTAAATTTGCATTCAACTAATTGTGACTTGCCCTTACACTATTCTCACCTAACCTGCTAAATTTTAGACCAGCTACATAAACATCGGTTAAACATTTAACACATGCCTAGTAATAAAAAATAATTAAAAAATGAATTTTTACTTGATTTAAAGTAATGGTGGCAAAATTAATTCATAAAAATATGATTCATTCAACTCATTTAAGTTTGAGCGGATTCATTACCCCCTTCTTTATTAACTCAATTAATTTTGAAATTCAGCACATGTAAAAATTAAATTAATATACAGTCCAAATTTACCCACGAGAAATTTTATTGAAATATTTTTTAAAATATACTCCCTCCATCCTAAATTTATGTGATGAACTTTGGCTAGACACACAATCTAAGAAATATGGGAAGACTTTTAAAATTTATGGTCTAAAACAAGTAATAAATGTTTGTGTGACTATAAATCATCTCATTAAGGGTGAAATGAAAATTTTAAAGTTAAATTATTACTAAATATAGAAATGTGTCATTCTTTTTAGGATTGGCTAAAAAGAAAAGTGTCTCACATAAATTGAGACAGAGAGAATATTTTTTATTCACATGCTGGAAAAATTATTATGTACTTAAAAAAAAAATTTGAACGTATTAGATTATGATTTATCGTTTAGTCTAATCTATTTTAATTTAGCACATTTCAACCTAAGTAATATTTAAACAAATTAACAAAATTTTCATATATTACCTCAATTCATTTTAATTCTTCCAAATTCACCCTAATTTTGGAACTAGCGAGATGGTGTTTAAGTGATAAGGAAAAGAGACACGCCAAGGCAAACTCAGCTTGAAAATAGTAATGAATAATGGGTTGTTAGTTGTTACCTAAACAGCTAAACATAATTAACCAGTGAAGGTGTGCTCTGTGTTCAATGGATAGAATTTGAAATAGTAACAAACATAGAGAAAGTGTTAATTGATTGAAAACTAGTGGATTCCAACTGTCTGTAACGCGTTATTATGATTACAATTGAGCTACTTGCCTACGGATTTGTGTTTTCTCTGTTCTCCAGCCTTATACAATGTGTATTTTCTTCAACAGTTAACACCTCTTCATATTGTCAAAGTGTTTAATTCTTTGCGTGAATTCAAACATCAAATTTTGAATTAATTACACACATTACGAAAACACATTATAACAAAGATAAAAATTACCCAAAAATCTCACATAACAATAATAAATCATATGAAAAACTAAGAATCAAATCTAAATAAAAATAAATAATTTCTTGTAATTTTGACATTTAATTCAAAAGCGGGCTAGGTGGTCACTTTTGGCTAAAACAAAAAAAAAAAAAATTCTCATAACAATAACAATAATAATAATNATAATAATAATAATATGTTTTTATAAGTAGAGTTTAAAAAAAATAAAGGTACGTAAATCTTATTCCATTGTTTTCAGATAACTAGCAAATTTCAAAAATGATTAAAAAGATAGTTTACTAATTTATCTTTCAAAAATAACACTAATAATTAATAACATCATTCTTTTTGGATATACCAGAATGAAGTTGGTACACTCCTTTGACAATTTCGCATTAATCAACCTTGGTGACTATTTTCATCCATATCCATGAAACTTCGTTCTTCAGACTTTCTCCATTATAAATAATTGTCAGCCATACCCATTTCTAACATCAAAAAGATCATCACCCACTCACAAGAAGAAGGAGCTGCATTATATTAATCACCAACAACAAACTCATGGAAGGTTTAATCCCATTTCTCCTCCACGCCATGAAGAAACAGAGGCCTCACCACAACAGTTTCCGATGCCTCTCCGACACCTCTAACCGGAGCTACCACTTGCTTGTCGGAGCTGACTCTATCGAGGGCTCTTCTCACCGCAGAACTCGATCGGAATTTCAGCCTCCGGTCACCGTCGATTTCCTGGATCTGCCTCAGCCCAGAAGCTTCAATAACAGATCTTCTTCTCTGCTTTCCTCTGTTTCCAACCAGAATGGCTCCAGACTGCAGTTTGATTCTAACATGGCTGCTACCAGCAATTTACAGGGGACGACTTCTGTTGATAATCTCCGTCACAGAAAATTATGATGCAACTGATTGCGTTAAAGAAACTGCTATTGATGCAGAATTTGTACTTTGTTATGTTCTATTTTCAAATCCAGACAAGATGGTCTCAAGTGTAAATTTGTAATATTTGTTTGATTCTTTTCTACTAATAAAAATTACTGTTGTTTTAATACTATTATTATAGTCTCTCCTTCCTAATTTATATGATATAATTGAAACATATAATTTAAAAAAAACATTAAACATAATTTACATGGTTAAACATTACGTAAAAATTAATAATCTTTGTGCAATATCTAAAAGGTCAAAGGTCCTCTAAATAGCTTTGATGTGCTATCCTATATTCCTATTTGGACATATTCTTATTAAATATACTCTTTTATATTCGCAACAACATGCATTATAGACTCATTTAATTTGTTGTGCCAATTCTTGTTAGTATAATAATATCTCTCTTGTATTGGATATAATATGTTGTATTCAAATTTAATGTATGTATGAAAATTTCTGCAGTATTCAAATGCAATGTAAAGTATAAAAATCCTTTACAAATTCTTTTGCTTTTTAGGATGCAAATTTTTTAAATTTCGTATTAAACTTAATATTACAATGTATATTAACAAGTCTTTTCCTAAAAACTTTTATTAATATCAAAAATAAGATATTTAGTCATGCCATGATAATTAAATGTCAGAAAAACAGAATGAGACATACATCAAGATTTATATCCTTTATAATATAAGGAAGGATTAGATTAGATATAAGAACTTTATAATAAAATAATCAATTTAAGTCAACAACAGTAACTTCATTATCAATCTCACTGAAGCCTCCTCATGGGATCAGGGATGTTAACTAAATTAAAGGAGCCAAGTTTCTTTAAGAGACATCTTATGCACATCGAAAACTTGTGTGATGATTTACATTAATTATTCACAGAAATTTTTGTACCTTATTATTTTTTATGTGTAATTATTTATTTGACATTTTGTTTTAATAATATTGAATTATTTTACAAAATCGGAAACTTGCATCTTATTTTTTTTATGCATGAACATTTATTTAACATTTTTATTTTAATAATAATAAGTTATTTTATAAAATCATATATTACATGACTCGATATACAAGTGCAATACGTACTCAAATCTAGTTTTGCTAAAATTTCCTTAAAGATTTCTCTGTCCCCCGCTTAATGTTATACATTCAAGTCTCTGGATCTAGTAAGAAATTAAATAAGTCAACATTATAATATAGGTACCTTACTTGGAGCTTCTTCAACATTTAATTTGTACATCAGAAGATGATTGATTTATGTTCATGTTGTGCTAGTCATAAACTAAATAAGTTAACATGACCTTAATATAAGTACCTTGCTTGGATCTTCTTCCTCACTAGTAAGTTGAATCCTTTCGATCGAGGTATTCATTAACACGAGGGAAAGATTGAATCCTCCTTTGCCTGAAGGGTTCGTTTATGTGTTCCTTTATTTATATAATAGATGATTTAGTGTATAGTATTTTAGCTTATGCACAGGGGATTAAATCATCGGTATTTATAAATATAAAATTTTTTGTTCACAATCTAAGATGGACAAGGAAAACATGCCTATATTGGGCTCTTTCTTACCTAGAATAAGGAGGATAAATTTTCCCTCGCATACTTGCCCACACAAATATTGAAAGAGTCCGGTGATTAATATGGGACCACTGCAGAACTGGACTCCAACATGCTTGAGATAATTATTCACGAGGTATTTCTCGAATTAAATTTCAGCAAGTTTATGTATATTGGCATGATTGTATGTGTTGTCTATTATTCATGCAAGCAGTTTGTTTCTGAAATGTTTCCGCCATGCATATGTTCTCCAGCAAAAATAACAGTGTCACCTGGGCTGGAAGAAGGCAGCATGATTCTTGAGATTTTTTTTTTCAGAGACTATACAAGCATTGGAGGAAGACATAATATTTGGGGAGTTTGTGACCACTCCAGTTGTTGGTGAGGGACGAACAATTCGAGCTCGTATTTAAATTATTTACTGCTTCTTACAGTATTTCTTGTTGTATCATTTATATGCATGAATAAGGAAATGTAAGTGTCTAAGCTAGTTTGCTACAAGCTTCTTCATCTATGAATCTTTGTTGTGTCTCAGGTTATTATATCAAGTTCGAGTTTATGACAATTTTGCTAAATGTTAGCTGATGTTTTCTCTACAAGATCTGTTGGACAGAGGGACTAATGGGATAGTAATCTGAGTTTTAGTTTGAATGATATTTGAGTGATAGAAATCATATTCATCTTGGATGAACAATACGAAAGTTTTTGTATTTAATTTTTTAGTGTGTTGAGTGAGTCGGGCAGCGGTTTAAAACAGTTTAAATGGATAAGTAGATTTAGTTGAAATGAAATGTATCAGGTAGGAAATTTAGATGAGAACGTTGATACGATAAGGGATAAGCCATAAATTGAATGAAAAAGATAAATATATCAAAAAAGTATAACGAAGAGCAAATTTAACTTATTTGAGTGAGTATAAGAACAAATTTGACCATTTTTCGATTAAATAATCTATCCCTCTGTACATATTTACTTGTTTACTAAATAAAAATATATGTTCACTTTTATTTAATCAATTTGATCAATTAACAAATAATTGATTTTTTTATATCTATTTTACTCTTATTGTTTATTATTAAGTACTATTTATTTTTAATTTATTTTCAAATGAGTAAGACAACTTATAATAATTAAGAATAATATAACAAATTATTTTATTTATTATTATTCTAAAATTATGTATCATTCAAAAATATAATACTTTTTTCATACAAGCACACCTTAAATTTTCAAGATCTGATGGATCGTGCAGCAATGCTTAAAAAGCAGCAAGATATTAGCTCTATAAGAATACTTTTTAACACGTATGTGAAATAGAGACGTGTCAAGAGAATTTCGTAATAAGTTATGGACAAAAGTAATACAGTAAGCCTAAAAATAATTGACATGCATACCTCCAAGTTTTGGATAAAAGTATACAGTAAGCTAGAAAATAATCGCTGAAGCACTGTAGCACTACAAAAAAAAAACTGTGTCAAAGATTCATGTAAAGAATATAGTATAAACATTATTTAAAAAAATACTATCTTAAAAATTATATAATACGGTGATTGGGATTTAATATTTTATATACTCCTTAAAGATGAAGTATATTAACTCATGATCTATTTAAATTCTCTATTATCTGTTTATGTTTTCTCTTGGATTGCAAATAATATAAAAATATATTATTAAGTAATATAATGACGTGGTTTAGAGAGTAACGTAACCCTCCGCATTAAAATAAATTAAAACCTTAGTTCAGACTTAAAAAGTTGTAAATCTCTCTATTAACCTCAAGTCCAAAATCCAGTATCCCCGCCGCTGGTTCGTCTTCCACCATGCGAATACCACCACCGCCAGCTGCCAAAGAGAACTAGTTATAAAATCAGAATAAAACTCAATAGAATTTCCATTGCTCCGATCCATCACATACAGTTACCGGTTAAGTCAATAGAATATCCCCTGTCTCATCATTTGTCGAGTTCAAAAGGTAGGAGGGAGGTGAGTTCGAGAGAGATCCAGTTGCCGGCGAATTTTCCGGTTAATGAGTTGTTCGGTCTCTGAGAAGAGTGATTTAACTTCAGATTCAGATTTACCTAATACAGAGGTCCAACTCTATCTTGTTCTATTGCCTTCAATACTTTTGAATTTTTCTGAAATAAATTAAAGAAATGGATTTGAGCCTTAGATTATTTTGTTAGGTTTATTTCGTTGATGGGACCGTTCAAGCCCGATTACATGCATACGCAAACATTAAATGCTTGAATTGGGTGATTTAAATGTGCGAATTGTCTAACACTTTCTCCTCTGTCAACAAATATTTTGTGTGGCTAATCAGTTTTGGAGTCAAACTTATTTTAGAAGGGATGTTTATGTCATGCGGTGATCTAAAACACAAAAACTCATTGATAAGTGGCTACTTCTTCTTTTCCTTTTTTTCTTTTTAAAAAACTAGATCCATTTAGAAAATATTATCACTTTCATTTTGAAATCCTTTGATCTTTAAAATATAAAAAGGGGGTGTGACATATGATTAAAAGCTATGGCCTCCAAGGTATCCATCATTTCAACATGGACAGTCAAAGCTAGAAGGAATCTAATTGAAGACCACCATCCAGATTCCAAGATTGAGTTGACACCATGGGACATTCTTGAGCTTCAAATTGACTACTTTCAAACTGGACTCCTCTTCCTCAGGCCTACATTTGAACAAGTAAGAGATTTATCAAAAGCAACCAACACCAGCTCCTTGGTTGATCATCTTAGAGTTTCACTATCTCGTGCTTTAGATTTCTTCCCTCCATTATGCGGCCGCCTTGACACAACCAAAGAGGAGCAGAATGGCACCACTTCTTTCTTCATCAACTGTAACAATGCTGGTGTTCAATTCAATCATGCCATAGCTGATGGCGTTACAGTTGGCGACATCTTGGAGTCGGATTACAATCCTGATGTGGTACGCGATTTCTTCCCACTGAATGGAGTCCAAAACCATGAGGCTACCACCCAACCTTGTTTCGCAGTGCAAGTAACAGAGCTTGAGGATGGCATTTTCATTGGCTGCTCAAACAATCATGTGGTAGTGGACGGAACTTCTTTTTGGCATTTTTACAGTTCTTGGACTGAGATATCTCGCGGTTTTAATGTTATCTCAAAAATTCCTTTTTTACAACGTCAATTCCCTTTCAAAATTAAGCATTTCTCTGATCGCATTGCTATACCAAATGAAAGAATTAATGCAGGTCATAGATTCATTCCACCACCAATGTTACGAGAAAGGGTATTTCATTTTACCAAAAAAAGTGTAGCCAAGTTAAAAGCAAAGGCCAATCTTGAAATGAACACCACAAAAATTTCTTCTCTTCAAGCTGTGTTGGCTCATGTTTGGCGATCCGTTATACGGTGTCGTCGTCTCGATCACAACCAAGAGACTACTTTCGAGGTATCCATTGACATGAGGGAAAGATTGAATCCTCCTTTACCTGAAGGGTTCTTTGGAAATGCAATTTGCCCTGCTACCATAACGATCAAGACGGGGGAGCTACTTGAGCATGAATTCGGATGGGCTGCTTTACAAATTAATGAGATGATTGCTTCCCATGACCATGAAAAGTTGAAGTGCATATACGAGAGTTGGATGAATGACCCAGAGGTAGTAAAATTGAGCAATTTGCCAAGCAATTACTTTATGCTGCACAACTCTCCGCGATTCGATTTTTATAAGTATGATTTTGGCTGGGGAAAGCCAATTACACATAGAAGTGGCGTAGGAAACATGTTAGAGGGGAAAATAACAGTGTCAGCTGGGCTGGAACAAGGTAGCATGATTCTTGAAATTTGCCTTTCTTCAGAGACAATAAAAGCATTGGAGGAAGACAGGATATTTGGGGAGTTTGTTACCACACAAGTTGGTGTGGAACAAACAGTTCGAGCTCGTATTTAAATTATTAACTGCTTATTATGGTATTTCTTGTTAGATTATTTATATGCATGATTAAGGGGAAAATTTAGCGTCTAAATTTGATATATGCTTCTTTATCTATGAATCTTTGTGTCAGGATAGAGCATCATAGCAATATTATACCATAGAGGTGTTAAGTTGATTTTGGTTGCAAAACATAACTTATGGACAATGGTTGTAAAACATTACTAATATGGTTGTTCTTTTCAGTATTACAGGTATCGATTAATTAACCATCATATTTGATATTATAATTGTTATTTATTTGCATATATTCTAATCCTACCTTTTAAAATTTTAAGGTTACCCTTAGTTTTGCTTAAATAATATATACAACATGATTACTGATTAATAATGCTTCCCTTTTTGGTAATAATTTCTTTCGATCTTTTGTAATATAATTTTTTTTTTGTCACCTATTTTAAATATCATTCTCTTTTAATTTTTCAAAAATTAGAATGAGATACTTTATCCACAAGATTATGTAAATATATTTTGGGTGATTTTATGATTAGATGACCTTTTTTTCTTCTTGAGAAGTAGCTACATTAAAGCTGGTTTGGTATATGTGTTGAACTTTTCACAATTTAAAACTGTGTAGCATCATTAGTTTTTCCTATATTGTTAGTAGGATTGTAACAATGAACTTGTAGCAGTTGGTGTTGAAGACAACAAAAAAAAGCACATTGTTGAGCTACATGAAAGCGATAATAAGACTTTTTATGATACAGAAAAATTAGATAATGATTGAAAAACAGGATTAGGTTCTAATTTATCCCTTTTGCTTTTATTTATTAATTAGTTTTGTCATTCGTTATACTATCTCGCCAAATATATAAACTTAACAAATATACCTTTATTTTTAACGGTTGTCCATCAGACTTTTTAAAATCACACGTGGCCTGACATTTAGGTGAGGTGAATGTGACGTAGCATGCCCACCTTTGGCGCCAATTTTTTTTGTTTCATTTTAATTTTTTTCTTTTCTTCTTTTATTTTTCCTTTTCTCTTCTTATTATTCTTTTTCCATTTTACAAAACTCAAAATATTTCATTAATAATATTTTATATATTAATGCCTAATCTAACTTAAACTTGGGTTCCCTAAGGTGAGAGTAAAGGTGTGTTTGAACTTGTCCCGGTGATATGTGGAGCTCTTCTTCTTTCCTCCATTCTTTAAACTGTTGTTTTCTTTTTTATGAATTGATCACTCTATAATTAATTTTATTTTTTTGCGCATGCTCATAGTCTTCACACTAATCTATAAACAATTAATAAATGCATATAAATACAACTAACATAAAATAACTAGTGAAACAAATAAGTAAAGGGGCAAATAAAGGTAATTATGTCTCAATTTGTAACTACAAGGGCATAGTTGACCCTAACTTTAAATAAAGTAAAAAAAATAAAAAATAAATAATTTACAATAGGTCTGTGCATCTCTTTTGCCGATTACAACATCGCCGTTGGCACATCGGTTCCTTCAAATTCAGGGAAAGAATATCTGCGTTTCTACCGGTAAAGTGAAGGTGGAGGAACGCAATGCAATTAAAATCAGTATTCGATTCTTCAGTCATTAGGGCCGAATTCGACAAGGCCGGAATCAACCCTCGTTTCATCCCTCTTATTTGGAAGTTAGTTTCCACTCTTAGTTTAGCTCTTGATATGATGTACAAGTTAATTTTTATTTATTTTTGCTCATGATTGTTGTGTGTATAATCATGAAAATAGGTATGTATTACAGAATCCAGATTGCGATTGGGAAGATATTCCATCTTTGCCCTCGTCGGCTTACACATTGCTTCGTGCCAAGTTCAGAGCTTCAACTTCCGTTGTCCACTCTGTCTTGGAGTCAAACGATGGGGTCACCACCAAGCTCCTCATCAAGCTGCAGGTTTTACTTGTTAGCTGACCCACCCCCACCCCTTTTTAACAGGACATGTTAAATTCATACATTTCACACTCAAAGAATTCCTTCACAAATTGCTTTTCAAATACTAAACCAAAACTAATCCGTTACAATTCCTCCTGCCCATAAGATGAGAGTGGTGGTGTGTAAGATTTTGATTGTTTCCCAATTTTTGAATTTGTATTTTGTTCTAATACTATTTATTAGGAGGTTTGAGGCGTCGGTCTGTTGAGTGCTTTAATGTTTCTGATTGATATACTTATTAAGAAAAAAAGGGGTGTTTATAGTATCTGTACCTGAAACTCTTGCTTTATAACCATATCTCATTGACATATTAAATACTAGAATGGAGCATTTGTGGAGTCCGTGATTATGAGATATGACTCAAGCTTGGGGAAATTAAATGGAAAGCCTCGTCCTGGAGGACCAAGATCAACCTTGTGTGTATCCTCTCAGGTAGGTCATTTTATTAACCTCTATCTAGTAAAAGGCTGAGTTGTTTGTATATTAGCTGCAAACTGTTTTTATCCTTTTGGCATGCCTAAGTAGTTGATGTTTTGATCCGAAAGCCGTTTTATGTTGACCAGACAATCTTTTCTTAAAGGTTGGATGCAAAATGGGCTGCACATTCTGTGCTACTGGAAGCATGGGGTTCAAAAATAACCTGTCTTCTGGAGAGATAGTTGAACAATTGGTGCATGCCTCTCGTTTATCAACCATCCGTAATGTTGTTTTCATGGTATCCTTTTTTTCCTTTCTTCAGCATTATTTTTCTCCATGTTATTTGTTGTCTAGTCAGTGGTGGATCTGGATTTGAAGACAGCGGGTTCTATGTTCTTTAGGCTAAAACCTTTTTTGGTTACTAAAGAAGAAGAAGGATCCATCTAATGAAGGCTGAGGCTGCTAACCAAAAAAAGAAAAAGAAAGTAGAGTGTAGATCAAGGAATTCAACCCCAGTGTTAATGCGTAGAAATGTATCCACTGCCTATGCTTCAACCACCTTACCAAATACTAATCTGATGTTATGGTTTAATGCTTGTCCGGGTTTCTCACATTTATGCACACGATCCAGAACAAGATAATTGGATTCCGCCGAGCCAATCCCTGCTGAATTGGATCCGCCACTGTGTCTACCACTAATATTACACAGCGACTTATGACCAGCTTGCTTGTCCTATTTCATTTTTTACAATTTGGCCAGGTTCTCAAACTTGTCTGTGTAATTTCCCAAATTGCTAAAGTACAAGTTTCTTCCTCCATCCCAATAAAAATTGATCAACTCTTTGCTACAGCAAGTTTAAGGGTAACATGCTTGTGTAGATTATTTTATTGACTAAGAAAAGTGAACAAACTAATTGTTGAAATGTGACTAGTGCAGTTGAAAAGATCTCACGTTAAATTTGTACCAAGAAAAAGTTGTATTAATCAATGTGGATAGGCCTTGATAAAAACAATTTTAAAAAATCAATATCTGGATTGGCAAAGGTGAAAAGCTTTCTCCTGAAAGTAGGTTAGGATTATCGGGATGGACAAAAAAGGAATAGGTAAAGTTTCTTGGTAGGATGGTGTGAGCTAGAATACAATACATCAGAATTGCAAATTCCTTAATGAAGTTTGCGAGAACCTGTTGGAGAGAAAAGAGATGTGATGCATCAAATTTTCAAGCAGGAAACTGAGTATATAGCTAAAGTTCTTTTTTTTTTGTTTAATATATACAAGGATATAGCTAACGTTCTTCTAGTCTTTGTAGAAGGATTTTCTAATGTGAATTCATCCGTCAAAGTAACTAAGAATTTTGGATCCATTCATGTTGTCTACTTTATTATTTCATTTTAAGTATTTTCTTCTATTATTCTGGTTTGTTTCTGTTTCCATCCACTCATTCTGAGTCTTCATTTTTGTTGCATTATCATCCAACTGATGGACAGGGAATGGGGGAACCGTTGAACAACTACTCTTCCCTGGTGGATGCCATACGAGTCATGACAGCATCTCCGTTTCAGATCTCTCCTAGAAAAATTACAGTCTCAACGGTATGAATGACCTATTGTTTTCTGTTTCTTTCAAATTACAATGTACTATTTGCTCACCTTGACTTCTTGATGCGCTCACTTTTATGTACTTGTGGTATTTTATGTGATAAATTTTCTCATGTCAGGAAATTACTTTCACGTAATCAGCTCTTTAGTTGCATGCTTTTATTATATACCCTCTCTCAATTTGTTTGTATGATTTTGACTTGGCATGGAGTTTAAGAAAGTAAAGGAAACTTATGAATCTCATGGTCTTAAACTAAAGATATGTAAAATGTACCAAAATATCCTTTAATCTTGTGGTCTTAAACATGTCATGTTCAAAGTTAAAACTAAAGATTTTCCAAAAAAAGAAAGAGCATTTTTTTTAAACGGACTAAAAAGGAAAGTAAGACAAACAAATCGAAATGGAGGGAGTAGATCACATGAACAGCAATATAACCAATTCTATGTTTTGTAGGTTGGAATAATTCATGCCATTACCAAGCTCCACAATGACGTCCCAAATTTGAACCTGGCCGTCTCTTTGCATGCACCAGTCCAAGATATCCGTTGTCAGATAATGCCTGCGGCAAGAGCTTTTCCTTTGGAAAAACTCATGAATGCACTGCGAGAATATCAAAAGAAAAGGTGTTGCCATTGCCCTGTTATATTCAGTAGCATTCACTCTCCCCTTCCTATTTTATATTATGCCATTTGACTTGCATGGAGATTAAGATATTAACTTGTGTATTATATAAGTAGCAGTGATAGCAAATATTATAGTTGAAACTTAGGTAGATAGCATCAGTGTTTAAAGTTGATAATCAAGGTTTAAGTTATTTAAGGCCCATAGGCGATAGGGATTTTTAACTCTATGTATTTTAAATTTCATAAGCTTGATTTTTGTCTCTTTATTTATATTCGAGTAAATTTGGACTTAAACTTTCTAACTCGGATTACAGTAGTGAAAGTTCCATAGGAAATTTAAATTTTTGGCAGCTCATTGTAAAGCCAAATGTCTCCAAATGGGGCCCTAGTAATATTGAGTTATTGAAACTTTTGATATTTTAAAAGTTTAATAAATTAAAGTATCGATAGAATGCCATCATATATTTTTGAACCGTTCCAAGATGGAAAGAGTGGAATAAGATAAGGCACATAAATTATCTTTAATGTCCATGATGACCAATTTGGTACAAGTTGCTGAAAGATCTTATTTAACCTTCTTTGTAGCCAGCAAAAGATCTTTATTGAATACATAATGCTTGATGGAGTAAATGATGAGGAGCAGCACGCCCATCAGCTTGGGAAACTGTTAGAAACATTTCAAGTGGTGAGTTTTAAGCGGTTTATGTAAATCCCACCCTAAAATAGTGGGCTGTGAGTACATATGCGGGTTAATTTCTGCTCAACACATTTGGGTTGCATCCCTGGATATTTTCCAAACAAAAAACATTTACTTGGAGGGACAAGAAAAAAAAAGAGAAGGGAGAGAGAGTGAGTCTATGTCGATCGACCATCAGACAGTGGGGGGCATAAGACTTGTATATCTAAACAGTTCATTTCATCTCACTTGCGAAGAATTTTGCAAGATCCTTTTGCATTGACATTAAGATATGCTATTTTTTACAGGTTGTGAATCTCATACCTTTTAATCCAATTGGATCGTTAAGTCAATTCACTACCAGTACCAATCAGAAAGTCACCAGGTTTCAGAAAATATTGAGGGATATCTATGATATTCGCACAACAGTTCGCAAGGAAATGGGCCAAGATATAAGCGGTGCCTGTGGTCAATTGGTGGTTAACCTACCAGATAAGCGGTCTATCAGCAGTGCAGCTCCTCTAACAGACATTGAGGATATTCGTAGGCAGTAGAGTTAAAGGTACCTTTTATGTTTGGGTTTCCTAAATTAGATCTAATTTTCCATCAAGGCCCACTTGATCAGGGTTTGGTACGTTCGACTTATTTCTGAAGGTTCTTTAACTTTTTTTTCCTCAGAAATACTATGTTCAAAGGAGAGACGGGTAGCAGCTCTATCTACAGTAACTATATCGTTTTCAGTCTTATCTGGCAGCAAGTTGCCGTTGGTCCCTGCCAAACTAAGTGTTGTGGTTGAATCAAGTTGGATCTCGTTTTCATGAAGCTTTTGTGGAGAGGTTTTAAGGGAGATGTGAAAGACGCCATCACATGCTCAAGGGAGATGTATGACAAGCTATTTTTCTAATGTTTTTTTTTTCTTTTTTCAAATAGGAGATGTATTTTTTTAAAAGTTAGAAATCGCACTTCAGAGGCATTGACGTGTATAAGAATATGCTCAAAGAGATGCGTCCAGAAAAATATTTTATAACCATGAATCAGAAGACATCATAAGCTAAACTCCTAATGTTGTTTGTCTGCGCATATGATTTGAGATGTCTACAGATTTAGCTCATCACAAGCATGCATTCTCGGTTTAAATTTTGGAGGAATCTCGGTTCATAATGTCAATTACTGAAATGTGAATTCAGCGGCTGAGGAGAGTTTAGTAGTGTTTGTGTGAAAATGAAAATCTTTTCAAGCACCTCATTAATTGAACAATTGTCTCTGCAGTGCAAGTGATCATTATTTCTACTTTTTCAAGTGCCTAATTCTGCAATCGTTGAGGTCGAGATGCAGATCTGGACGAAACTGAGTCAGAATGACAAAGAAAGTGGAGGCACAAAAGAAAACATTCAACACATGATTCACGAGACTAGCATTTAGCACTTCAAGTTTATCATGCCGGGAAAAGATGGACAAGTAGCGAGACAATATACTTCTCTCTTTCATGAAACTCGCATTTAGCACATAAATTTACTGCAGAACTTTGTTATGAAAGATGAATTCAATAATTCCGTACAAAAGAAATCCAAAATGAACAGGGGTCTATGCTGTAGTCAATCCTTGGTGCCCGTCACTATAAATGTTCACAGAGCACACAACTAAAAACAGCATCTCGAGAAGCTTTCTTCAAGTCCACAGCTAAAATCACATAGGTAGGGGCACCCCTCAAACACAACCAAGCAACAGACACAAATTTGCATTGCCTAAAATCATAATTGAAAGGATTGTACAGAGCTTTGACCCCTAGCTTTTCTGGCAAAACAAGAAGAAAAAGGAACTACCACTTCCCTGCAGGACAAGCGTGTTATGAAGCCAATAGTGCTTCAATTTTTGCTATTTGATCTTCTTCATTCTTTGGAGTTGGACTCTTGTTTGCCTCATCATAAAGATCATGCTTCCACTTTTCAACCACTTTACTGGGATGATGTCCTTGCCTTGAATTGAATCTGTCTCTCCCCCTGTAATCACCATTGCCATGGTACCTATCTCTTGATGGAAACTTGCCCCTCCACGTTTCACCCCTATTGGCATCCCTCTCACCAGTAAATGGTCTCTCATATCTACCAGGATGACGTGACATGTGATCAGCTCTTTCATTTTTTCTTCCGCCATCCACTTCAGGGTGAGAAGGATTAGGCTTAACAAGCTCCGTTGCTGCTTTCTCAACTTTCCCAGTATCCACTGGAATCTTTTCCTCCCTAAATGACCTTTTCTTCACAGGTGGTTTAGAATCTTCCTTTACTTCAAAGTATCTGTCATGGCGCCAAACATCATTTTGTTTGCCCGAAACTTTGCTCTTCTCATCATTCATCTGCTTATCATTTGTTGTGGCTCTGTTCGAAGGCTCTTTCGCGTCTTTCCACCATCCTCGCTCTTCATGGAGAAACAAAAGATGGTAACTATGTCTTGACCACCAATTACACAGGTCATAAAATATGCAGGTAGGAAAATATATCTCTAGATATCTTTAGCAAACTCTGCTCTCAGGCATTTTCCGCTTTTCAAAATTAAGATCATGCGCGTAGCAGAATTATCATATATCATATATCATATCATATCATATATTATACTAAAAGTGGGAAGCCCCTAAGTCTAAAGTTAAAGTACCAAAATATCCTTAAAAAGTTGAATGACTATTTTGCCCTTCATTCAAACACTATCACAATAACATTTTTTCTACATAAATGCTAAGTTGCTCAGACTCGGGTGCGGGTGTCCGATATGATGCAGATCTAGAGGTCTTATCCTTCCTGATCTAAATTTTAAGATTCGGGGATATGGATCTAGATACGGATACAGGCGCAGAGATTCAACTAAAAATAACTCAAATATCTAAAAGTAGAGTTATATGTTTAAATTATGAAACATTATGAGGAAAACTTACACGGTAATATGAGAAGTTAAAAAAAATAAATATGGAACCCATTTCAAGACGATTACATGAAATGGTATTTTAAAAGGCTTTTGATTTTCTCTGAAAGACGTAAAGAATTCCAATTAGTAAGAATTAACTCAAAGGTCGGTGATGTTAAAAAGTATAAAAGTTACTTATTAATGTCCTAAGTAATTACACTATAAATGACATATGTAGTAATAGTTTTTTCATGGACTTTCAAGCTTCTTTATTTACGAAGCAGTTCTCTTAGCTTCTTTGCTACTACTCCCTCCGTTTCAAAATAAGTGGTGTTTTTAGCTTGGGCACACCCGTTAAGAAAACTATTCATTTCTAGAAAGTTGAATGTATTTTTGCTAATTTACCCATAATAAATACCTTTAAAAAAGATGTACTTCTTTATTAATTCTTTGAAAATGTAACTCTCTTTATTTAAATAAGGGTAAAATTGAAAGTACGTCATTAATGCCTTCTTGAAATGTGAAACACCACTTATTTTGAAACAAAATAAAAAGGCTAAAACACCACTTACTTTGAAGCGGAGGGAGTAACATTTTTTTCATTTATTCTCATTTAAAGCACCATTATTTAATATTATTTTTATTAGGAGTAATTTATAAAGGCGTATTGTAAAGGCCACAAAGGAATACAATATGCAAGGACAGATATGAGGGATTCAGAGCTATTATTTCTTGACAAGCATCAAAAGCAGAGGTAGAGAATTCTTTACGATTTTTGATGAATTCAGTGATTTTTTAGTTTTGTGTTTGCATTAAAAATTCATTAAATATTTTTAAATATTTACCTGTGAACCAATAACTAAAATGAGCTACAGGTTCGATGACAGTTCAAAACTTATGAACTTCAAATCTTGACCCCACCTCTACATACAAGCTTGATCATATTGACAACACCCTTGTGATAAAAAGACAGTTTTTGTAGAGAAAATGCACTTAAAGATTGTTCAAAGTATGTACACAATTATTAGAATGTTTAGCTCATTTATCTATAGTTCTTGCAACTTGCTTTTTGACTTCATGTATTTAGTTTATAGTTTTGGATCTCGATTTTTGTGTTGGTGTATTTCTTACTTCAGTTTTTTTTTGTTTCCTTAATTTTTTGAGTTTCATGATTTGTGCCTAATTTAATTATCTTGCGTTTTTGTTCCTTCGAAAGACACGAATACATTGTAATTTCCTGAACATGAAATTTCTTTTTGCCACAATTAAAGTGTCGGCAAACGGAGACTTAAACTAACATTTGGTAAATAAGTCTCACGAGTTAATTACACCACCAAACATAGCTAGCTTAATTAGATACATTATATATTTGGAACTTTTGCAAAAACAATTGCCTTCATTTTTTAAATTAGACAAACTTATTTTTGTGCTCCTGAAATGCTCTAAGGAAGCATGTGCACAAAGATGAAATATCGTTCACCACCACAAATTATTTTAAAATTACAATTTCACATGCAGTTTTCGCTTTTACTAGGATCGAGACATATATAGCTCAGTTGTTTGGGGAAAATTTTTTTACTGTGAAGATTTATAATTATCGTTGTTGATGTCAATGTCGATGCATGTTTAGAAGAAGCTTCATGATTCTCAACTATGTCACTGTCGTCGACGTTCATGGATCAACTGAGAGCTTCGCTTCAGTTATGCATGAACAATTAGGTTTCTCTTTTTCTTTATGTTTCTCTAAAATTTTGTTATCAAATTGCTTAATATCAATTATCAACTTCACAATTAATTTGCTACTCGATACTTGAACCACTAATGTAATCTTTTAAAACTTCAGAGATATATAAAATAATATGGATGCGTGATCTTTTGAGCAAGCTATTTGGAGAAGGTAATTATTGTGGAAATTCGAGCTATTTTTCCACCAATAGCAAATTTAATAATGGCTAACAATGATAAATAAGAAGCAGAAAAGCAAATAAAGAGAATACCACAAATAAAGAGAATACTAAGATTTGACCAATTATGCCTAGGTCCCTGGACACCACTACAAATATATTCCTCCGAGAAATTACAAAAGAGAGTAGAAAATAAACTAAGCCTTTAGAAGAGTTAGAAGGCTTCAAAGTTTAGTGTGTCTTTATAACAAAAGGGGGAGGCTCCCTTTTATAGCCTAAGGTTGCCTCCTACCTCAACCTCTTCTTCCAGTGTGGACTTGAGCCAAAAAAACCAACAAATCTCCACCTCGCGAAAAAGTCCCAAAATCTTCTCACAACTATCTCTAGTAGTGTCTTCAACGCACCTACGGTGCTACCCATCCGCAATTCACGATATTGATCAAATTCTTACAATGTTGAAATTTGATCGATGTCACTATCTTGGTCATCATATCTCAGGATTTTCACTGCCCTGGATCTTCTCTCAAGTAGTATTTCACCTTCTTCCGTAATCTCCCTTACAAAATGATATCGGCAATACTCAGGTATGCTTGCTTCAGGCGTGATGTAATTTGGTTCTTTTTGCTAAACAAATAGCACTCGATTGTCACAATGCACCTTTACGTGCTGACTCAACTCCCAAATCCTTCAAGAACCCTGAAGCCAAATAGCCTCCTTAAACCTTCTCAGAATGTAATGCATATACTCGCTCAGAGTAGACAAAGCGATCAAGCTGACCAAAGAAAGACTTCCAACTAACCAGCAAGTTTTGTAAGTGTAAACACATAAACTTAGCTGATCTTCGTTTTGTACAAAATCACCTAAGATAGCTCAATCACAATATCAGCCATATTGACCAATCTTTTTATCCCGCTCAAATAATAACTCAACATCCACTTTGTGTTTCGAATATACCGTAGAATCCAATGGACAGCCTTGCTAATGTCCTTACCAGATCATGCATATACCTGCCACAACCCCAATCGCTTGTGAAATGTCGTGTCTTGTACACTCCATAGCATACATCAAGCTACCAACAACATAGCTTCAGATAAGGGAATTTTTGCCATATATTCCTCGTTCACATCATTCTTCTGAGATAACCTACACTGCCTCATAGCGAGGAGGCAAGCTGAGTACTCACCATTTTGACTTGTCATTATGCCAAAACGCTAAGAAAGACCTTTCTCGATATTGCTTCGGGAAAGCTGGGACAAGTTGCCCCCACCGGCTCCTGCCTATTTATCTCCTACGCCGAGAATCTTCTTAGCTCTACTAAATCTTTCATCTCAAATTCTTGTTTTAGCTTAGCTTTCACTTTGTCAATTTCTCCGTAATTCCTTGAAGCTATCGCATATCATCAACATGTTGGGGAAGAAGATAGATAAAAGATCCATTCAGAAGCTTAAATACACACAATGATCGTATTTGGCTTCGTGTACATCTCTGCTTCAACATAAACTTGTCAAATCGCCGCACTCATTGTCTTGGAGATTGCTTCAATCAGGACAATGATTCTTCTCAAGTTTGCATACTCATATTTTCTTTTTTCAAAGAACCTTGAACCTTCCTTGCCGAGTCATAGGATTTCTCTTCCAAGTCTCCATGTAAATGCGCTTTTACATCAAGTTGAACTAGTTCCAACCAGCTGAGCTACCAAGGCCAATAAGATTCTGATAGAGGAATGTTTCACTACTCGGAGAAAAAAAAACTTCAATATGTTGTCAATTCTCCCATCTCGAGCATAGCCTTTAGCTACCACCCGCCTTGTAGCGAATGCTTTTCTTGTCAGAAATCCTTCCTTTTTCGTATATATCCATTCCATTGTAGCCTTCTTTTCCCTTCGACAGACTTGCTAGCTTCCATGTCTCGATTTTATGAAGAGACCGCATCTCTTCATTCCATAGCATTCTTCCATTCCTCATCTTCTGAACTTTGAATCGCTTCTTGATAAGTGGTAGGAATTCCATTATTCACTATTATAGATGCACGAGCCACCCATATCACTAAATCGAGCAGTTTGTGTCTTACCCACGTGGCTTCCTTAATGCAATCGTCTCTTCTTCTCACGCGAGTCTTGCTGGAACCTCTTCTTCATTTGACTCCTCTTCGCCATAGGAGCTTCTCCATCTTCAGACATAACCTGGATCAATTCTCCTTTCAAACTCCACTGCTATGAGCACTATTGATCTCGTTGAATGTCATCCTTTCTTTCAACATGGAGTGTGCATTCATCAAAGGTAACATCTCATAAGGATTATCTTCGTTGTTTCAAGACACCAGAGGCAGTATCCTTTAACACCAGTAGTGATCCCTATAAAGAGCGCTTTCTTGGCTCTCGGATCCAACTTCGATCCCTTCACATGATAGGATGCAGTAGAACCAAACATACGTAAGGAATCATAATCATTAACAAAGTTTTCCACTAAACCTCTAAAGGAGTTTTACCACCAATAGTTGTTGATGGTAAACGATTAACAAGATGGTTGCATATCAATAAATTTCACTTCAAAAATATGTCTCATCTAACCCAAGATTAAATATTGAAGATACACCGAACTTTCTCCAAAGAAATGCCCTGGCTCACTGCCTTCACCTACCTGCCTATCGTGGTGTATGTCTAACTCTGAAGTTGTCTCACAATACCTTCATCTTGACAAACTTTATCAAACGGACACTTCGGAGCATTCACCTCCATTGTATGTTCTAAGGCGCTAATCCTTTGCCGCCTCCGAGTTTCATCATCTTTTTCCACTTAAGGAATAATTTAACACTTCATCCTTTGACTTCATAGTGTACACCCACACTCTTCGAGAGAAGTCATCAACAAAGTAACATAACAGTGTTTTCCCTCCCAAAGAAGCTGTCTTGGAAGGATCCTACACATAAGAGTGAACATAATCCGTATCACCTTTAGTATCAAGGATCGCAGCTTGCCAAATTTCACTCTCTTCCCGCTTCCCATCACACAACGCCAGAGAAATTCAAATTTACAAGCTGCGATCTTCAATAATCCCGCTTTGCCAAGGATTTTCACCTTCTCGCCTAACGACGTGCTACAACTTAGTTGCATCTCGACCCTTCATCATCAAGAGTTGCAACTGCAGATGTCCCAACAATTGTGGCCACTATCATAGTAATACAAATTATTCTTCCAGGTGCCTTTTAACATCACTCGAGCTCCAAGAGACTATTTTCAAGACTACATCCGCATTGTCACCGTCAACTTTGATTCTACGACTCCCAAAGAGACGATTCTTTCTTCATGTCAAGTATATTTCACCTCTCGTCAAAACTCTAGTCGATCCATCATGATGGTGTGAAGCAATCTCCAAGACAAAGGGTACAAGCGATTTGACAAGTTTATGTCACGATAAGTACACAAGAAGCAAATACGATTATTGTGTGTATTTGGCGCAAAGCTACAAGATGGATCTTTTATCTATCCTCTTTTTATGTTGATGATACGTCGATACCTTCAAGCGAATTCTCGAGAAATTGACAAGCCAAAGCTAAACTAAAACAAGAATTTGAGAGTTTAAAGATTTGTGCGGAAGCGTTAAGATTCTCGCATGAAGATAAATAGAGACAGACGATCGTGGCAATTTCGTCTAACTGTGGCTAACATCTCGAGAAAGGTGTCGTAACGTTGGCATGGAATGACAAGTCAAAATCCGTGTGAGTACCGCTTGCCTCATATGAAACTTAGTGCCGATTTATCTCCGAAGAATGATGCCGAACGAGAATATATGGCAAAATTCCTTATGCAAACGCCGTTGGTGCCTTGATGGCGTTTACGGGTGTCTACAAGACTCGATATTTACAAGCAAATAAGCAGGAAAGGTGTGATAGCGCATGATCCCGGTAAAGGACATTAGCAAGTCATTGAATCGATTCTACGCGTATAATTCTAACACCGTGGATGTCGAAGTTATTATTTGAGCAGATAAAGATTGGTCAATATGTAGCTAGATATTGTGATTCACTACTGGGTGATTTGGACAAACGAAGATCACTAATGGCTATGTGTTTACACTTACAAAGGCACTTCAAGCAATGAAGTCTACTTTGCAACAATAGCTTGCCTACTACAGAGGCAGAGTATAGCATGGTCAGCATGTGTTTGGCGAGGCTATTTGGCTTCAAGGGTTGTCAAGGATTTGGGAGCTGGGTTAAAAAGCACGTGAAGGTGCAACGTGACAACCGAGTGCTATTTGTTTAGCAAAGAATCAAGTCTATCACGCACGAACGAAGCATATAGACGTTCGATATCATTTTGTATGAGATTCGGAAGCACAGAAATACTACTCGTAAGATCCGCATAAACAAAACTCGCATATGATGATAAGATAGTGACATCGATCAAATTTCAACATTGTAAGAATTTGATCAATATCGTGGAAGACAGATGTGGTAGCACCATAGGTGCATTTGGAAGACACTACTAGAGATAGTTGCGAGAGAAGATTTTGTAACTTTTGGGACTTTTTCGCCAAGGTGGAGATTTGTTGGTTTTTGGCTCAAGTCCCACATTGGAAGAGAGGCCAGCTGGGAGGCAACCTTAGGCTATGTGCGCGAAGCCTCCACCTTTTGTTGGCGACACACCAAACTTCAAGCCTTCTAACTCTTCTAAAGGCTTAGTTTATTTTCTCTCTTTTTGTAATTCTCTGAGGAATATATTTGTAAGGGTGTCCGGGGACCTAGGCATAATTGGTCAAATCTTGGTATTCTCTTTATTTGCTTTTCTGCTTCTTATTTATCATTGTTAGCCATTATTAAATTTGCTATTGGTAGAAAAATAGAGCAAATCAACATCAAATTATCTCAAACATTGAGGAAAAGGTCCTTACAAAACTCCACACAAAAAAGATGAGGTTGAAGATATTGACCACATAAATGTGGAGCTTGGATTATTGTTGTTTTAGGAAGAGGTTTCATGGATCTTTTGTACTAAATTATTGAGCGTAATATTTTTTATCTTGCCACTCAAAATAAATAGCTAACACGAAATATTTTAGAAATGAAACTACTCACTCCATTCCAAAATATTAATTTATGATTTTCATTTCTCGATATTCAAACTATAAAATCTTACTTTCATTCAATAATTTCTTGATAAATATATATAGCAATAAAATGGAGACTATAGTCTTCATTTTGTTGTTTTCACGATAATTATAGACTCCTTCACAGAAAATGAAAACCTTAAGTAGTAGAGTTTTTCTCCCTCCAACTTTTATTTTCTATTTGAAATTTCTTTTTATTTGCATGGGTTGCACGTATTTAGACACTAGTAAGTATATAACAAGAGTGACCTAACGATCAATGAAGTGGATGCAAACTTTGGAGACTGGGTGAGCAGAGTTATCCGGTCCCTATGCTGGTGGGAGTTAGCAGATACTGGGTGTAATAGACAGCGTGCATGCAAGTTGGCCCGCATACCACTATTATTGGGAGGGGTAGATAATGTACTAATAACAAATTTAAATTCATGTCACAGCAGCGAGCAATAGAAAAAGGGGGTTCTCTCATAACAGAACATAAAGATTCTGATCAAGTTAGAGGTCATACAATGTTCTGATCCTTACTTTGCTACTTGGCACAGAAAAAGAAAAAAAAAAGGAAAGGAAAGTTACTCGTCAAAATGCAAGAATAATAAGTGGAAACTCACCAGTTGCTGCCTTATGCCTGGAGCTTCGATCAACTTGCCCAGCACTACCGCGCTCATCGTGCTGTTACAAGACATGCACAGGCAAGTCTAACATTGTTATATACACGGATCTACTTGGAAGTCAACAGGCTGAACAAGAATCCCACAACATCAGCCCCGATATAAGGAACTAAAGCAGATCAACTTAAATCAATGCACTTGTCTGAGGCAAATCAATCCTCGTTTACTCAAGTCCAAGAGCTGAGATCTATTTATTTGTTTATTCATTTTTGAAATGTAGAAGCTGAAAATTATTTTTAAACAATCAAGCAACATTATTCTTTTTTTAACAAGTATAATGAGGCCCCAGTAATAAGGAGGTACATGAAGGAAAGGAATGAAACGACACTATTCTTAAAATGCTCAAATTTAACAAACAAAAATATCTGGAAAGTCAATTCAAATTGAAAGTAGCTGCTTAAAACTAAAAAAAAAATTATCTGGTTCCATTTTTTTCTAGCTAAATTGAATTCCACTCCCACCCCTCAGCCCTCTCCACTAACAATAGTAGTGGTATCCTAATTTTGCACATGAATGAATAAACGAACTATCATCAAGTTCTTTGGCAAGCTTAAGTTTAGGAGCAAAATTCTCAAAAGAACCTGGTTGTCAAAATTCTACCATGCCAGTAGTTCAAAAGCAGAATCTAACACAAACTGACATGAGAAAAAAATGAAGTTATGTTAGCACAACACGGAAACCTGAAAAGATGAGGTACAACGAGGTACTTCTGATGGGTTTGAAGACTGTTTGGATGATCGATGGCGAGATCCTTCATTGGGATCAGAAGACTCTTTGATCCTGTCATCTTTTACTGTTACGTTTTCTGATGGTTTCCTCAAAGTTCTTTCTGACTTCAAATCTTGTGCTGAAGGAGCATCACGAGGCACAGCATCTTGCAGCCGATGGTGGTGTTTTTGATCCCGTTCTGAATTGTTTCCCCCATCTAAATTGTGTGTGGTAGGTGGCCTCTCAGTTTCTTGTCTACTGTGTTTCCTAGATCTCTTTGGACTAGCAAGAACAAATATGATACAGAATATTAGCACAATTTGTATGCCCGAAATCCACATCATTTTCAGATAATTCCAAACGAATCGCAAGGCGTGCAATAAACAGAATCCCAATTTTTCAAAACACAATTAACTGTTTCAGCAGTGAAGTAGTTGAAGATATAAATCTTTAACTCTCAAAACCAAAATGGTTCTTTTCTCTCACTCCATTATCTTTCAAACAGCAATCCGTTCATTTTTGTTGAAAACCTTTAAATCTCAAAGACCAAAATTGGTTCTTTTTCTCACTCCACTATTTTTCCTCTAAGCACGTCTTTCATTTCAGTCTTTCAGACGGAAAAATAACCAAGGCAGTATTCCTATAACTTTTAATCCTACATAAACCCCAATTTCACGTAACCAATCATCATCTTAACGCTGATACAGAACAGAAAAAAAAAGAGAAAAAGTTACAGCCTAAATCCTAACTATATCAGAAACTCCAAGATTACAATGTCCCGTCAACAGTTTTTTTATCCTCATCTCTTCTAATAATGAATCTCGTTCGAAAGCTACTATAATTAATGCACCTGCGTACTTTTCCTATTCATCTCTGTTTCCAAGTACAGAAAGTTGCCAAATTTGTTAAGAAAATACAAACAATATACAGAGAGGTTACCTGGGTTCTTGATCGAAACGGGAACGGTGACGTTTCGAGTCGGAATCGCGACCTTCTCGACGAGACGACATTAGGGAAAGTCTTGAACAGAGACGATAACTTGGCTAAAGCTGGAGCTCATAAATGGTGCTGAGACCTACCTACCATGGAAGCCTATGTAAACCAGATAGGTTGTTTTGTGTTTTTTTGTGTGAACCAGATATTCGGGTCGAGAACACAGTGATGGCCCAATATTAGTGGGCCTTAAAGTTTGAATCCATAGTTAGTCAAGTCCGAGACTTACACAAATAGGCTCTTTCAATGTCACCCATTTACGTTTTGACCTCGAAGAGAAAAACTTTGTAAATATAAATTTGTCTCTCCTGACGAATTATTAAAGTTTAAAATTGATGAACCAAATTTTCCTCGTCATATGAATCGCTTGAATTTTGCCACATTCTGAAATTATACTGAATATATTATTGTTATTGTTGAATAAGAATCGCTTGAATTTCAGAATTTTGTTATAACCCTGATGGAATGGTTATGGACGTAACTTGTGTTGTCCTAATCTTGACAGATCATCTGATTTAATTTATGATCAATCTGAACGAATCGTCATAATTTTAAGCACAAATCCTAAATTGTCAAAATTGATCACGAAATTCTGACTAGTCAACATAACATGTTGTGTAAAACTTTTACCAACATGTATTTGCTTCAAAAGTGGTCCAAATAACTTGGTTTTTCAAGTCTCTTCAAATCTTATAAGATTACGAATACCAAACATACCAGACTTTGCAAAAAAAATTGTTGTATAAACAGAGGTGAAAAAGTGTAAACTAACACTTCTTACAGTATTCAGACTATTAGAGGAAGTCATTTCACGGCATCAACAATTTTCATATATACACCTCAGACTTTGCAAAACTTTTTGTTGTATAAACAAAAGTGAGCTGCTGAGCTCCTTGAAAGTAAAATTAACTCTTTGGTTTAAATCTGGTGCACCATTTTACAAGAAGCTCTTCAATGTCTGCATCCATTCGAGTTCCTACACCTCCCCAGACTAACATATGACCAACATCTCCAAGTGATTCACCACTAACTTGGTGAACTGAGTTGAAGCCAATCCTTGTGTAGAATCTCACAAGCTGTTACATTTAAAGACAAAAGTCCAAATTAAAATCAGAATCCACTCTTCTACTTGAATTAGAAAGTAATCATCAGTAGGTGTGATGCTTAAGATAATGCAGTTAGAATATCTATTAGTGGTAACAGCGCAATACGTGATGTGTGAGTTAGGGGCACAATATAGATTTGAAGTGTACCGCAGACAAAGGCCTCGTAGCTAAAAGTGAAGAAGGATAGATGCCCTGACTCATAGTTAGTTTCAAACCGTGCGCCAGCAGGCCCTTGCCGATTCAGAAAAAAGAAATCTAATGCCAAAAAATAAAACTAGAGTGAACCATCTGATTGCAACACTAAAATTTTCTACAGGGAACCCATCTCAAAATGTTCCTAGTTAATGGTTCTCAAAGATTCAATTTTTAGAACAGTACCTGATTTTCTTCTACAAAAAGACAACCAATCAATTAACTATAGCTTCAATCTCAAACTATTCAGGCCTATGAACCTATTTCATTCCAAGACAAAAAAATTTCCTTGAAGAAGGTTGACATAATGGATAAGGTTCAGGTTACCTGAGCCGGAGTTCTAATTAGCAATAAGAGAAAACGAAAAGAAAAGAAGTAAAATAAGCCTTGAAAGGCCAATCCCATGTAGAAAAAATAAACAATAAAATTTTGATTTCACAATCCAAATAAAGGGTAAACAATTGCATCAAAAGGATTATTAACCCAGAAGGAGAAAGATTCACCAAAGAAGTGAAGAACACACTTTATGCCATACAATCATGAACATAAAATTGAGAGAGATTGGTGAATAACCTTGGAGTGGTAAAGCTCGGTATCATAAATGGCGAGCAGCTCAGCTTTTCTACAACCAGAGTCGTAACCATGCCTAATTGCGACTGCTCCAATGAACAATCCAATCCCAAATATTGATTTTTCCATCCCCAATGTCTCTCTCAGAAGTCTAATGGAGTCCAAGTGTAGAATTTTACCTTGAAACCAGACCCTTATCAAACCCTCAGCTTTCCCGAGCTCCCTTTGGGTTTTTAAGCTCTTCGCAGTAATTCTGAAAAAGGGTCCCAATGTTTTCAGCTGAAGATCAAGATTTTGGGATCTCGATGCCTCCATGATTTCTGACATGGTCGGAAAGTTGTCTTGAGAACTAGCACTGTTTGTTCTTGTTCTCTGGTGACTGAGAGATGAACCACTGGAGAGTGAAATTTGGGAGATGAGGGATTTACGATAAGAAATTTTTTGCTTCGTTGATGTTGGTGTTCTTGGATGAGGGAATTGAGTTGTGGAGTTTCTGATAGAAATTGGACATTTTGTGCAAGGATATGAACTCATTGTTCTGAAATTTTGAGGATATGAAATTGTGGAATGTCTCACAAATTATACATTATAAGGAGTCCTAAGATTCTTCTTTTTTCCTCTCCCTCTCTTTTCTGGATATCATTTTATCTATTTTCCCTACTTCTCAAGGGAGAGGGTATGTATAATGAACAAGGCAGAAAACATTTTTACATTGTATCAATCTTGCTTCTTTATCTCAATTTTGAGTACTGCAATCTGTGCAAAAGAAATAGTTTATTGATTCGTCCCCTCCCCAAAGCCCATTTTATGAGACTAATTGGATATATTGTTATATAGTAATTCATTCGTGTATGTAACGTGTGGACTCATGTCTTCCAAATAATCATCATAAAATAAAACTATAAATGGATTTCCACCAATCACATACAAACATTTAACATTCTTAACATCAATAGTTAATATGATCGTTCATTTAATTAAAAAACCACAGAGAGAATTTCACCTTCCGCACAACACTAGTTCTTTTCTATAACGTGGCCTAGTACTGATCACCCTATTGTGAGGGCAAAGCAAGGAGATCGGATTTATAAGGAATTTTCAGAAAATAAGTATCACAAATATATTTGCTGGGAAACTTCAGAATCCCCTATGGCAAAAAATTTCCGCCATTTGTCAACTCTTTCTCCATTGGTGGTGACAAGTTTATAAAGTGCACCATACGACTATATGAATAGAAGAGCATGACAATGAACTTTTTGCCCTTCTCTAATAGACAATAGTTGTTGCATAGATGATAGTTGTATCATCTGAATAGAACACTAGCAACACAAGTGGACACTGAATAACAAACGAATTAGACTAACAAATTGCTTATGCCAGCAAATGTGGTCTATTACATATTCCAGTAACTATTACACTTGTTACATATTTTTAACTACTATATACAAGGAGTTACACAACTATATAAAGAATACATGGAAAAAGAAATAGATATATCATTATTTTTTGAATAAATAGATTTGCTCTATTTTATGCCTTTCAAAAATTCTGATTTGTTTTGACAAAGAATGCATCAATTGGTACATATTTGCTAGCAGTTGGAGATGATTTCTGTTTCTTTTTCTGCCGACTGCTGCTTCCAGTATGGCCTCTTTGGGCAGCCCTAACAAGAATTCAGAAAAGATGAGATGACACTGCCAATATTGAGAATCGAAATGGAAAAAAAGAAGAAAAAAAAAAAAGAGAACTACTCCATACAATCCCACTTAGCAGGATGAGAAATATATTCATGTATCATCAACACCATGAAGTAGAAGGTACCTCTGTTGTGATATAAAACTTCTGCGGTGGTTACCTGATTCTTCACCTTGCAGCTTTTCAGCAAGATGAAAATCAGAATGTTCTTGCCTTTCTTCAATGAAACTTGGAGGCAGCTCAATACCACAAATAGAGCATTTGTAGTCATCCACCCAATGAAATAATTGCTTCTGATCTGATACAGATCCTGCTTCATCATCCGCACAGTTAACACCAATTTCCCATCTATCACAGCTGCTTGCCTCCAATTGTCCTGTATAAGAGTCAATCTTCTCAGATTTTATTGTATGATCAGTACCTGTTGGATCATGAACCTGAGTAAAATGACATGTTGACAATTAGAAAGCTCAGTATTTGAATCATAAACCATTCGTTGGTCATATGCACTTTAGCTCTTGGGACAGAAAAGATGTATACCTTAGGTCTAGGTTCACTACTTTGAAGTACAACGGTTTCATTCACTTCTTCATCAGTGTTCCCTAATATATGGCAACTGTAAGTAGAATCTGATGTCTGGTTCTCCATTGACGAGTCATGCAGATCACAAGATGTTTCAGCGCAGTAGGCAGGAGGACCATTCACATCAACTGAGAAAGTATTATCACAAACATCAGAGACCAAGGGTGTGTAATCACTCGTCTTTCCTCCAGAAGCATCTCCGGCAAGAATGAAATTAGAAAGGGTTTTTTGTGTAGGATCAGGTGGAATGCCATTCTTGTCTTCACTGAAATGAGACATTCGAAGTCCTGATAGAAAAGTTCAACTGCTTAGCCAAAATGCCTCATGTGGGAAATTTGCAGTCAAATAACACAACATTTGAATAGGTAACTGCAACAACTGAACATGTCATTTCTAGCTCAGGGAAGAGGAAAAAATATAAATGGTGTTGGATTCTGTTTTGGGCTTTTTGCTGCCCCAAAGCACATTCATAAATTGAAAGTTTAACCAATGACTGAAATTAAAAGTTAAAGAAGCGTGGTAGCAAGTGAGTGGGACAGCACAAATCTGACAGATGCAAAATGATAAAAATTTAATAAACCTCTATTGTAAAAGAGGGAAGAATTAGTCCCCTCCTATAAATCAAAATAAGACCTATAAAAAAGAAAACCCAAATAACCTAAGGAGTTAACAAAATCTATGAACTGTTATCTATATTTGCTTCGTCTTTTTGCTCTGCCTCAGAATGTTAACCTTCTTCACTATGAGAAATTCTAGGCTTTCAAATGTTTTATTCATTAGCAGCTGTAACCTCCCCTTCAATCCGATAGCAAGGCTTAAGAAAAGATTTGGATAAAATAAATTTTGCAAACCTCAAGCTACACAATGCTACCAAATTTCAATAGATATCGTGTGAATTTCTCAAACCAAATTAAAAATTCGAACACTTCGAATTCCAGGTCGCCCTTCACTCTCCATTTACAGTAATCAAGCAGAAGGAAAGAAGATGACTTCCCCTAAGATGTAAAAGCAGGACCAATATCTGATCAACAGCTTATATACTTTTTTTAAAAAATGTTTTGAAGCTTATTGTGGTGACAACAATACAAATTATGACAGATGCTTCGCCTGATTTTTGGATGATTTCAGCCAAACATGAATTTTAAATCTTTTGGCGCACATACTTGATGCCTTTCCCCACGAACACAATAATCATAATATTCCCACAAAAAAATAAGAAGAAGAACAGCTTATTTATAGCACTGAGCAATTAATAAGAGAAGGGAAACCACACAAGACAGCATTATTTACTAAAAAGCACTGAACAATGTTAAAGCACCCACCCATGAGTCTCAAAGAAACAGGAAATTCGGCTTTCAGCAGCTTTGAAGCATGTTTCAAGATTTCCTCGCTTGAACTTATGTAATTTGGCAAAGTCACTGCTCGAGTTCGAACCTGGAGACCTTGATTACATCAGCTAATTTTATAGAAATGACCTAAATTTATGTAGCAAAAGTCACTAAAGCAAAATGTTGGAAGTACCTCAAAGGATGCGGTTTTCAGTTTTAGTGTCAATGTTCGCCCAAAAAGACCTTCCTTTTTAATATCAGCAGAAAGCATCTCTGATAGATCAACTGAAAGCCAAAGTTGACAAAATTAACTTCGGATCATACCAAATGATTATAAAACACATGCCAAAGTTCCAGCAGAAGGAAAATATCTCCCTACTCAAAATCTGAGAGGGAGAAAAACATATGCATTGGCCGCGGAATCAGAAACCCTGGCAGTAACTAAAACCATACCTAATTTTTGAAAAAGCAAAGCTTCATCCTCAGTGGCTGAAAAGGTTCTTTCATTACTTATACTCTTTCGCATCTTATATTGAGGAGTATTGGTTCCCCCAACCCCTAGACCCACGGAAAGGAAAAAGTCTGCAACAAAGAGGCAACTGATATGTTGTCAATATACAGAAAAATCCAGGAAAATTCAGGACACAAGCAGTGACCACATCAGTTAATCAAATTCGAAGAAGACCTCTCAAACACAAAAGAACATCATATTATACAGCTCAAGTCAAGCTTGAATTTTCCATGAAAATAGTTCTAGGTTGTGTTCTTATCAGATTGAGAGGAAATAAAAGAGATGGATTATATCATTAACAAACCTGATGAAGAATGAGAAAACAGAGCAGAAATGGAACTACACTTTTGCAGCATCTCCTCACAGGTTGTTATTCCAAAGACATCCTTTAAGATACGTTCAGTGACCTTACCGATGCCCCCAATCTGTACATACTTTCCTGAATGTCAGCTTATAGACCTACATCCTAAAATGTAAGAACAGAAGTGAACTGCCTAATTGGAATGAAGATACTTGACAAACCAAAGAGCCTAAACGGAACAGCTACTCTCAGTACCTTCCTTATTGGAAGTGAAGAAATAAATGTCATGACAGCAGATCGATCATTTGGCAAAACAAACTGGCCATTGGGTTTGTTGATATCTGAACAAACCTGTGAGAAGGAATAAAGAAGCTATTATTCGAAAATAAGCATCTTCATTTTGATATGAAAAAGTGTGAATTGCTGGCTGTGCCTAATTAGTTGGGTTTCCAATATATGATGCAATTTTTTCCTAGTTTGGATGAGGCATACCTAGATATCCACATTTCTCCTAGCTTAAATGCAAAAACTAATGCATCCTGTAGACGCCTCACGTAGAAAGCGCATATTCATTTCATAAGAGAACAAGGAACTAAAAGAGAGAATTTTCATTTTCAATACCTTAGCAAGTAAGCGGTTTGGTGCAACTCCAGCACTACACGTGAGGCCTGTCTCAAGGTGTACACTTTGTCTAAGCTCTGCAGCCACCTTAAAGGAGTGAAACAACCAAAATATGGAGGATCACAAGACACAAACGAAGTCAAGGGCAAGGAAAAGCAGGGATAGATAAAATTGGGGGGAAATTCTGATGGAAAGAGATAAAGATGGAACAGAATCTACTGTAGACTTACCTCTCCACTCGTAATGCCCCTTTCTTTGCAAACACTAGTAATATCTAGGTATGCCTCATCCAAGCTAGCAGCCAAAAAGTTCGGATCATATTTCTGAAAAACTATGAGAAGATGGATTAACAATCCAAATGATTAGGAAGATATCACTAAAAAATCACTAAGTCCATAGAAGTACATATGCAACCTTTTCTTGTTAAGTTGCTGTAATGATTATATTTCTGAAAGTCTACAGGGACAAATAACAACTCTGGACAAAGTTTACGTGCAATGAATCCAGGCATCGCAGCACGAACGCCAAATTTCCGGGCCTATAAAGCATAAGGACATGTATTCAGAAAAAGGGAAAAGGAAAAAAAAGGAGCAACAACAAACTTTACAGATATAGGAATCTGAAAGCTAAACTATAAATGAGCTAAACACAAATATCCTCCAGCCACATTTGTGCAGCACGCATCTCTGATTAATCTAAAAGGTCATCATCTGAAAGTCAAACCTCATAGCTCGCTGTGGAAATCATGGACATGCTGCCAACAGCCACTGGCTTTCCTTTCAATGAAGGATTACACAAGGTCTCAACAGCTGCATAGAAAGCATCCATATCCACATGTAGCCAAATCCTAGACAAATCACGTGTGGCTTCTAACTCTAAAATCCTTTTGTCAGCCATCTGAAACAAAAAAAGAGGAACAAGCTAATTGAATTTTGTTCTACTCATAGTTAGAATTTCATAACTGCAGACTTAGAACATCTCCATATAGCAGCAATCCAACTGATTCTAGACTTTAAAAAGAATTCCTTACAGGCATCATGCATGGGCACAACATATTTTTTATCATAAATACTCAGTCAAAGACACTCAATCATCCACATAGACATCAATTTGTGTATGCAGAGAACACAGATAGACAGAAATAGACAATTAGGTTTCGGCACGACACATTTGAGACAGAACCATTTTTCCTAATTGTCATAAAAAAATACCTTCTGATGATGAGATATATCTTGTGCAGTAAGTTTGGAGTACTGAACACGCATGTTCTCGATTTTCTGCTTCATACAAGCCTCCTTCTTTTCCTCATTCTCAAAATACTTGGAACCTTTACTCATTTCATATACTATCCTCTGCACTTTTTCCTTGTCCACTCCTTCCATTCCTACAATTCCAATCATCGATCACAACATCCTCATATAGTCATATAGAGCAACAAATTTAACTTGACCAAAAAAATTGATCCAAACCAACATTAAAAAAAAAAATCACACCATTTTTATAAGATGTACAGCAGTTTGAACAAGAAAAGTTAAATCATCCAATTTAGCAATTCACTAGACATCCACTCTATTAGGGACATTTCATTCTAAACTGGTGAAATTACACTTACTGCAGATGATTAAGCAATTAATTGCAATAAAACGATTGGAAAGACCTAAATTTTCAACAAAAAATAACTAAAAAGTTTAAAATTACCTGCTTTAGCATTGGTATAGACTGTGTGATAAGATTCCCATGGGCGAGAAGAAGAAGGCTCTTCGCTCCCTACTGAGGTTTCGCTCTTCGCCATCGATTGGTTGCTTCCACGAGAAGATGAATTTTTCACTTAAAAGGGCAAAGACCTCGCCTTTTGATTTTGTCCCAATTTGATAAAAGGTTTACCCGCCACCTCTTTAGTTGTTGAAATTATACTTTGCACACTTAAGTTTTTGAGTTTCACAGATTCTCCCCCATACTTATTTCCCGGTAACAAAGGTCCAAAACTATGCTTAGTGATTCATTTCTCGCTCTTTATTTAAGCAAGCAATTTTATTCCTCAATCAATTAGACAGCTACATTTGTACATTTGTAGGGTAAGTGAATGTTTTTGGATAGTTAATGAGCGAATCGATCAAAAATTTCATTCAAATTAAAGATAGACTAAAGGGCAATACAAAATTACAAATTATAACTTATAATGTCTTATTCCATTTAATTTGAGCTCTAACAAATTACGAGTAAAAATTAATCCATTAGCAATAGTTTAGTTTGACACAAGGGTGGACATAGTTTGGGCCAATTCAAAACTCAAATCGAAATCCGAATTTTTTAGATATTTGGGTTGAATTTTTGGATTATGAATTGGATTTTGGATTGGATATCAGATTTAATGTTATGAATTTTTGGATATCTGAAAATTCGAAATATTTATACCTATATTTAACCCTACTCAATTGCTCATATCATATGTATTCAATACTAATAAGTTCTTTCCAAGATCAAATAGATTAATACCTACGATTCATTACAATATTAAATCAATATGAAATTTTCTATTAATCAAATATAAAAATATAAAATATTTCATGAGTAAGTAAAGTTTAATACACAGTATGGGTTTGACTAAAAATCCTTTCCGGCATCATCCCATTCCGAGGACTCACAGAAATACCTCGGGCAGTGCCACAATCCGTTCGACGAGTCACCTCAATTCTTGTTAATTGTAAAAAATTATAAATTTTAAAAAGCAAAATATTAGGTGGATTGGGGTTGTTAATTGTTATAATCCACCTAAAAAATTCAAAAGTCAAAATTGAAAATTCAAAAAATCCAAATTGATTAATCGAATCGAACATAAAAATTTAATCCAATCTAAATTTATTTGAATTGAATTTAAATTAGATTTTTTTTATTCAAAAATTAAATATCTAAACCGAAATTTTTCTCTGCATTTGTAAAAGGAACTTTAACTTGTTAGAAATTAGCTTTATGGGTATAAAGCACCTAAAATATCAAAATGAAGTTGAAGTGTCTTCCTAATTTTATCTACGATGTATTAAAAATATAAAGGTCCTTAAAAATATTAATTGTACTTTTTGTTTTTATTAAAAAATTTATAATATAACAATATATAAAACATGATATCATAAAACATTAAATTATAATTTAATTATTAATATTTATGACTTTAAAATTAATTAAAGTAATGGCTATTAAATTTTTATTTATTTACGAAAGATGAGAACTCCTAATAATTAGTACTTTAAAATTGATAAAAATTTTCTTCTTAAATCTTTCCTTATTTGAACTATATTAAAGTCTTAACATTAAGACTTTAAAATCAATTGCAATTTTGTAAACTTATATCAATCCTTTATTTATTAAACTAACTAATTATCCATCACAATCTTTTAAGTGTGATTTTATTATGCAATAATACGTTGAATTTTTTCTTTTAAAAAAATTGTATAATTAAAAAAAAGAAGAAAATATAGAAACACAATATATTTTAAGTTGATTCAATTAATCAAATACTCTTATTATTCATTCTCTTTAGTTAAATCTACATTGTTTCTTCCATTTTTATTTAAATAAAGGTGTTTGGCTAAACACATAAATTGAGAGAGAGAGAGAGAGAGAGAGAAAAGAAGAAGAAGAAAAAAAAAACTGAGCTAAAATGAAACATTTGAAATTAAGTTATTACTAAATATTTAAAGTACGGTCGAAACTTCATTGAAAAAAATATCATTCACTTTGCCCTTTTAAAAATAGAATTCACAGTAGACAAAATAGTTATTTAAATTTTTTTTAATATACGAAATTTTAAAATTAACTAAATTTTATATATTAAATCCTTCATTATTTGAAATATAAATATTAATATCTGAAATTTAAGCGATTAAAAGATTTCATCTTTTAAGAAATAATTATACATTGAATAAAATTACATTTATAATACAAATCAATATTATGTTTAGGACTTTTGAAATACAATTTGAAAAAGAAGAGCGGCCCAATGCACAAAACATCTTGCGTTAACGAGGATCGGGGAAGGATCGTACCTCACAGAAGTGTAAGTGTAATATAGGCAGTCTACCCTAATACAGAGTATTAGTGGTTGTTTCCACTACTTTTGATGAGTCTTTCTTGGTGGACGACCAATTACAAATAAATAAATGCATTTTGTGAGTATATATCGAATTTATGTAGTGCCAAAACAAACTACTAATAATTCCACCCAGAGTACAATTTCGTAAATGCTAATTTTTTAAGCAGGATAACTTATACTATATGTTATATTTTACCATACAATTTTGCATTGTAATGCTTTTTCGTAATGCTAATATCTATATGAAATGTTAATATGTTAAAAGTGTAGTAATACAAATTACACACACACACACACACACACACACACATATATATAATATTATATAAGTAGGAATTCCTCAAGTTAAAAGTTGGATTACCATTTTGTCTTTCAATCTAAAACTATTTTAGTAATATTTTATGTACTAAAAAGTAAATATACACTACAATTAATATTATTAAACTATTAAATTAAATAAGAAATATTTAATTGTCATAGAGAATTACTGTTTTCATTTAATTTACGTCACTTCATTCGTAGATTTAATTATAATTATTTACTATCATCTTCATTGGGAATGTAAAAAACTCAAAGCAATAGTATCATGATTGTTTCTTTTTTCATTTAATATTTTTTCTCTTTTTTTGTTACTTTATTTAAAAATTTATATCTATGTTTTGTTAAAATATTTTGAAATACTATTTGTTTGAAGGAGTAAATGTCGTTTAATATTTGATGGGTATTCTAGTTATTTATTTAATTTAAACAATTAAAAAATATAAAAAAACTAAAAAAAATAAAAAAAATAAAAAAAATAAAAAAAATAAAAAAAATAAAAATATTTTTAAAAAAAAATCAAATATCTTTTAGTTTAGCAAGATTTTTTTACTTTATTTATATATATATATATATATAAATTAGATTTTCTTCTTGTTTGGTACAATAAATATTATAAAATTATTGTTTTAAATGTAGGGCAAAGTAATCGTTCAATATTTAATAGAAGCAGTATGTGGGTCTTCCACTTTTAGTATAATATGATATGATTCAAATATTATTATTTAATTAGAAATTTAATTTCAAATTAACAATTAATACAAATTAAATGAACTAACAAATATTTTTAAATTTAATTAAATATTTAAATATGATATGATATGATTTAAATATTTTATATTAATAGATATTTAATTTAGTTTTGATTCAATGAATGAAAAATATTATCATTTTGTTAGATATTTAATTTAGTTTTGATTCAATGAATGGTAAAATATTATTATTTAATTAGATATTTTATTATATTTTAATTTATTGTAGGGGCAAAATGATAATCCAACTTCTACGATAGGAACACCAACTTTTAGTATAATATGATGATATCTAACTTCAACAAGAGTTAAAGAGAATATTATTATTTTTTTCATTTCTATAATTATATTAATGACCATTTGATAAAATATTTTCGGATAAATGACAATTATATAAGCTTAACCAATATAATTTGTTTGGGTGCGTATCAGAAAGTATCTGTGAATTTTTGTCAATTTTATTTGATTATAAATTACATTTATAAATGCTTTCGGCAATAATATGTCGTTATTGCTTATATCATCTAACGAATTTGCATAAACTTACCACGAGACACACGTGCAACGCACGTATCCCAGGTTTCAAATATATATGTGTGTGTGCGGCAGCATGTGTGCTGTAATTTAAGTGCTCGTGTATAGTGAACGATTTTTTACCTTTCAATCAATCACTATTTCTAGGACGTTTTTGTTCATGAATAAGTATTAGAACAAACTAAAGAAAGAACTACTATATTAGATCAAACTCTTGAATGAAATCCCTTATCAATTTGAAATTATACTTTTCTTTCTAAATTCTTATATTGTTACACAAATATATCTTTTAAATATTGTTCATGCTATTTTTAAATATTTATTGTTATTGATATGAAGAGCACGCGAGACGCGTATATAGTAAGACTAATTTACTTAAAAGCAGTGTAGATTATAATTTTTATCACACATCATATAGTCACAATTCCAAAATGCAAATATACTAAATAAATCCAATAATTATATGTTAGTTCATGTATTACAATCCTAATATTTTAATTTCTGCGTACCATGAGTAGTCATGGTTATGGTTTAATTGGAAATGAAAAAAGGTGTATGCTTCTTGTAGGGGAAAAAGAATTATTCAAAAGAAAAAAGAAAGGATAAAACCAAAAGTCGTATTTTCTATGTTTCATTTTCAAAATCTTTATGCATGCAAGTTAAGGCAAAATTTCCTGGTAGCTTACTAACAGAGGATTCAAATAACTGCAACTTCTAAAACTGAACTATCAATCAAATATTACTCCAACTAGAAATGGTCCAGCAACTCGTTGAGTATATCCATCGTTAACGTAAGAAATTTTATACTATGGATTAACTAAAATATAATTTACTAATCTTAAAACATATTACATATTATAAGGGAAAAAAGTCAAAAATACCTCTCTACTTTAGTATATTAGTTAATTTTGCTCACAACGGTTATACTATACGGTCAAATATACCTGCCGTTAACAAAGTAAACAAAAATCCCCTCAATTGGATGAAATCCCCAAATTGACTTAAAATATTCAATTTTAATTAAATTTTACAAAAAATCAGGTAGAGTTTTTTCTGTTTTTAAAATTTTATCTTAGTGTATTTTTTAATTATTCAAAAGAAAAACAAGTTCGGTATTCAAAGAAAAAAATTTTTAAAAATAAAAGGAGTTCGATAATACAATTATTTTATAACAAAAATATTGGAACAAACAAAATAGCAAATCAGGCTTCACCTTTCTTAATATAAAGACATTTGGTAAGTATTTGATTTCAATTTTATTTGTTCCAATATTTTTAGAGGAGAAATAGCGTGAATCAAACTCACTTGCCCCCACTTCTAAGCCTATTTCTTTGAATAATTTGAAAAACTAGTTTTGTTTTGAATGGGTAAATCCTAATGTGACTAGTTTAGTGTCATCATTCAGATTTAAAGGAAGAAACGAGGTAGTCTGGTGAAATTAGACAAGTCAATTTGGGATTCCATCAATTGAAGACAATTTCCTTACTTTCTTAACTGCGGTATATTTGACCCTATATATAGCAGAAGCAGATTAAATTTAATATGCTAAAGTAGAAAAGGATATTTACACAGTATATATATTATAATAAATAAAAATAATTTGATCATATATAATTTTAAACTGAAAAATCCTTTATAAATAATTGCGATGAGGCAAAATATATTATGATGAACAAAATTAGAACAACAACTGAATAGTGCATTAAAATCTGATTTTATGTATAGTTATTTTTATGATGATAATATTGCAACCTGTAGTACCAACTTGTGCTCACTTTGACTGTTCCACAAAATATTTAGCAGAAAAGATACCAACTCTTTTCATTAAAATTTCATTATTATTATTATAAGGGTCTAAGGCTTTAATTTAAAATAAGAAAAGCTAAACGATGGCATTCACTCTAATAAACTCAAGTTGAAGGTTAACCGTGTTAATTCCACATATAATGAAATTTAATTATATGTCCAAGATGGACCGTATATATATATATGTGACCGAAACATTGAACAAATTCTGTTTAATTATTTCCTTAATTTCCACAAGCAAGAATAATCATTTACTTTCAATTAATAATAATTGGAATTGGCATGGGGAACTAACTCAGGAAAATTCACAATTATTCGTGTCAATTGTAGCTTAGAACATTGACATTTGAAAATGTATTACTAAATAATTTTCTATTAATTAAACACATATATACACTATTAAACTTTGTTGGTTTTCCTATAAATATGCATGCAATGCATGAAAAACTAATCCAAACATAACTCGAAATAATTTCTATTAAGTACAACTTGTAAAGTGTCTTGTGGTATATTAATATTATCTCCATTATACCTGCAACTATATTTTGCTTTTCTGTTAGTAATTTTAATTCTATTTTGCCTATATATTCTAATTTTTGTTTCTAATGTGATCAGAACAGTGAATTCGTCGATCGCCATGGAAGGTATGGTGGAAAAATTACTACCTTGGCTGGTGGATTATTTTCTTGTTTGTTACTCAGGTGTGTAGTGCGCCCAGCCTATTTTATAATTATTAAACATTAATTTTAAACTTATTTTGCAGCTGCTTCTTTTTCTATTTTACTCTTTTTGTGCCTTTGATTGGTTTTTAAGGCATTGAAGTTTCTGCCGAAGACTACGATTATAGTTTACATCTCAGGCAAACTACCAACTGCTATATTTATAGTTATACAATGTTTTATCTGGACCCGGAGGAATTGAATTTTAAAATATTTTATAGATAGGATTTCAACACATATATAAAGTTATACACCAGTAGTGTATATAATTTTACACTGTCAGTGCATTTTAACTTATTGTAACACGTAACTTTATATATATATATGTGTGTTATATAAATATTAATATAAACCATGCATATGCTTTCAGTGTATGGCAGATCCCCTAAGTGCTCAGTACAATGGAGGAATAGTTGTGAATCCAAACTTCAACGAGGGACTCAATGGCTGGAGAAAATATGGATTTGCAAATATGGCCACTATGATCTCCAACAATACAAATAGAAACACCTTCATTGTGGCTGCTAACAGAAAAGGACCCCTCCACGGTTTTACCCAAAAATATTTCTTAAAAAAGGACACTTACTACGTAACTTCAGGTACTGCAGTTCTAATTTTTCATCTAATTTAACTTCACATACGTATTACTAACTCCTATCGATCTCAAATATATATCAGTTGTTTTGGCAAATTGAATTTGCTATTACAATATTCTTGACGATTTAAAAATGTAAGACGTTATTTATTACTTACTTTTTTTCTAGAGATCTTTATGCAAATAGTCGGTCGAATACATTGGTTACTTTTCTATTAATTAGATATTCACAAATAGTCGGTCAGATGCTGTTTACTTTTCTTAGACGATATACATATATTATATACATCTATCGATTATTTTAAGTTTATGCGGTTGAGAGGCAGCTCAAGTTAATTCTTTCTTTTAAGCTAATTCTGCTTCAAATAGTAGCGTAGTTATTGACTCTAAGACATCTTATCGAACTATTTTTAAAAAAAACATTTGTATAGCTCTAAATAAAAAGGTTCCTTAGGTAAATAAACAAATGAGTTAAAATTATGTAAGAGTTGGTGCAGTACATTGTTTTGCCTATCTTGACTCAATCAATCTCTCAATCTAATTCTGTAATCTTTGAATCGATCAATAACTGTTTATTTATTAACTCAATATTAATATTGACCCGTACATCTAACACTCTTATTTGCAGCTTGGGTGCAAGTGAGCCATGGAGATCGAATTATAGATGCTCATCCATGTGGCTCCTAGCACTCAGAGGACACCATTTGGGGATTCAACGTACTGGATGGGCTATTGCTCGTTCTGGCTGCTGGTCTATGATTAAAGGTGGCTTAATTCTCGATACTTCAGGTCCTGTGGACCTATATTTTGAGGTGAGTTATTTTACCTTTTCTATTAAATATATATTATTATGATTCCTAGTTGTCCTAATTCAACTTGTTTAATTATTTTCACTTATTACTTGTATATATTTCCAGGCCAACAATACAGCCATAGAGCTGTGGGCAGACAGCATATCAGTACAGCCATTTTCTCAAGAGGAGTGGAAATTTCATCGACGTCAAAGTTCTGAGAAGGTAAATGACTAGTAAAATTATACATGTATACGTGACTGAATCATTGAATTACCAAATTAAATGTTCGATCAACATATTCAGGAAAGACTGTTTAAAGTTATGAATTAGCGTGAGCTGATAATTTTTCTTTCCGGATTCTATATGTATTTTAAAAAAATAACTAATAATATGTTGCAGGTACGCAAAGCTAAAGTGAAAATCCAAGCAGTGGATTCTCGAGGCCAACCTTTACCAAACGCAACGGTCACCCTGGCACAACAAAGGAACAATTTCCCATTTGGCAATGCAATAAGCCAACACATCCTCAACAACAAAGCCTATCAAGATTGGTTTACATCACGATTCAAGTACGGTTTTCGAGAGCGAAATGAAATGGTACACCAACGAGAAAATCCCGGGCCAACAGGACTACAACGCGGCGGATGCAATGCTCAGCCTTGTCCAGAAACATAACATTCAAGTACGCGGCCACAACGTCTTTTGGGACAATCCTCAGAACATGCCCTCGTGGACGCGTTATCTTTCACCAGCACAGCTCTCTTCCGCTGCATCGAGAAGGATTAATTCGGTGATGAGTCGATACTTAGGCCAACTTATTCACTGGGATGTTGTGAACGAAAACGTCCATTTTTCGTTTTTAGAGAATATGCTCGGAAAAAATGCATCCTTTGTTTATTACAAGAAGGCTAATGAGAGGTGATAGCAGGGCAATTCCATATTTGAATGATTTCAATACTATTGAACATGGATATGATGGAATTTCAAATCCAGCAAAGTACTTGGAAAAAATTCGAGACCTTCGATCACATGGTTATAATGGGCCTTTAGGAATTGGACTGCAAGGCCATTTTGTCAAACCAAATTTACCTTACATAAGATCTTCTCTTGATATGCTTGCTTCAGCTGGATTGCCAATTTGGATAACAGAGGTTAGATATTGGAAACACCACCAATAAAAGGTAATTTTCTAGTCTTTTATACAAATGGCGGTCAAGTACTATATTTGCTAGCCCATATACATATGTATACACTAATTATACATGTTTATATACATATTGAAAGCATAAATTATACATATATTATGTATTCACTTGCTATTTTCATTTAAGCTATTGGGTGCATGACTATTTCATCAATTCCTCAATCTCTTTCTAATTTATAATTATAGCTAGTAAAATTCAGTAACTGTACGCGAAATTAACCCAAGAATCTTTCAATTTGGGCAGGAAGTATATTTGGAAGAGATCATAAGGGAGGGTTCATGCACATCAGGGGTGAAAGGTATAATGATGTGGGCACCATGGAGTCCAAAAGGATGCTACAGAATGTGTTTGACTGATAACAATTTCAAGAATTTTCCCACTGGAGATGTTGTTGACAAGATCCTTAAAGAATGGAGTCACCAGGGTTTTTCTGGTACTACTGATGAAAATGGTTTTTTTGAAACTTCACTTTTTTACAAGACTATCAAGTTGAAATCAGTCATAACGAAAATGTAACATATGCCTCCCATGGCTCAGAAAGTTAAGGTAATTGATGGAACAGGGGAAATTTCACATTACACAATATTTGTTTGATTGACATGCTGCTAATTAGGAGTAATTACGCAGTTAATTTAGCTGTGCTTTTGGTAATAGCTAGATAAATTTGTCACACGAGTTTGTTTGTTATTGAGAGGAAAATAAGGAGTTATCCAATTTTAGTTTTAGGGAAGTTAATTAGCACTTTTAGAGTCCTTCAGTTATGACAAAATTCTGATTTTTGTATCATGTTATTTAATTTCTAACGAGCATATTTTTACCTTCAATTGATTTATATGTGCACTTTTGATCCTGTACTCGACTTAAATCATCATAAATATAATGATTTATTAAGTGCTAAACTGCTCAATTATCAATACATTATGTTAAATTTGTACTATTACGCTTTATTTGATATTTCCCATATAAAGGAATCAAAAGACACATATTTTAATTAATTTAGAGTTAAATGTGCATAACTAAATATTACGATGACCAAAATTAAAATTTATCAATAAATTATAAAATCAAGTGCAATTGTCCCTTATTTTTCTTATATAGAACCAAAATTTCCTTTTTATCGTATTATGATTGTTTTTTTAACCTATAACTTTTAATCTAAATTGTCACAAATGAAATGTTAAATTGCTTTAAAAATGGCACATAATATGCCTATGTGATCCTTAAATTGATAGAAAATTCACTACAATCTAATCAAATTACTTCATAAATGTATTTTATAAGTCGCTGCATATAATTATAATTAAAAATAAATTGAATCAAATATGTTCTCAATGTATGTGTGTGAGTCCAAATATGATCTTATTAATCTTCTAATTATGCTTTGTTAAGGTTTATGTGAAATAAGGACAACTTTTACCAAATTAAATAATGATAGGGGTATAGTTAGGCCAAATAATTAATGGAGGATAAATATTGTGAATTTCATATACTTTCCAAGTATTTCTTACCCCTTTTTCATTTACAAAATAATATTATCTCGCGAATCATATAGTTCAAGTGTAGAGTCTTAATCTTTATTCTAGATTAGGAAAGAAACATACACCTCAATAGGTAAAAAAAAAATGAATTAGGAAAAAAAAATAAAAAACGAAGCTAGCATTTGGCTGTAAGTTCTTAATTTTTTTGAAAAATCATTGAATAACGTTTGGATTGAATATGAAAATGTGTTGAGTCATAATTTTGAATATATATTTCACCTTTTTTGTTATTGAAAAAACATGACATTCCCATAAGTGCAAAGCTTTTAAGAATATAATCTTATAAACAGCATACTTACTAATTTTCAGTTATGGGCCGTCATTGGTCAATGTAAATCCCTTCTAAATGTAATAGACACAAAAATTGTCATTTATAATAATTGAATAACCATTATCACAAAGTTATGTATAATATTTTAATAACAGCATTTAGATAATGCGCTATTCTAAAAAATTATAATGAATTCAATCCTATATTTTAGTTGGAGTGTATTTTGCATTGTGAACTTTTAAGATCAAAAAAGAGGCCATCTTGTTACCGTAATCATTAAACTAAGCTCTAGCAATAGTTATTCTCATTGATGTATAGTCTTAAAATGACTAAATAAATTATACAAAAATAAAAAATTAAGTTTCTTCATTTTGTCTGCTTAAAGCCATGTAATCTTTTGTATCTAATTTACAGTTATATCAATTCATATATTTAAAAATTTATTACAAAAAAAAGACTAGATTTTGCCTTCATCCTTTTTAGCCTGTGGTAGCTAAATGGCAGGATATTTGCATTACATGCTCAAATTTTTTCCCAAGTACTAAAAATGTAATTTATTGAAATTTTTAATCTGTATTATTCTATTTAAACTATATAAAGTAGTTAACATGAATATTAAAATCACTTGTGATTAATAAAAATTATAAAGTGTAATAATGTTAATTACTGTATGTTACAAAAAAGAAGTTGAAATAAAATTGCAAAAAAGTTTAGCGTAAAAATACATTATGAGAAACGTATTTGAATTTGAGATTATAAAAATTTTAAATTATGAAAATCATATTTCAATAAAATCATATAATAAATATTTATGTTAAAATTTAAATAAAAATTAATAAACAATAAATTAAAATACTTGATAACGCGAGGCTGTTATATTTATGTTTAAACTGTGAGATAATATCTAATAATCAACAAAACAATTATTAATAATTATCTTGGTTCGTTTATTTTCTTTAAAGATTTTGTTATTATGTATCATTGCATTGAAAATTATAATGATAAATATTCTAAATCAATGAATCTGTCGACCCAAAGAAAAAAATCCTGGTGATGTGATTAATATATTTTATCTTCCTCATATCATTGATGTAATCTATCTTGTATCTTTCCCTGTTTTGTTTCAGATTCAGAAAAATATTGATTTTTATTTTGTATTATGATAAACACATCTTAGAAATATCACTTAAAAGTTGGAGTGACAGCCATGCGTTGTGGTCGTCGATCTAATCTCTGGGAGATTGATCTAAGTCATAACGTATTTATAACTAATTTTTAAATAATTTAAAATTGATAAATTTTGGATAGAATCCCCAAAATCAAACTGGAAGGTGGTTTTCTTCCGTCGTTTCATTACCATAAACTCTTTACTATAAATATTATTGATATTGAACACTTTATGTATATCAATACTTGCATTAACATATTAATTCAGTATGATTTTGTACATAATTCTTAGTTATATAAATAACTTTCTTTGTTTGGAAGAGAATTGGTACATGTAATGTTTTTGCTCAAGTGATGTTTACGTCAAAACTTTCCTAGGATGTTTACAAATAAAATCGGTTGATCCACGGTTTACTTTATAGTTGATCATACTCTAAATATTGTCCTGTATTTGTCTTACATATATTGTACAAATTGTGCATATATTATACATTTACCCTATTTTAAATTTATGTAATTAAATAAATTGTTATTTTGAATCTAACACCATTACTTTCCATTTATATATTATTGTAAGATTGTAGTGCAGTTCTTCACTTATGGACATATGAAAAGAACAAAAAGCTAGTGTATTATATTATTCACTAACAGTTTAAATAGGTTTGATATATCTCTTTTTCTATTACAGCTAAGTATCTAATATTTATATTATGGTGAAAAACTAGTTTTTAAAAATATTTTTATTTATTTTGGTTTTTTTTGTTTTTTAATTTTAAAAATATTTTTATGAAAATGAGGTGCTATGAGACAATACTCTGTTTATTTACTCTAAGAAAATGATGTAACCTCATATTTTGCAGGAAACATTGCTGTATAAAATGTTTTCTTTATTTTAAGTCACATATATTGATTTACGACTTTATTGTTATATTTTTGGCAGGTTTTTTGGGTTTATCTGGCGTGACTACAGTTCTCCACAGCGAGACATAGCTCTTCATTTTTATCTTATTAAATTTCTAGCAAAATAAATTAATTAATTTTCATCTTGCCAATTGCTTCATTATTAATGATCATATACCATCATGGTTTCTTAATTTGTGTTTTCAATCATTGGAAAATCCTCTTAAACCTCAGCCTCAAGGAGGATAGTGGTGAAATCCAAAATTTAATGATAGAGTTGAATAGGATGGAACCTTTTGGGAAATGCTAAAATTGACAGGTTTCAAGTGATGGAAACAATTATAGGATGCCTCGGAAGAGGACCATATCATGGTTTTTCACAAGAGTTTAATTTGGACAAAATAGTTTTACGTAGTTTCTGGTACCACTCTCGACAAATATACACTTATTATACATTAATTATAGACTGATTATAGTGTTGATTAGGCGTGGTTCAGATTAATTCTTCTGGTATATTTATTTAATTTTGTAGAATGGGTGCAAGTGAGCCATGGTGATGATGCCAGCGTCAACCAGTCATATTAAAGCACAAAAGTGATTTTTCAACATGCTGCTTAAGGCCATTCTTAATCTGGTTGATGAGTCCATGTTCCCAAAGTGGCTTAGTTGTTATTATCTTCTGGTCACCCAGCTTTTATTTTGGGGTGATTAAATTAATTTTCTCCCACATTAGTAAAATCTAATTGAGTAGTTACCATTTTTGTTATCAATTAGTGTTTATCATATAGATCGATTTACATATAACTAACCTGATTACATAAATATCTTTTCTTTTTTTTCTTTTCCCAGACCAACAATTCAACAATTGACATATGGATAGACAATATTTCAGTACAACCATTCAGCCAAGAAGAGTGGACTTCCCATCAAACTCAAACCATTGAAAAGGTACAAATTAAAATAAAACTTACCAAGTTCAGAAAAAATTATTCAGTATTCAAATCTCATTCGTCTTAAAATAATATTCATTATTATTACAGGTACGTAATCAAGCAAGTGGCAATCAAGTGGTTGACCAGCGAGGCGTGCCTTTGCCTAATGCAACAGTCTCCTTGATACAAGGAAGAGCCATTCCCATTTGGTGTTGCAATGAACAAAAACATCATAACAATAGTAATCTTACCAAAATTGGTTTTTCTCAAGATTCAAGTACACAATCTTTGAAAATGAAATGAAATGGTACAGTACTGAAACATCTCAAGGTAAGTAGACTACTCAACTTCAGTCGATGGTTAATTTATGCAAGAGCAAGGTGTCAGTATCCGCAGCCCAAAATATACTTTGGGATGACCCGAAATTTCAGCCCAATTGGGTCCCTTCACTCCCCCCGAAAGAACTCTCTGCTGCTGCTGGTAAAAGGGTCGGGTCAGTCATCGCGAAATATAAAGGCCAAGTTATTCATTGGGATGTTGTGAATGAAAACCTTCACTTCAATTTCTTTGAGAGCAAACTTGGTGCAAATGCATCTGCTACCTTTTATCGTTTGGCTTCACAATTTGATAATAAGACCCCTTTGTTCTTGAATGATTTTAATACGATAGAAGATCAACGCGATGGAGCATCGTCACCAGCCAATTATCTTAACAAGATTAAACAATTACGCGCTGGAGGGTATAATGGTGTTCTTGGAATTGGACTGGAAGGACATTTTGTTACTCGAGTCGGCCTTATATCAGGTCGCACTCGATACACTTGCTTCTGCAAAATTGCCCATGTGGATCACTGGGTTGGATGCTTTAAAGCAGCCCAAATCAGGTATTTTTAATTTTCAATACACACAAACACATATATGTAATATATTACCTGAACTATTCTAACAATTTTTAATTTTTTTGGTATTAAAGGCAAAATTCTTGGATGAAATTATAAAGGAGGTAGTTGGGCACCCAGCTGTTCAAGGGCTACTAATTTGGTCAGCATGGAGTCCACAAGGATGTTACAGAATGTGTTTGACTGATAACAATTTCAAAAATCTGCCGACTGGAGATGTTTGTCAAACAAAATTCGTGCGACATTATCACACACGATGGTTTGTCGGGACGACAAATGCGGAGGTTATTTCGGACTATTGTTCCATGGAGATTACAAACGTTGTCACCCGTCCTTCATTGCCAGATTGGTCATTTCACTACAATTTGATGATACCCTACTACATCTGAAAGATTATTAAGTTACAAATTCACTGCTATGAGTCAAATTTGTCTTGTGATATTCAGGCCGTAGGAATTATGTGTAGTAATCTATTTTCCTTTTCTGGAATTGCTTTTCCGTGTTTTTCATAAATGATTATATAAGTGAAAATTTGAATGAAAGATCACCTTTTTTCTATCAGTACTATCAACAAATTAATTAAGTAGCGAAATTTTAGTGACTCAATTAATTGACTATGTAGCTAAACAAAGGAAAAGATTAGTAACAACAAAAAGTTGCTATAATTGGTCAATAACTAATCAACAAAAAGTTAGGTTTTATTGTGAAAACACGAATCTTCTTCCCCCTATACACCTCCCCCCAAAAAAATTAACGAAAGTTGGTAAGTTCTTAAGTTGAATTGGCAAAAGAGAATTACGAATTTCTTGAAATGATAATTAGTCACGGGGTGCTTTAAAGTATGTTAGGCTTTATTGTTTAAAATAAATATATCATTGAATTTATAAGTATATCATCATTTAAATTATTATTGATGAATTCTGATTCGTCCTCATAATATTTGGGAGTTAAGTAAGGTTAATCTTCATTAATAAAGTGTGTGTTATTAGATTACATATATATATAAAAGAGTGAAACTTAGAAAATCTTAAATGATATCAAATATGGAGTAACAATTAAATTTAATATAATCTATATTAAATAGTTTATTAAATTAAAATTTGTGAGAATTTTTATAGTTTGATGGATCAAAGTCAAGACATATAAATTAGTTGAAAGTTAAATATGCATCACTAAAATTTATAAGTACGAGATCATAAAAAATTATTCGACGCTAAATAATTATATCATTTGTACCCTTTTATTGACTCGTTTAATGGAGCCATGAACCCATTCATATCAACTATAATTTGTTCTATATACTTTCTTTTAGTTTGTTCAAAATTCTGAATCATTTTATAAAATGATTAACTACAGAAATTTTTATTGTGCATTTAATTGATACAAAATTGGGATGAAGAGCTCCAGAGTAATTTGGCCAAAACAATTATAGAAGTTTCCCACCTTGAGCTCATGCAACAACTAAAGCGTTTGTAGTCCAACGGTTAGGATAATTGCCTTCCAAACAATAGACCAGGTTCGACTCCCGGCAGACGCACTCGATTTTCTTTCTTTGGTTTGAGTTTTGAAAATGAAAAGTCTCTTGATAAAAAGTATTTGAGCTCTTAGACATAAGTTTATTCAACAAATTAGGATTAAATAATTAAGATTAATAGGTCTCGAATATCAAATAAAATCAGAAAGAAGAATCCTTTTTGTATTTCTCCTCTAAATAACTCCAAGTGAAACGTCTAATTATCTTCCACTCTCAAGTATAAGTTCCAAACCTACTCAAACTTGGATTGCAGGTGAATTTTGTCATTCATATAATTATAGTCCATTTTCTATTATTATACACCAACATGTTACTAATACAAAACTTACAAAACAATTTAAGTTGAGTGTGATATGTGTTTTTTTAGATAAATAAACTTGAAATATTAGTCTCTGAGATGTCTAAAAGAGTTAGATTTGAGTAATTATTTATATTTTAAACTCAAAGGAATAAAATTATAAATAGAATGCTAATTAGAATAAGTAAGAAGATCAAAAGCTTTATGGATACTAAACAAGTGCTGATTACACCCTGAATTTATTGACTCGTTGCATGTAATAAGACTGAAGACATGGTTCAGTTGGTTTCATTTTTAATTTCAATTTACTATAGAGGGATCATGAGCAACACGCAGTTTGTAGTCCAACGGTTAGGATAATTGCCTTCAAGCAATAGACGGTTCGACTCCCGGCAGACACCAATTAATTTGCTTTTCTTTTCTATAATTTTCTTTTTAAAGTCCTTATTACTTAAAAGCTCATTCAGTTCAATAAATAATATATAATTAATTTTTAAAACTCTATTGTTGCATAGCTCATTTCGGTGTAAACAAATTTATTACTCGTATTTAAATTCATGAATGCTCACATATTTGGAAAGAGTACGTTGAAGTTCTATGCAATAGCTAAAATGTAGAATACATACATACATACATATATATATATATATATATAATTAATTTTAATTAAATTACATGTTTTTTTTGTTTTTTTAAAATCAAATTGTCCTTTTAAATTTATTTTGAAAATATCATGCTTTCATGCATGTTGGACAAGAGTATGTTAAATTAACTTGTGCATATGTTATATCACATCACTAAAGACGCGATGAACTTTCTCAGTTGCTCTTTTAAGTCAGATCAACTTAAAAAAATATTTTGTATATAATTCACGCAGAGCTAATAAAGAATACTACGCAAATTATGTTCAAGTAACAGTATCAGAATTATACATCCTATATTTTTTAAAAGGTATATGAAGTCAATGAGAAATAATAATAATAATAATAGTAATAGTAGTAGTATATTTTTAATGTATTTTTATAAGTGAAATTTGTGAAGAATAAAATATATGATTTTGTCTATCTTTATAAGATGGAGAAATGAATGAAAAACTATGTAAGCATATATACTTTAGCTCGATTTGAATATATACCGGGCAGATATATAAAAGGCATACTTGAGACATCAAATTTTCTTTTAGGTTTTAGATGGGTTTTTACAAGGCGACCCCAACCTATGTTTTTAAATTCTAAGATAGAATTTATTGGAGACTAGTTATTTTATTCTAAATCCTAGTTCATACCTATAAAAAGAAGTACATATTCCCCTTAAAGAGATATTTCAAAATCTCGTAGAAGCCCCTAATATATTCACAAAGAGATCAAGTCGTAAATCTTTACATCTTTCTCAAAATTGATTAGAAGCGTTTCCCTAACGATCAAATGCATCATAAGGAAGTATAAATCATCATACACTCGACAAATACGCTACTGATAATTACTTGCTCAAATCATGAAAAAATTAAAATTCAGAAAACAGAATCAAAGAATAAGCAGAATAATACCCACCAATATTCATCATAAAATCTCTTTTTTCTTCTAATGATTGCAGCTTATTTTCGGTACTTTGAAAATTCGCCGCAAACTGAACATCTAAGAAAACTAATTAATCAACACTAATTAAAAATATAGCTAAGGAAAAATTATAGTAATTAAAATTCTAGAATAGTGATGACGATGATGTTGGTGCTCTTACTGTAATAAAACAAGAGACAGCAGCCATGATGACCGTCATAGCAATGTAGCTCAAGTCATCAAATATGGCGGAGAATCTCATCTCTTGCAATTCCCATAGCGTCGTTATGAATTGCTTCACTCCATCAATAACCACCATTAAGCCACCCCATCATCTACTCCACTTATAGTCGTTCTTCTTCGATTCTCAAGCACTTGTCACACGATGGATATATGTAGAAGAAATATATATAATTTAATGGACTACTAGAAAACACATGCTTAATTGGGATATGTTTATAGAGTTGAAAGAAAAAACAGAGGCCTACTAGATTGTCGTTATGCTTACGTTGGCTGAGAATGATATTGCATGGTGTGTACAACAAAGATATGTTGTTTCTCGGATGCTTCCTACTCTACGTCAAAAATGAAGGCCGTGGGGTATATAGCGAATCTGTATGTATTACTCCATTTGGGACTACTTTTTTTTTTTTTTTTTTTGAGTTTATTAGGTTCTAAATAAGATTATTTACATATAAAATTATTTGATTTCTGTCAAATTCGTAATTATTATATATACTAGTTTTACTTGATATTTAATATTGCAGTGATTATTAAATAAAATATTTAGCTTAAAAGAGTGTCATGTTAGGCTGGACCACACGAGTTAAATCAGTTAGCTAGAAGTTCTAGCTGAAATCCTAAACAACTAGTTTATAAGGCACTACAGGATATCATACGTGTTTTGCTATATTAATGAGCACAATCCGAAGCGGAGGAAATTATTAATGCTTGATTGATACGAGAAATAAGAATAAATAATTTTAATATTAATTTTTGGACAAGTATTTTATATTTGATTGAAATTAAATTTCAAAATTAATTAATTTATGATTTTTTTTACTATTTTCTTTTTTTTTAAACTAAAATTATTGTATTTAACTTGATTAATTTTAAAATATAACTTATTTTCCTATCAAACAACCCGTTACCGTACTAAACTGGATATCCATGAATACGTTGTTTCCAGGATGCTTCCTTCTCCCAGCCAAGTGGAATATATAACCAACGGAATATTAATTTGGCGAAAATAGCGTCAACGCAGATCTTCTTCTGATTTTTTTACTTTATTTATTTATTTTAATATCAAATGTTTGATATTTGTTCGGAGATTGACTCATTTGGATCTGAAAAATCTTTTGGAAAAATTGTGTAAACCAGTCATTAGCATTTACATTTACAAAATATTGTAGAATTTTCTTTTTCATTCAAAGTTAACAACATTTCGACTTCAGAACATAATAGAATACGTATATGTGCGCCCGCTATAATATCTCATCCTAACTGTTTGACATACCTGTGACATATATACATAATCCATACAGTTCATATACAAACGACATACACACATCCCACCACTAGTCGTTACCCGAAACAATCACCAAATTGCCGTATATAAAACTTACACTAGTCAAGATAATATGGGCAATGTCGATCAATAATGTGTTATTCATTATTTATTATATATTGTGTAGCCGGATAAGTTAAGTAGTTATTTATAAATACAATGTCTCACATGAACAAATGCACAGAAAAAAAAGTATCGCCGTAAGTTTAGAAAATTACTATGTCTTAAAATGTGTGAGATTACTAAATTACACCCGATCCACATATCTATGTGAAATGTATTTTAAAGAAAAATTGTCAAAATAACTATTTTAAAATATGTGAAGTTATTAAATTGCCTCCGGGGAGAGGCTTGCTAACTCCATCTTTAGTATGTCTTAAAATATGTGAAATTATTAAATAGCCCCGATCCACGTACTTACCTAAAGTGTATTTTTAAAACCAAAAGTTAAAATATTTAAAATTATCAAATTGCCTTCATCAACAAGCGAGACATGTTGACGAGGAGGTGCTGCTAACTCCCTCTTATATAATAAGAAGATATATATATATATATATATATATATATAAACGAGTTCGGAATCAAAATAGTATTTTATTGAGCATGATATACCAAAAAGCGGTATATTGAAAAATATAGACCAAATCGGTGGTTCGCCCAGTATTTGAGCGAACTGTTACCTCCCTCCAACGTGTGTCTTTAATCCAAACAGAAGCAAAAAATTTAGAAGAAAGTAAAATTAAGGAACGTTCGCTGACCCAGACAGACTGCTGTGATACTAAGGTCTTCCTTCTTCACTTCACCATATTATCAGAACAATTTTTGAAAAAAAATATTGCAAGAGGCAACTTATTGTAATATACTTAACTGACAAAAATAATTTTTAAAAATATTATAAGAGTAGTTCATGACTAGGGCGAGGCTGCATATAACTTTTTTTTAAAATTGCAACAATGAATAACAGCAAAGCATCAATGCTTGTGAATTTGGCGCTGAATGATTAAAACTAGCAGCCACTAAAAACATACACACATGAAAAAGTGAACAAAATCATAGTAAAAAACGGTGGTTGTTTAACATGAGTTTATAAAAATAGATAGCATTGTTTGGTGGGTGAAAATAAATAGTTTAAAAAATGAAATTACACATATAAGTTAAATATTAAAATGAATAATTTAAAATTCGTGACCATATCTTTTAAGTTTATTGTTTAGTAGAAAAAAGTTTTTCAAAAAAGTGCTTGTGTTGTTAATAAGGTGAAGTTATTAAAATATATTATATCTGATCTCTAAAGTAATCTATAGCCAATGATTGTGTCTGTTTGGCGTGGTCAGTTTTCTTGGCTTTTAATTTTTTAAAAAAAATTGTTCACAGTATGAAGTGAACAAGGAAGACTTAAAAAAAATTAATGTGCAGTTCGCCTAATTTTGGGCGAACTATTTCTTAATTTTTTGAAAATAAAATTATTTTTGTTTTGCTTTGATAAAGGCTGACGGACGTTAAGTGGAAGGGAAGCAGTTCGCTTATATTTAGTGAACTGTCTAATTTAATCTATATTTTTCATATGCCATTTGCAATTACATTGTGTGTTCTATTTTTCATATACCTATATACACTTGCATACGCTTTATATTCATCATTCCAAAACACCACACATACAACTTATATGCACTAGCATACACTTTATACTACTTCCTTGACTAAAGTGTCATATATGCAACTTATATATATACATTTACGTATATGAATACATGAAATAACATACTCTTTAACTAGGTCAAACAAATTTTAATCCTCAAAATTTGCTCTGTTTACTCGTTGGTGTTATTCTCAACTGTTCGTTTTAGCATTGAGCTCTGATTTTGAGTTTTATTAACACCAAAAAGTTATTATCAAATACAAACTATTAGCGCGTGTTTAAAGATATTTTAAAAGATATGAAATATTCAATTAAATAATGTCACACACACACACACACACACACACATATATATATATATTGCATATTATATAGGTTTATGCAGGTTTAATTAACCCAAATAACCGCTTCTAATTTTAACCACGCTCAATACGGATGAAAATAAATTTTCAATATGAGTAAAGGCTTTGGTTCGATACAATAATATACTAAACACTAAAAATTCAACGAATTCGTTAAATGATCAGTAATGTCTAAAAAGCTGGTGAGTCTAAGAAAATCGGTGGACTTTCTTCGATTATTTTGTCGATAGAAAAGCATAGAAACTATAAAAAGAAAATATTTTTAAAAAAATCGATAGACATGTCTCAGATTTTTAATTTTCTTCTAAGGAAAATTAACGTCCGTCCATCAATTTGTAAAGTCCAAAATTAAGTAGAAAAATATATTAAAATTAATAAAAGCATAAAATATAATTATTTTGTGTTATTGAAACTAAAAAATAGAGTTGGATGATTAAAATGGATCAAATTTAGGCCAAATATCAAATAAAAATAAAAATAAATTTAAGGTTTATATTATAATTTGGTCCCTTAACTGTATATTCTTAATAATTAAAGTGTCATCCATACAACTTACATAGTACATACCTTCTCACAGATTATCACCACAAACCAGCATAATCACCGTCAAAAATTATCACCGTCAAAATTACTCATGTGTATATGTGATATCATAAAGTCTACGGGAGGTACCTTTATTTATATACTAGTTAGGATAATTGAGACATTGGTCTAATATGAGTAACATTATATTGTGTATTATATATTGTGTCTGAGACAATTTAAATAGTTATCTGAAATTTTTTATTCTTTTGAAGTTCAAAATAAAAGTACTTATTTTCTTTCAATGCCGTAATAGTTATTGATGTGAACACAAACATTTTGTTGTAGAACCACAATGTTTCACATGATCAATAAGGGAAAAAATAAGTATTTCCTACAAATATATAAAAATTACTATATTTTAGAATGTGTGAAGTACTAAATAATGTGCCGTATTTTCAATTTTTTTACCTTTGGAAAGCAGCATCAAAAATACGTAGAAATGGCCAAAATACTCTCACGGTGATAAGCATGTACGTCGATGAAGGCGTACTTTTTGCTCACCTTTATTAGATAGTAAAAATAAGTATGTCTATAAATTTTAAAAATTACTATATTTTTAAAATGTGTAAAATTACTAAGCAATGCCCCATAATTTTTAATATTATTTTTACTGAAAGAACATAAAAAATATCTGAAATGATCGAGAATCTTGTTTAGTGATAAACGGACACGTTGGCGGAGCGTGGCTGATTATTCACTCTTATTTATTAGATAGTAAAAAGAATAAGTAATGTCCACAAATTTTAAAAGTACTACAGTTTAAAATGTGTGAAATTGCCACATAATTTTAAATATTCTTTTACCTTTAAAACACATAAAAATACATAAATGACTAAAACCTTTGTTACGGAATAAGCAGGCTTACGTTAAGCACGGAGCGTGCTGCTACTCACTCTTTTTTTATTAGATAGTAAAAGAATAAGTAATGTCTGTAAATTTTAAAAGTTACTACATTTTAAAATATACAAAAGTACTAAATAATGCCCCCATATTTTGTTTTTACTTTTAAAAACACTAAAAAATGCACGAAATCACAAAATTGATAAGATCTGTCTAGAGATCACCATAACCACACCACAAGTTACTCAATGGGTCTATTTTTCAAACAAACAAATAGGAGAAAATCAACATCATAGCGGGAAAGGCCTCGCGTGCCGATGCTGTCATGATGCACAAGTTTCACTGGAGATTGGTTGGAGCTCAACTCACAAATCTTCTTGTTGCTCATAGGTCTTCGCCGCTTTTTGAACGGAAGACAAGAAAGAACTACGATGGAAAAAATATCACAAAACGCCGGGATCGATTGGGGGGGAGAGAAATGCGACAACCACATTTGCTGATGAATACATCAAAAACTCTACAGAATTTAACCAAAAATTATGCCTAATTTAATTTACTATAAATTACATAATATCGCTATATTTTATAATTTTTAGAAGTGCATTATAAAGAATAAAATAGGGGGTGGGGGTGGTTTCGCTACATCAAGTTATTTTTATTTTTTCTTTGTGTTGTAACAATCATATATAAGGCCTATTGTGAGAACAACTAAGATAAAAATTCTGCACTTATAACTTTGTTTAATTATTATTGAAAAATACTAATTTAAAATAATAATATAACTAGTTTTTTTAAATTTAATTAATTTGAATTTGAAATTTAAAACTACAAATTTAAAGTATTTAAATTTAAACATACAAGTCTAAAGTTGATCTTTGTCAAAACTAGGAATAAAGTTCAAAGTCTAATCAATATGTAAAATTAGGTTTTGACATTAGCTCAATTTAATACATCCGAAGATCTAAATTTGAATATTAACTTTAGAACTTCAAATCTTCGGATACATGTTGGGCTAACTTCAATTTTGAAGGTCTCCATTCTGCTTTACAATTGTCATTTCTTAATTAAAACTTATATTCTGAACTTACTTGAATATAGGCGAAAAAAATACAATAAGGAAGAAGTCTTTTGTTGATTTTAAATCTCAATACACTTATGCCATGCTAAATTTATTATAGTAATGACAAGATCTCATGCTGAAATTTTCTTGAGGCATGGGTTTGTGTTTTTATACATTTATAAAAAAAATTTGAGGTTAGATTGTATTATTTGATATCGCCTAATTCTCTATCAAATCGTAGCAATTTTATGCTATTTTACTAGATGTCATCAAATAACTAAATTGTATGATACAATATTCTGCACATCCGATTTAAAAAAATAAATTTGCTATACGAATACTTTAAATTGACATATGAGTCCTAACAAAAATAAACCAATAACATGATAATCCCTTTTAAAAAATCATTCCAATTAGATCAAAATGAATAATATATTCAATTCTATTGGATGGATGGAGGTGAAAAAAAGGAAATAAATAATAATATTAAAACCACATGAGCGAGAAAAATAATGAAAAATTATATTCTATATGCATTTATGAAAAAAATATGAATAAATACTAAAATCGGCTTTCTGAAGTTGTCATGAAACTTCATTTAGCACTTTTAAGCTTTTACTAGTATTTGTTTACCCCCTAATCTTCTTCAACCCCCTTCTCCTTCTTCTTCAATTTTGCCATTTTCTCTCTTCTTCATATTATTTAGTAAGACAAAAATAAAAAAATAAATAAAACCCCCCCACCCGCATCTCCTTCTTCTTCAAACCCCCACGCCCTGCCATTCTTCAACCCCCCTCTCCTTAACCTTTCAATTTTTTAAATTCTTACTATAACATGTGTGTGTGTGGAAAGCACAGTCATTTACGGTGAAGAAAAAGGAATTCGAAGGCAAAGTGCAGAGGAAATGAAAATCAAGAATGAGTTTCTCTATTCTTCAAAATCAAGAATGAACAGTTACATGAGTTATTTTTGATACAGTAAAATAATATGAAGAAGGAGAAAAAATGTGAAATTGAAGAAGAAGGAGGAGAAGGGGTGGGGGACTGTTATTTTATTTTATTCTACTAAATAATATAAATATCCATGGACCCACTTTTTTTTTTTTTTCAATTACGTGCCGTTTTAATTTTTAAATTTTTTGCGTCGAACTTTTTGGGTGGTATTTAATAAACTTCAAATGAGATTAGGGGGTAAATAAATACTAGCAAAGTTAAATGCTAAAGTGAGTTTTGTGGACAACTTGGGGATTTATGTATTTACTCAAGAAATATTTATATGCTTTAACTTATATTTTGAATTTGTAATATGGGTTAATCTATATCACATTAACATAAATACCTTTCATACAATATTATACACTTTTATAATATTGATATATCATGTATAATAATTTTCAAAAATAATATTGTATAATATTTTATTTGTTCCATTTTAATTGTTAGGATAAGATTAACACACTCATTAAGAAAAAATTAATAAGAAATTTTAAATTTGAATCTTAATTATTAAGTGCGTTTTTTTTAAAAAAGAGTTTAATAAATTACAAAAAATAATTCTTTTCACATTTTATATGACTTTAAATAGTAAGAGTAGAATTTTAAAAAACATGATCAATTATCTTGAGCTTTGAAGCTAGCGGTATTTTAAAAATAAGCTTATTTTTAGCTTTAACAATTAAATTGTAGCGGGGGAGTATTATATAAGTCCAAAATATGACTATGTTATATGTGGTAAATTTTTGAAAATAATTCCTCCTCCAAAAGGAAAAAGAAAAAGAAGAAAAATTAGAAATGCATAGCGCGAAACTGCCAAGCTGGGTAAATTACAATTAAGAGGAAAAATAATAATTTACTTACTCAAATGAAGCGTTTAAAAATTCTTTGCTTATGTTAGGAACAAGTATTATTCAATGCAAAGATTATTCACTTTTCAGGTTTGTGTCTTCTTTAATTTCCCCAAGTCGTTTGTCAAATTCATAATCTAGTACAGCCAAATTGTTTGTTAATTTGTTTGTATATGTTCGAAATAGGACCTAATTGTTCGTGTTGCTTCGCTGTATCTATATTTTTCTTACAGTTCTTTCTCGTCTGGGTAAAAGTAGTGTTCTAGTACTTTCTCCATTCCATTTTGTAGGATATGGAGTTTAAGGTGTTAATTTGACTTTCCTACTGATGGAAAAAATATATTGAAGTACTAGTTGAAAAATCAATATGATAGAAAACCGTTCAAAAGTTCGAATTTGATAGTTTAGTGAATTTGAACTTCTTAAAGTTAATGTAGAATGATATTATTGGTGGAATTGTGTAAAATGTTCTGGGATGTCCCAAACTATGAAGAGTAAAATTGGAACGGGAAGTAGTATATATTGAGATTTAGCTTGCCAATATTTATTCATTTCTTGTGGTCATACACCTTGCATATTTGTGAAATTAAATGGTCTTTTCACCATCAAGCCGGGGTTCCTCAAGGTATCTCACTTTCTATGTCAACCTTTAAAAAGTAACTATCTGCTATTGCTTGTTTATATTTACTAGTTAGGTTTTGTATTCAAATAGACACATCGAAATATCCTAGTCAGGGGTTTTGTAGTGTTTCTATTACTAAGAGTTCCACTAGCTATTGTAGAATTCATTTGCTGATGGGACTTCACAAGTTTTGATTAAATCAAAATCTGATATTTTCCTAACCACTTGTTAGATAGAAGAAAGCACGGGTTGTGCCAGAGATACACGACATTCCACATCGAGGGGTGCAGCCCAAAGGTTATTAAAATCTTAAGCTACTTCACTTATTGCCTTTAGCATTTTGAATTGTGTGCTTAGATTCTTTCAATTAGCTTCAAAGCAAGGTCACATGTTCATCTTCCAACGGAAGCAACACAATTGGTGGTGGGCAAGGTGGAGAACTGTTTCTGAGGAGGCCAATGGGCGGTTAGCACCTGCTTCATGGCAGAGTTTTGCAGGTTGTCACAATGAGCCTGTGAGAGCTTGTATATGTGCAACTTTGAGGAAATAAAAATGCAACCTTACTAGAATTAATGTATTGAAAAGTACTTGTTTTTTCCCTGGGTTTTACCATTTTAATTGGATGTTTAAATTGTTTCATGTGGTATCAAAATCTACATATGACCTGTTCCCTCACCGTAACTCTGGTCTTCATTCCATGTATGAATCGTGAACCCTTAAAATGGGTCTTGTGCAGGGTGCTAGAGGTCAAGGGTGTAAGGCATTAAAATGAGTCCATGAAGTCTGTTCCATCCAGTGTCTTAAATTTGAAGTTGGATCATTCAAATTCTTCCCGACAATTTAGTATCTTCAACTGCATGCTGAGTTAGTTAATTTACTTGAATACTATTTCCTTGTTCTAGTGTCGTGCCAAAATTATCTTATAAATTGTTTGACTGCATGTTAGGCTAGGTGGATAGCTACACCTGCTATTCTCTTAGTGAGTAATATTTTTTGGTAGTCATATCTTATCTTATGATTAAAGTATCTTTATTTACTAAAAACCCAAGGGAGGGTAAACTATCATTCGGATGTGTCTAGACTCTGTATTTATTGTATATATCTACACTAACTGCATGTACTATTATATATAATATTCTTGGGTTATGCTATGTATTTAGAGAAACTGCATAATACTAACTTTGCTTTTCATATTTCATTTTACCTAAACTTCTTATATAAGGATCTTCAATGTATTCACAACCAATTCAATTAAACAAATCCCTTCAATAGTTTCACTTGCTAATAGAGTCTTTAAGGTCATAGAAGATGACCCAGGTCTTTGCCTCCCTTACTCATGGGCCGACTGAAGTCTTGCCATCCAACTGCGGCTCTCAAATGTCATTCAGTCTCTTTGAGAATTTTCTCCACCGTTGTTCTACTTGTTACGCACTTGCTCTCCTTTATTGAATCTGATAGTTAACTGATCTGAAGTTATATCTTATCAAGATGAATGCAATAGTGGAATCTCGTCCTCAAAGTTTCTCCTCATGGTCCTTACATGCATGTTCAAAAAGCTTAAGTCAGGTATCTTTCAATCTACTCGGACACCATCAATTGCCTGTGGATGAATCTATATCAGACCACCACTGTAACAATCCCAGTTGTATTGATTAAACAGAAATTTTACAGGGTGTTGGTTTGGTATATCTGTTGATTAACTGTCTATGTCTGCTGACCAGTCTAATAAGTAGTCTATCAGTGACACATCAATCTTCATTCCACATTTGGTCTGTACATGACACGTCAAATTTACCAACTTGTCCACAAATTTGATAATGGTTTCCCTTATTTGATTATTTGTTACTATGTGGCAACCTTAGCATACCTAGTGTAATCCAACAAAGTGGGGTTTGAGGAGAGTGGTGTCGCAGACCTTACCCTACTAAAGTAGTAGATTAGCATTGCAAATGATTATCAAGGAAACTAAATATGTTGATTGAAGAAGTTTGATGCAATAGAGCATATTAAAAAGTTAATATGAAGAAAAGAAACTGTGCAATTACCTAATAAGATCTTTGTGTAGAGTGTCTTAATACTATGCTCAGTCATGAAGGCAATATATAACCATATTATGGCTATATATAATATATTATGGCTATGTGCCTTTTTAAAACTGAGGCATTTCTGGGATTGATCTTGTGACCTCTTGTACCCATTGTAAAATTTCTTTGCATATTTTGTTATTAGTTTATTTTAATTGTTTTACATTTGAGGAAATTCTAAGAAATGCTTGGTTTAGGATAGGATAATAGGTTTTCCTTGGACTGTTTGAGCTGTTCAAGCCTACCATTTGCATGAAGTATCCCCTGATTGTCCCGTTGAGCCTTAATCCTTTCTTTAGCACCACATTACAACCCTTTCCCTTGTGCTTTAATGCTTTATCTTATGAATCACCATACCTCTTTGAGTGCTTGAATTGTAAGAAATAGGCTAAAAGTCTAAATTGGGGGAGTGTTGATTGGAGGAAGTGTATTGGGAGACAATTGAAAGCAAAAGAAAGAAAAGAAAATTAAATGAAGCATAGTTCTTGAAAATGAAAAGAAGCAAATAAAGTATTTGAAAAAGAAAAGAAAATAAAACAAAAGAAGTAGCAGAATAAATGGAAACCTGGAAGAAGAAACATACGGACTCACCTCTGCCCTCTGGTTCATTGCTTCATGTTTTAACACCGTTGTTTGAGTGAATTCAAAGCATAAGCAGAGGCACCAAGTTTGAATAATATTTGAAGAAACTTGGCTTTGCCCTGTTAGTTTTATGTTCCTTCGATTTTTTTATCCCACTTGAATATTATAGTGCAGTATCTTATTTGTATATATAATTATGAAACTCATTGTATTAAGCTGGGTAAAAAAAACAACCTGACCATCAGATGTTCATGCCTCTTTGCTCATCAACTGAAATATGACGGCTCATCAACTAGCGGAATCCATTTTAACTCCTGATTTGAGTAGGAAATTCAGAGAGCTTTGTCTCCAAAAACATATCAAACCACTAGAATTTTTTTGGTTTTCTTGTAGACCATGATTTATTACTTTTATCTTGTGGATCCAGAAAAGTTTACCTTTCAGAGCATCAAGTGTTACCTGCCATTTGGTGTTCTCTATTTGTGAAGAAACTGGCCTAAATGTTATATCAAAGAACATAACTTTTGTCTGTTGTCTTGGTTGACATATGATTTCCGTTTATCAGTTGTCTTGATTGACTTATGATCAGAATTTGTATTGAACAGGGGAACAAAAAGAGTGCTGAAAATCAAACACTAATTATGGTTGACTAAAATACATCAGAAAGGAGAATCAGATCTGATTCTACCCTGACGGTTTTGGATCAGCGATATAGTTTGTGCTTTCTTGCCAACAGTTCCTTTTGTTAGTGTTTCATACAATAATAAAATTTTACTGTCTGTGCATGATGGGAAGGTGAATTCCATTGATCATTGGAATCCCAACATTGTTAATAATTTATGTAAGTTTTAAGAACAGAAATCTCACTGTTGATTATTCAGCAAAATGTTAAATGAAAATCCTACATTTGCTTTCCAATCCCTTGTAACTCACAGGAGTACAGGCTTGGAAAAAGGTATTCAAAAATTGGGGGCATTCCGAGAATCAAACTCGGGACCCTCGCGCCCAAGCGAGAATCATACCACTAGGCCAAATGCTTCCCCTCAGTCTAAATGATAGCTGGAAGTTTCTGCTCAGTTACATGGAGCTTATACCGTTTTATGAAATGATTTTCTACGAGTGAGCATTTCAATGTCTCGGGGATCTTACATTGTTAAAATAATTGATTTGGAAAGATGTAGCTATGCGGCTAAAGGTGTTTTGCTCAAATAGAGTCTGCTATAGATGAAGGTGCACTTGAAGATTTAATAAACTCAGAGTAAATAAATTTTTTTATCAAAATCAAGGGGCATTCTGAGAATCAAACTCGAGACCTCTCGCACCCAAAGCGAGAATCATACCACTAGGCCAAATGCCCGTTTGTTGACAATTGCCATCTCAGAGTTTTAGTCAAATGTGTTCTCCCCTTGTGAGTTATTTGATTGTACATGCCATTGCTTATCTTCGATTTAGACTTCAGGTGCTCTGTATTTCATACCAGTTGATCTTCATCTGCTTCCTTTAATATTTTTTGGTAGTTTCCTTTTATTTTGATAACGAATATCATTTGGTACTTTTGCTGGCTCCCATTTGGATATGGGAGATACTCAAGGTTATAAAATAATGACGCCTTTGCAGCTTCATCTGATTTTGTACCTTCTCTCGTGCCTAAAGATTGTTTCTTCTCTGGTTGTTACTGGTGCTAGTCTCTTGACAGTTCTTTTCTATCATTCTCAACCTTTTTGGCATCTGGAATTAAAAAGCCATGGAAACTGTCTAGTGATTGAGAACTGTCAATGGACATGAGGCGGGATTCTGGCATTAACTGTATCATATTGCATATTTGAGCATCATAGTTTGAGTTAAGTCACAGCTGAAGTAAGGAAAACTTCCACTAAACTTATGAATATCACATATATAGTTGAACACGGGCTTTCTGTTGGGTTCTCTTATAGTGATTTTCTTTTAGCTACCTTCCTTATTAAGATACATTCTTTTCACTTGTTTTCATGAAATGGCATAGCTAATGTTATGTAAATTGGTATAGAACAACATGGTAGATGATGTTCATGCATATTTAGTCACTAAATTGAAATAGAAAATGGCTCTGAACTAATGATACCCATTTAACTCTTCATTTTTGGCGTGAAATTCAGAGAACTTTTGCCTCAATTTTGTGAAAGAGAGCCGTTGATCATCAGGGAAAAACTTCCTTGATCCCTAAATGACGTTATAATCCAAACTTTATGAGATGCTGATATAAAGGCCGTCACAAGGCACCTTGCTTTTTAATTTTTGCCTGTAGTCAAATTATTGGAAACAGATGGCAAAAATGGAAAGCAAATCTGAAGTGATGACTTATGACAGTTGAAATACTTGAACTTACCCATTCATCATTTTGTATTCAGGGATCCTAGGGAGTTTGACTCTGAACTTTGGAGTTTCAGATCTTCTTATCAGTAAACTGAACATGCAAGCCCAACTCTGCACTATTGCAGGTATTAATGATGTATTGGTTTTTAGCTTATACATCAAGATTTTCCTTATCCAACTTCATGTGACTCATGCCATTTGTTGGTCCATTAGCATGGATAGGTAGCATTTTGGACTGTAAATATTTGTTGTATGAGGACATTTGGCTGAGTATCTTAGTTGACTTGCAGTCAAAACACCTAACTTAAGGGAAACAACAAAGTGCTCTTGAAGTCAAAACGTTAGGTAAGGTCTAGTGCAGGCATTGTCAAAGCATCATTAAGTATGGTATTTATAAAAATGATGCGCCTTTGTTCAAGTAAACTAAAATAAAATGACTCATTACTAGCGTTATCCATTTTAACTCCAGCTTTGAGTTGGGAATTCAGTAGGTCCTTTTCCCAAGAAGGTCTTTGTTTGGTTTGCTCTTTGCTACCATCTTATCAAATAAATAAAAAAATAACACCTTTCTGCTAAATATTTCAGTTCACGTTGTTGATCTGCATGTCCAATATCAATGAACTTTGATGGAAGCGACATTTGATTTATTTCTGAAGGGAGAACTGCAAAGCAAACCTCTAAATTTTCCTTATCATAGCTGAGATAATTCTTGTGCTAATCTCTGCCTCTTTGTATATAGGATTCCTTGGTAGTTCTATGTTGACTTTGGAGTTCCGATCTGCTTACCTATAAACTAGAAAGGTGAGCACAAATCAGTATACTACCAGCACTCATGCTTTGTTATTTTTATCTTGTAGTTCTGAAAAGGTGTAGCTTTAGAGCATCAAGTCTTGCCATTCCGTTTTCTTTATTTGATCAGGACACATCTTGGCCTAGTGTTGTTATTACTTGGTTGACTTTACATCAGATGTGTACTGAACAGGAGACCAAAAAGAGATCTGCAAGTCAAGCAATAAATGTGTCTAGAACTTACTAAACTACACTAGAAAGAAGAATCAGTTCTAGAACTAATTGGATTACTAAACTAATTAACTTTTACTGTCTAAGATGAATAACCTTTAATCATTGGAATCCCACCAAATTCATAAATGCTTGATTTGCTTACTTCAGTTTCCAGGAACAGAAATCTCACTATTGAATGTTCAACACAAAGTATTAAATGGATATATACATTTGCCTTCAAATCCTTTATAACTATCGGGAGTACAGGCTTGAAAAAAGGCACTAATTTGGGGCATTCCGAGAATCGAACTCGGGACCTCTCTTTCATGAGAATCATACCACTAGGCCAAATGCTTCCCCTCAGTCTAAATGATAGCTGGAAGTTTCATATTCAGTTGACTGGAGTTTATAACATCCTATGAAATGATTTTCTAGGCGGGATAAGAATTCTCCCGTGTCTAGGGGCTCCTCCAATGTTAAAATAAAGTGTACAAGAGACATAACAATATTTATTAAAAATTGTTTTGGTGTGTAGACAGTGGGGAAGTTTTCAATATCTGGTTGTAATATCTGAACATACTCAACTGTAGAGTCAGTTAGAGATGAAAGAGCATTTGGAGAGTAAAATCAACTTAAGAGAATAAAAGCTTTAGCTAAATCCAAGGGGGCATTCCGAGAATCAAACTGGGGACCTTTTGCACCCAAAGCGAGAATCATACCACTGGACCAAATGCCCTCTGCGCATTTGGTCCCCTGGTTTAGATGATCCTTGAAGAGAATTCTCCTATGTCTGAGATTTGTTCCTCAATGTTAAAATAATGTATACCGAGAGACATAACAATGTTATCAAAGGTGTTTTAGTTACAGACAGTGGGGAAGTTTTCCACATCTGGTTGTAATATCTAAAGACACTCAACTGTAGAATCAGCAAGAGATGATAGCCCTTGGGAGTTAATCAACTTCGGAGTAGATTAAAAATTTAGCGAAGTCAAGGGGCATTCCGAGAATCGAACTCGGGACCTCTCGCACCCAAAGCGAGAATCATACCACTAGACCAAATGCCCATTGCTGGCATTGTCTTATTTGAGTCTTAGGCAAATGTATTTTCCCCTTGTGAGTTGTTGATCACAAATGTCATTGCTTATCTGTAATGTAGAATTCAAATACTCCTTATTTTCCACCAGATAATTTTCATTTTACTCCTTAGGTAGGAAGGTGTGGAGGACACGTATTAGGATAGAATGTTAGTAGGTAGCAGTGTGTTGTTTTACTTTCCGTTATCAATAGTAGTCGTAGTATTGCTCCTATGGTTTCTTGTCTTCGATTTCCTGTTACTATCTGTTGTTCCTTGTACATCGATCATTGTATTGTTGTGGTGTAGTCTTTGCTCTGTTACTAGGTGTTGTTGTTGTTATTATCTATTGTTTCTTGACTTCTGTTTACTTCTTTTTCTGGACTGCTTTGGACTGTTTTCCTGGAGCCGAGGGTCTGTGGAGACAAACCTCTCTACCTTTGAGGTAGGGATAAGATACAATGTACACTCTACCCTCTCAAGTCCATCATACTCAACCTTCTGGTCATCTGGAATCCAGAATCCATGAGATCTGTCTCCTGATTAAGAACTGTCAGTGGATGGGGGCTGGACTTCTGGCATTAGCTGGATTAATATTACATGTTTGAGCTTCATAGTTCGAGTTGAGTCACTGCTGAAGAAAATAAAGCTCCACTAAGGTGGTATCGCGTTGATGATAGTTAAACATGGGCTTTTCTCTGAGTTCTCTTACTTCAGTTCTCTTGCAGATACCTTCTTTCTCACGCTATATTATTATCACTTGTTTCATGGAATGGTGCAGCTCATGTGTGTGTTTTAGATTGCAAAACAACGTAGTACAATGATGTTCATGCTTCTTTGTTTCACTAAAGTGAAATGAAAATGGCTTCCTTATACTGACATGAAATTTTGAGAGCTTTTAGCTTGATTTTGTACAACACCTCTAGAAGTTTCAGTTGTTACTGTTAACTTCCTTGACCCTAAATGACCTTGTTATAGATCAAACATAATGATCCTTCATTTTTACAACAAATCCATGTGCTAACTTCACTTTTAAGTTTTTGCCTGCTTTGTCAATTGAAAATGGATGGGAAAAGAGCATATCTGAAATGAGGCTTGTTAGTTGAGATACTTGAACTTATCTGTTCGACGTTTATATTTAAGGGATCTTTTGGAAGTTAGAAATGTTGAACCTTGGAGTTCCAGATCTGCTTGTCGGTAAACTGAACAGGCAAGCCCACCTCTGCCCACTGACCAAGTACTCATGATGTATTAATTTTAGTTATAGATCTATATTTACCTTATTCAGCTTCAAGTGACTCATGCATTTGATTTGTCTATTAAATGAACTGAAAAGAATCTTTACCTGCAAATTTTGTCGTAAGAAGAAAGTCGGCTGAGTTTTATAGTTGACTTGAGATTAGCTTACCAAAATGGAAACAATAAAGAGCTCTTGAAGTCAAGCATTAGGTAAGGTTTGGTACAGGGATTGACAAAGCAAAGTAAGATCTGGAATGTACAAATGGTCCTGCTTTTTGATAATTAATAACCTTAAAAATATTGATTCCCCTGTGGTATTAAATTGTCAGCATGTGACGAAGTGTGGATTCTATTTTTTGAATCTTAGTTACATAAATGGCTGATGAACTTGCTACAATTTTCAGAACATTAATCTCAATGCGATTTTTTTAAAACAAAATACTAAGAATCTTGCACCCATACATCATGCAAAGGGCAGCCTGAATACAAAGTATAAATGCACATTTGTAAGAATCCGGGAGGACTACTTCAAGGGTGTGATAAGACAAGCTACCTAATGCAAGTATTAGTGACCCTTACCTCAGCTTAGACGTGACCTATAGGTTATACCCATGAATCATACAACTAGAGTAAATACCCACTGTTTATGTTTGTTATAGACAATCTTGCAATAAAGGTTAACCGTAAGTCATCTAAGATGAAAAATTCAGGTTGTGTGCTAGTTGAATTTATCTGCTTCCATTGTTAACAGGGTGGAGGGTAAATTGTAGTGTTTGTATGATAAATCTGACACTACAGAAAAGGAACTATGAAGTGTATTTTCTTAGATCTCTAGCCAAAGGAACTACATTAGCCATTTATGGCCTTGCTTAATTGGAATATATCTATTAGAGAACAGAGTGAAGAACAGAGTTACAAGTAAAATGGTAAAAATTATATTAGACGGGGCATTCCGAGAATCGAACTCGGGACCTCTCGCACCCAAAGCGAGAATCATACCACTAGACCAAATGCCCATTTTGTTGGTCCCTCAGTCTAAATAATAGTTGGAAGTTCCATGTTTGTTGTCTGGAGCTTGTATCATTTATAATAATTTTCTTGGAGGGATGAGCATTCTTGGGGATCTCATTGACTAAATATTTATATATAGAGAGTTATAGTATGCTATTAAAAGTTACCAGTAGCCATATCTGGACATGCTCAATTGTTGAATCAGTTAGAGATGAAGGAGCATTTGGAAAGGTCAAATCAACCTAAGTAAATAAAAAGTTGCAAAATGAAGGGCATTCCGAGAATCGAACTCGGGACCTCGCACCAAGCGAGAATCATACCATAGACCAAATACCCATTTGTTGACATTGTCATCTTTGAACTTTAGTGTTGTGTTTTCCTGTTGTGAGTTATTTGATCCATAAATGTCATTTCTCATCTGCAATATAGAATTTCAGATATTCCTTATCTCACAGTTGATCTTCATTTGGTTGCTTCAATGTTCTCGATGCTTTGCGGACTACTCATTTGGATGTGTAAGATATATAAAGAGGGAGTACAGATATTGTGAAAGGCAGAGTTAGGTCTGGATTGTAGTAATGGTAATCAGTAGACCAAAAAAATAAATTATTGATTCCTCTGTGGCATTAAATTGTCAGCATGTGACCAAGTTTGAATTCTATTGTTTGAATCTTAGAACATATATAAATGGCTGATGAACTTGCTGCAATTTTCATTATCAATTTACTGCTGTGAATGTTTCACCAAATACTCCTACTTCGTGAATCCTTTGTAATTGACATCCCCCTTTAGTTGGGGGTGGGGGCGGGCGGAATACTGGGCATTCCAAGAATGAGAACTGACAAGACCACTCAGATGTTGAGGTTCTCTCAGAACAATCTGTACAGTGCATTTGTCATGGTATCTTAACCCAGATTGTTGACTAGAAGGAGAGTGAATTATGAAGTTTGTATGTTCATGTTCCTATTCCCAAAGCTGAGCACCCCCTTAAAGACGTGAGTGAAATAACTATTGAATTGTTTTTAGCAGTAAGCTTTCTTTGTCAATACGCACTATGTTTAACAATATCTATCCGGAGAGGTACTCCAAAACTTTGGCCCTAAGAAAATGAAAGAGGCATTCCGAGGTGAACTCGGGACCTGCACGAAGCAAGAATCACACTACTAGACCAAAATGCCCTGTTTTGTTGGCCCCGTCAATGATGCTGGAAGTTTCACATTCACTTGTCTTGAGCTTATACCATCTTGATAGTTTCTGGGAGGGATGAGGTCTCCCTGTGTCTAGGGGCTCCTTCAATGTTAAAATAATGTTTACGGAGAGACATAGCAATGCTAATAAAGGTGTTCAGTTGTAGACAGTGTGGAAGTTTCCCATATCTGGTTAGCCATATCTGAACATGCTCAATTGTTGAATCAGTTAGAGATGAAGGAGCATTTGGAGATTCAATCAACTTAGAGTAAATAAAAAGTTTAGCAAAATGAAGGGGCATTCCGAGAATCGAACTCAGGACCTCTCGCACCAGCGAAATCATACCACTAGACCAAATGCCCATCGCTGACATTGTCTTATTTGAGTTCTAGTCAGTTGTATTTTCCCCTTGTGAGTTATTTGATCACAAATGTCACTGCTTATCTGTAATATAGAGTTCAAATAATCCTAATTCTTCCCACACCATGATCTTCATTTGCTTGCTTAGATTTTCTTCAGTACTTTGCTTATTTATAGTGTGAGGTATATAGAGGGGTTGCTTAAAATAATATGCTTCTGCAGTTCCTCTGGTTCTCATTGCTCTCGACGCCTAAAGATGCTATCAGCTTTGGTTTTTACTATCACTTGTATATTTACAATCTTATGCTATACATACTCAGCCTCTAGTCATCTGGAATCCGAATCATGAGATCTGTCTGTGGTGATTAAGAACTCTCATTGGACATGAGGCCAGGTCTCTGGCATTAGCTGAATTAATAGTACATGTTTTGAAACCATAGTTCTAGTTAAGTCACAGCTGAAGAAAATAAAAGCTCCACTAAGGCGTATCACGTTGATAGTTAAACATGGGGTTTTTTCTGGGTTCTCTTACTTCCACTTCTCTTTTGGATACCTTCTTTCTTATGCTGTATTATAATCAGTTGTTTCATGGAATGGTGCAGCTCATGTTATGCAATTTTGGGTGCAAAACAACATGGTACAATGATGTTCATTCTTCTTTGTTTCACTAAAGTGAAATGAAAATGGCTTCCTTATATTGATGTGAAATTTGAGAGCTTTTGGCTTATTTTGTGCAGCTCTATGCTGGTGCCAATGATTTCAGTTGTTACTGTTAACTTCCTTGACCCCTAGATGATCTTTTTATAGATCAGACATAATGATAATTCAAATTTCGAAAATCCATGTACTAACTTCACTTTTAGGTTTTGCCTGCTTTGTCATAATGAAAATGGATGGCGAAAAGCATATCTGATAGGGCTTATGATAGTTGAGATACTCGAACTTATCTGTTCGACATTTTATATTAGGGATCTTTGGGAGTTAGACGTTGAAGCAGGTTTCAGATCTCATACATTAAGCCTGAACAGGCAAGCTTACCTCTGCACTACTGCAAGTATTCATAATGTATTAATTTTTAGCTTATAGATCTGAACCATTTGGACTGTGGAATTAACATGAACTGAAATAATCTTTACCTGCAAATTTTGTTGTAAGTCGGTTTAGTTTTGTAGTTGACTTGACATTAGTTGCAAAATGGAAAAAATAAAAAGCTCTTGAAATTAAGCATTAGGTAGGTCTGGTACAGGGATTGATAAAGCGAAGGTCAGGTCTGAACTGTACAACTGGTCCTACTTTTTGATAATTAATGAACTTAAAAATTTTGATTCCCCTATGGCATTAAATTGTCAGCATGTGTCAAAGTGTGAATTCTATTTTTTGAATCTTAGTTACATAAATGGCTGATGAACTTGCTGCAATTTTCAGAACATCAATCTCAATGCTGATCTTTTAATAAAAATGTGCTAAGAAGCATGCACCCATGAATCATACAACTAGACTAAATACCCAGTGTTTATGTTTGCTGTAGACAATCTTTCAATGAAGTTAACACTAAGTCATCTAAGACGAAAAAGTCAGGTTGTGTTCTAGTTGAAATTATCTGCTTCCATTGTTAACAAGGTGGAGGGTAAATTATAGCTTTTGTATGATAACCCGAGACTGCAGAACAGGAACTATGAGGTGTATTTTCTTAGATATCTGAACAATCGAAAAGGTTAGCCATTTATGGCCTGCTTAATTTAGATATGTCAATTGAAAATAGAGCTAAGTTACAAGTAAAATGGTAAAAAATTATATTAGACGGGGCATTCAGGAATCGAACTGGGACCTCGCACCAAAGCGAGAATCATACCACTAGACCGTGCCCAGCTTTTGTTGGTCCCTCAGTCTAAATAATGGTTAGGAGTTCATGTTGTCTTGGAGCTTGTATCATTTGTGAGATAATTTTCTTGGAGGGATGAGCATTCTTGGGGATCCTCCATTGTTAAAATAATTTATACGAAGTTATAGTGTGCTATTAAAAGTTACTGTTAGCCATATCTGAACATGCTCAATTGTTGAATCAGTTAGAGATGAAGGAGCATTTGGAGAGTTAAATCAACTTAAGAGTAAATAAAAAGTTTAGCAAAATGAAGGGGCATTCCGAGCTCCAGAACTTCCGGGACCTCGCACCAGCGAGAATCATACCACTAGACCAAATGCCCATCGCTGACATTGTCTTATTTGAGTTCTAGTCAGTTGTATTTTCCCCTTGTGAGTTATTTGATCACAAATGTCACTGCTTATCTGTAATATAGAGTTCAAATAATCCTAATTTAACTACACCACATGATCTTCATTTGCTTGCTTAGATTTTCTTCAGTACTTTGCTTATTTGGATGTGAGGTATATAGAGGGGTTGCTTAAAATAATATGCTTCTGCAGTTCCTCTAGTTCTCATTGCTCTGGCAGCCTAAAGATGCTATCAGCTTTGGTTTTTACTATCACTTGTATTTTACAATCTTATGCTATCATACTCAACTCTAGATGTCTGGAATCCGAATCCCATGAGATCTGTCTGGTGATTAAGAACTCTCATTGGACATGAGGCCAGGTCTCTGGCATTAGCTAGATTAAGCCTGTGGTATGTTTGAGTTCATAGTTCTAGTTAAGTCACAGCTGAAGAAAATAGCTCACTAAAGTATCCGTTGATAGTTAAACATGGGGTTTTTTCTGGGTTCTCTTACTTCCACTTCTCTTTTGGATACCTTCTTTCTTATGCTGTATTATAAATCAGTTGTTTATGGAATGGTGCAGCTCATGTTATGCAATTTTGGGTGCAAAACAACATGGTACAATGATGTTCATTCTTCTTTGTTTCACTAAAGTGAAATGAAAATGGCTTCCTTATATTGATGTGAAATTTGAGAGCTTTTGGCTTATTTTTGTGCAACACCTCTATGTCACTGATTAATGATTTCAGTTGTTACTGTTAACTTCCTTGACCCCTAGATGATCTTTTTATAGATCAGACATAATGATCGTTCAATTTTACGACAAATCCATGTACTAACTTCACTTTTAGGTTTTGCCTGCTTTGTCATATTGAAAATGGATGGCAAGCATATCTAAAATGAGGCTTATGATAGTTGAGATACTCGAACTTATCTGTTCGACATTTTATATTTAGGGATCTTTTGGGAGTTAGACGTTGAACCTTGGAGTTTCAGATCTGCTTTTCGGTAAAACTGAACAGGCAAGCACCTCTGCACTACTGCAAAGTATTCATAATGTGGTACGCTTATAGATCTAGACCATTTGGTTGTGAATTAACATGAACTGAAATAATCTTTACCTGCAAATTTTGTTGTAAGAAGAAAGTCGGTTTAGTTTTGTAGTTGACTTGACATTAGTTTACCAAAATGGAAAAAATAAAAAGCTCTTGAAGTGAAGCATTAGGTAAGGTCTGGTACGAGAGTTGATAAAGCGAGGTCAGGTCTGAACTGTACAACTGGTCCTACTTTTTGATAATTAATAGACAAAAAATTTTGATTCCCCTATGGCATTAAATTGTCAGCATGTGTCAAAGTGTGAAAATTCTATTTTTGAATCTTAGTTACATAAATGGCTGATGAACTTGCTGCAATTTTCAGAACATCAATCTCAATGCTGATCTTTTAATAAAATACTAAGAAGCATGCACCCATGAATCATACAACTAGACTAAATACCCGAGTGTTTTATGTTTATGTAGACAATCTTTCAATGAAGTTAACACTAAGTCATCTAAGACGAAAAAGTCAGGTTGTGTTCTAGTTGAAATTATCTGCTTCCATTGTTAACAAGGTGGAGGGTAAATTATAGCTTTTGTATGATAACTTCGAGACTGCAGAACTTAGGAGCTATGAAGTGTATTTTCTTAGATATCTAGACAATCGAAAAGGTTAGCCATTTATGGCCTGCTTAATTTGAATATATCAATTAGAAAATAGAGCTAAGTTACAAGTAAAATGAAGTAAAAAATTATGGACAGGGCATTCCGAGAATCGAACTCGGGACCTCTCGCACCCAAAGCGAGAATCATACCACTAGACCAAATGCCCAGCTTTTGTTGGTCCCTCAGTCTAAATAATAGTTGGAAGTTCATGTTAGTTGTCTGGAGCTTGTATCATTTGTGAGATAATTTTCTTGGAGGGATGAGCATTGTAGGGATCCTCCATTGTTAAAATAATTTATACAGAGAGTTATAGTGTGCTATTAAAAGTTACTGTTAGCCATATCTGAACATGCTCAATTGTTGAATCAGTTAGAGATGAAGAGGCATTTGGAGAGTTAAATCAACTTAAGAGTAAATAAAAAGTTTAGCAAAATGAAGGGGCATTCCGAGAATCGAACTCGGGACCTCTCGCACCCAAAGCGAGAATCATACCACTAGACCAAATGCCCATCATGACATTGTCTTATTTGAGTTCTAGTCAGTTGTATTTTCCCCTTGTGGGTATTTGATCACAAGTATCTCTTTCACTTATCTGTAATATAGAGTTCAAATAATCCTAATTTAACTACACCACATGATCTTCATTTGCTTGCTTAGATTTTCTTCAGTACTTTGCTTATTTGGATGTGAGGTATATAGAGGGGTTGCTTAAAATAATATGCTTCTGCAGTTCCTCTGGTTCTCATTGCTCTCGACGCCTAAAGATGCTATCAGCTTTGGTTTTTACTATCACTTGTATATTTACAATCTTATGCTATCATACTCAACCCTCTAGTCATCTGAATCCGAATCCCATAAAAGAGGTCTGTCCTGAAGTGATTAAGAACTCTCATTGGACAGCAGGCCAGGTCTCTGGCATTAGCTGAATTAATAGTACATGTTTGAGCTTCTGGATTTCATTCTAGTTAAGTCACAGCTGAAGAAAATAAAAAACCACTAAGGCGTATCACGTTGATAGTTAAAAACATGGGGTTTCTGGGTTCTCTTACTTCCCTTCTCTTTTGGATACCTTCTTTGTGGCAACACAGTAATCAGGATTGCGTGTTGGAATGGTGCAGCTCGCTGTTATGCAATTTTGGTGCCATTGTTTATGGCACAAACAGATGTTGAAGTATTTAACATTTCTCAGGAATGAAAAATAAACCTTATGTTGATGTGAAATTTAGAGCTTTGAAACCAATTTTTGTTTACTTACCTCTATATCACTGATTAATAATTGGTTGTTACTGTATTGCTTTTCTCTTGACCCTGATGATCTTATGATCAGACATTTTTATAGATCAGACATAATGATCGTTCAATTTTACGACAAATCCATGTACTAACTTCACTTTTAGGTTTTGCCTGCTTTGTCATATTGAAAATGGATGAAAAAATTCTGAAATGAAGCCTATGATAGTTGGTATACTCGAACTCATCTGTTAGACTTTTTATATTTAGGGATCTTTTGGGAGTTAGACGTTGAACCTCGGAGTTTCAGATCTGCTTTCGGTAAACTGAACAGGCAAGCCAACCTCTGCATTTTTACAAGTATTCATGATGTATTAATTTTTAGCTTATAGATCTAGATTTACCTTATTCAGCTTCAAGTGACTCATGCCATTTGGTTGTCTATTAACTTGAACTTAAAGAATCTTTACCTGCAAATTTTGTTGTAAGAAGAAAGGCGGCTGAGTTTTGTAGTTGACTTGAGATTAGCTTACCAAAATGGAAACAATAAAGAGCTCTTGAAGTCAAGCATTAGGTAAGGTTTGGTACAGGGATTGACAAAGCAAAGGTTAGGTCTGGCCTGTACAAATGGTCCTACTTCTTGATAATTAATAAACTTAAAAATAATTATTTCCCTGTGGCATTAAATTGTCAGCATGTGAAAGAGTGTGAATTCTACATTTGAATCTTGGATACATAAATGGCTGATGAACTTGCTACAATTTTCAAAACATCAATCTTAATGCTGATTTTCTTAACAAAATACTAAGAATCTTGCGCCCATGAATCATACATCTAGACTAAATACCCAGTGTTTATTTTAGCTGTAGAGAATCTTTCAATAAGGTTAACACTAAGTCATCCAAGATGAAAAAGTCAATGTTGTGTGCTAGTTGATATTATCTTCTTCCATTGTTATCAAGGTGGAGGGTAAGTTATAGCGTCTGTATGACAACTTTGAGACTGCAGAAAAGGAACTATGAAGTGTATTTTCTTAGATCTCTAGACAATCAAACTAGGTTAGCCATTTATCGCCTGCTTAATTTAAATATGTCAATTAGAAAATAGAGTGGAGCAGAGTTACAAGTGAAAAATTATATTAGAATCATACCACTAGACCAAATGCCCAGCTTTTGTTGGTCCCCCTGTCTAAATAATAGTTGGAAGTTCATGTTAGTTGTCTGGAGCTTGTATCATTGTGTGAAATAATTTTGTGGGAAGGATGAGCACTCTCGGGGATCCTCCATTGTTAAAATAATTTACATAGAGAGGCATACTGTGCTATTAAAAGTTATTATTGGCCATATATATGCTCAATTACAGAGTCAGTTAGAGATGAAAGAGCATTTGGAATGTTAAATCAACTTAGAGTAAATAAAAAGTTTATCAAAATAAAGGGGGGCATTCCGAGAATCGAACTCGGGACCTCTCGCACCCAAAGCGAGAATCATACCACTAGACCAAATGCCCAGCTTTTGTTGGTTCCTCAGTCTAAATAATAGTTGGAAGTTCAAGTTAGTTGTCTGGAGCTTGTACCATATTTATGAAATAATTTTCTAGGAGGGATTAGCATTCTCGGGGATCCTCCATTGTTAAAATAATTTACATTGAGAGACATACTATGCTATTAAAAGTTACTGGTACCATATCTGAACATGCTCTGTTGTAGAATCAGTTAAGATGAAGGAGCATTTGGTAGGTTACATCATCTTAAGATTAAATAAAAAGTTTAGCAAATTGAAGGGGCATTCCGAGAATCGAACTCGGGACCTCTCGCACCCGAAGCGAGAATCATACCACTAGACCAAATGCCCATTTTTGTCACTGTCTTAGTTGAGTTCTAGTTTCCCCTTTTGAGCTATTTGATCACAAATATCATTGCTTATCTGTATTGTAGAGTTCAAATACTCCTTTTACACCAGATGATCTTCATTTGCTTTCTTAGATGTTCTTCAGTACTTTTCTTATTTGGGTGTGTGAGGTGATAGAAGGTTGACTTAAAATAATATGTCTATGCAGTTCCTCTGATTCTCACTGCTCTCAATGCAAGATGCATCATCTTTGGTTGTTACTGTCACTTGTCTATTTACAATCCTATTCTATCATGCTCAACCTTCCGGTCATCTGGAATCAAGAACCCATGAGATCTGTCTAGTGATTAATGTTACATGTTTGAGCTTCATAGTTCGAGTTAAGTCACAGCTGAAGCAAATAAAAGCTCCACTAATGAGTATCACATTTATAGTTAAACATGAGTCTTTTTGCTCGGTTCTCTTACTTCCAGTTCTCTTCTGGGTACCTTCCTTATAGCCATAATATCCTTGTTACTTGTTTCATGGAATGGTGCAGCTCATGTGATGCAATTTTGGGTGCAAAGCAAATTGGTACAATGATGCTCCTGCCTCTTTGTTTCATTAAAGTGAAATGAAAATAGCTCGTGAACTATGGATATCCGTTTTATTCCTTGTATTGAAATGAAATTTTGACAGCTTTTGCCTTGATTTTGTGCAACACCTCTATGTCATTGATTAATGATTTCAGTTGTTACTGTCTTGACCCCTAGATGACCTTGTTATAGATCAAACATAGCGATCCTTCAATTTTACGACAAATCCATTTACTAACTTCTCTTTTAAGTTTTGCCTGCTTTGTCAAATTGAAAACAGATGGCAAAAAAGCATATCTGAAATGATGGCTTATGATAGTTGAGATACTCGAACTTATCTGTACGACGTTTTATATTTAGGGATCTTTTGGGAGTTAGACATTGAACCTTGGAGTTTCAGATCTGCTTTTCGGTAAAGTCAACAGGCAAGCCCAACTCTGCACTATTGCAAGTATTCATGATGTATTAATTTTCAGCTTATAGATCTAGATTAACCTGTGACTCATGCCATTGGGTTGTCTATTAACATGAACTGAAAGAATCTTTACCTGCTAATTTTGTTGTAAGAAGAAAGTTGGCTGAGTTTTGTAGTTGACTTGAGATTAGCTTTACCCATATGGAAACAATAAAGAAGTCTTGAAGTCAAGCATTAAGTAAGGTTTGGTACAGGGATTGACAAAGCAAAGGTTAGGTCTGGACAGTACAAATGGTCCTATTTTTTGATAATTAATAAACTTAAAAATATTGATTCCCCTGTTGCATTAAATTGTCAGCATGTGACCAAGTGTGTATTTTATTTTTTGAATCTTAGTTACATAAATGACTGATGAACTTGCTGCAATTTTCAGAACATCAATCTCAATGCTGATTTTTTAACTAAAAATATTAAGAATCTTGCACCCATGAATCATACATCTAGACTAAATGCTCACTGTTTATATTCCCTGTTGACAATCTTGCAATAAGGTTAATGATAAGGGGTTGTTTGGTAGGGTGTATAAGAATAGTCTAAATAAGGTGTATTTGTAATCTTAACATTATTAATGTTAGTATTAGTTATGCTGAGATTATTTTTTATGCACTGTTTAATTTGTTGTATTGAAAATAAATGTATTGCATTTTTAAAAAAAATAATATTTGCTTACAAAAATACCCTCTGCAAATACGGCAGGAAGGATGGATGTGGAAAAGGTTTTGAGGAGCAATTGTGTCTTTTAACCATGCTATAAAATTCTTGCATTGCTAAACTATGGCCACATATGGCCTTCTTAATTTGAATATACCAATTAGAGAAGAGAGTTGAAGGAGAGGAATTAGAAGTAAAAGAGTTAAATATTAGATTGGGGCATTCCGAGAATCGAACTCGGGACCTCTCGCACCCAAAGCGAGAATCATACCACTAGACCAAATGCCCAACTTTTGTTAAATTCAAGTCGAAATAAGTTCATGTTAGTTGTCTAGAGCTTGTACCATTTTGTGAAATAATTTTCTGGGAGGGATGAGCAGTCTCCAGTGATTCAGGAATCCTCCATTGTTAAAATAATTTTATGCTATTAAAAGTTACTGTTGGCCATATCTGATTGTAATATCTGAATATGCTCAATTGTAGAGTCAGTTAGAGATGAAGGAGCATTTAGAAAGTTAAATCAACTTAGAATAAATAATAAGTTTAGCCAAAAAATGAAGGGGGCATTCCGAGAATCGAACTCGGGACCTCTCGCACCCAAAGCGAGAATCATACCACTAGACCAAATGCCCACTTGTTGACAGTATCATCTTTGAGCTTTAATCAATCTTTTCCTGCTGTGAGTTATTTGATCATAAATGTCATTTCTCATCTGCAATATAGAATTCGGATACTCCTTTATCTCATCTGGACTGTAGTAATGGTAATTAGTACACTAAGGCATTAAATTGTCAGCATGTGACCAAGTTTGAATTCTATTGTTTGAATCTTAGTAAACATATATAAAATGGCTCTTGCTGCAATTTTCAGAACATCAATTTCAACGCTGATTGTTTTACAAAATACTACTACTTGGTGTAAGAATCTTATGTACTTTTGACATCTCTTTAGTGGCGAAAAATTACTGGAGCATACCAAGAATGAGAATTTGTGACAAAATCACTCAGCTATCAGCTGTTGATGTTGCGATTTTTGTCAAGTAAGAGAGTAAATTATAAAGTTTGTGTTGTTCATGTTGCTACTCCCAAAGTAAAGCACCTCCTTAAAGACTAGAGAAATAACCTATTAAATTTTTTTTAGCAGCTTTCTTGCCAATTGCACTTTGTTTAACAATATCAATGAGAAATGGGATGTAGGGCATCGTTGAAATTAAAAAAAGTATGATCAAAAGAAAATGAAAGGGGCATTCCGAGAATCGAACTCGGGACCTCTCGCACCCGAAGCGAGAATCATACCACTAGACCAAATGCCCGCGTTTGATGTATCTTCGGATAGATTTCTATTTCTATTATCTAAAAAAGGTACTCCCTCCGTTACAATATGTAAATGAGTTTCTACTTTCTAGCAATTGTTTTATGGTCCAAAATGAATATTTTAAAATTTTTTAATGTATTAATTAATTTTTTCATGATATGATTACACTAATTACTAAAGGATAATTTGATTAATGTTTTTAATTAACTTTCTTTCTTTAAGGGATGTATCATATTCCAATTCATTTATTTTGAAATGGTGAGAGTATTTGGCTTTGTTTTTTGGTGAAATAATCTGAAAGACCCTTGTTTCGGATTGTCATTCGAATTTTTGTGCTTCGTGAGGTTTCATAGACCCCTAAACATGTTCAAAACAAATATTCTAACCCCTCTTACTATGTGTATTTCATAATCATATCAGAATCCACATTAGATAAAATTCACCACGTTATTTTTATTTGTATAAGAATAAAAAATAATCATTTTTGATTTTTTTTTTCATTTCTTTTCTTCTTCACCCTTATCGCCGCCACCTCCACCATTGCTTCCGTTATAAAATTCCTCTTTATCACATAAAAATGCTTTTATTAGTTTAACTTTTTTTCGTTATTCGATTTTGATCCATTTTTAATTGAATCTGCTTGTAATTTTATATGAAGAAGAAGAAGAGAGAAAGGAGAAGAAGAAAAGAGGAAGGGGGTATAGAGGGTAGGGGATTTGATAAAGAGTAAGAAGAGAGTCGCGTGTGTGTGGTGGAGTGAAATCATTCCTTCACGCACCAGATGTGAGTGTAAATCACCCAAACAATCACTTTACCTAATGTCAATGCACATAAGTTTGATCAACGGTCAAAAAAATTTAAAATATTTGTCTTAAATATGCTTAGAAACTCGAATAAAATCTTGTGGAGTATTCACATAACAGTCCAAAATAAGTATCGAAGTCTCCTAAGTCATTCTGTAATTTTTGAAAAATATTTGGCTTTTATTTACTTTTCGTGAATGTGAGATCCTTGAACAACATTATATCCTTCTGTAAAAATATCAGTTTTAGCTTGTGGTATGTGGGTGGTTATATTGAGCTGCTAGATCACACAGGCAGCCAAAATACCGAAACATATTAATTTTAAAAAGGGGCATTCCGAGAATCGAACTCGGGACCTCTCGCACCCAAAGCGAGAATCATACCACTAGACCAAATGCCCTGGTTTGTCTAAGGACTAGGTACTTACTAATATATTTGCACTTTTATATTTTCACCAATGCTTCAAATTCTTAATGGGATAAAGAAAATATTCTTGACAAGAAAAGTAAAAAGGGGGAATGATAGAGATGCATCATACATTGAGAAACAAATTATTCAACTATTTTTTTTTTTTGACTTTATTCCCATTACTTGATGCATTGCACGGTTTAGCTGAAATAATAAAAGAAAGTTAGAAAAGTAACCTCCGACCAAACAAATATAAAATTCCATCTATTTTTAGGTACATTTTTTGTTTTGGCATTTTTAATAGTGTAATTGTTCCATGTCAAAAAAGTCTAAAGGAATACTACGGATGGACCCCTTAAGATATAAATGTGTTAACTTCAAATTCGAGACAAATTCAGGGGTACTTATACTTCTACTGTGGAAAGAAAGAATATGATGACAACAAAAGATTAAAAGTTGATAGAGGGCTATGATGGAAATGTTTAAGACCATGGACCAATTTCTTTTTGTTAATACATATCAAGTACTCATCTTCTTTGTTCATCCTTGTATTAATTAGGATAGTTTCTTCTTCATCTCATGAGATAAATATTAGGATAATACACAAAATTATCATGTTTTGAGAAACTTTAGTGACATTATTTTGCTAGTGTTAGGTTTTTTTTGTATATTATATGTATAATAACTACGAACGATACCTCAGAACATCGATGACTTAAAGTTAAAGAGTTTGAGGGAGGATCTTAAAGTTGCACAGAGTTTTTTGTTTAATCCTCTAAAATGAGTGTGGAACTATTTTCCACCTGGAAGCTATTTTACTGTTAAGTGGAGACCACTGACTAAGAGCATCACAATTTGAATTGTATTGCATGAGTTTTTGGATTCTAGTATTCTCATTCACTGAAATTCACTCACTATTAAACTATTTAAAACAAAAAAAAAAAAGTGACTATTTAAGGGCAAACAATAATTTGAATGCATAAGAAACTGTCAACAGACCATCCGTATTTTCCAGACCTCAGCGCATAGTAGAAGCTTTAGTGTTATAAAGCTTCGCCGAAAATCAAATCATAAAGGGGTAAAATTGATTTATCATTTTGTATGATCTCATCTCTTTCAGATTTCTGTCTCCTATATCGAAAATAGGGAAGTACCTTTCCCTCTGGGATAGAAAAATCATGATCGGGATAGCGAATTAAAAACTACGGAACTTGAGTGTGGGTCTTTTGTCGAAATGAAATTACTTTTCTTTTTCTCTTTTTATTTATTATTTATCATGAATAGGGAATCATTACACCTAATATACCCGATCGACCCGGTCGATGTATTTTTTTGTTTTACGCCCCGTAACTCTTCCTCAGCCAGGCTTGGGCAGAATAGCAGAGCAAGTATCCAGTAACAACGCAGCAAAAAAACATCTTTGTATATGTTAAAAAAGATAACTGAGCAGCGACTCAAGAAAGCTTCTAATAGTACAGTTATGTACAACAACAAAATTTTGCACGAAGATTGACCAAAATCCAGAGAAACTATACGAGAAACAACTTTCAACCAAGCTCCAATTCGAGCAACACCTCCTTCACATCAACTACATTTGTACTCTTTCAATAGCTGTGCGACGAACAGAAGAAGCTCAACCATCTCAAATCCAGCAGCAGAAACAAAGTCCATGTTTTCACGTGTAGAGCGTCCATTATCTATCTCCTCTTCAACACGTTTGCTGACTGATCCAGAATCTGCCGCTGCTGACCAACTAAGAGGGAGGGAGCTTCCAAGTGCAGTTTTTAACTGACTTGCCTCATTAGTAATACTGTCCAATGACTCAAAGGAGCAGTTCTCCATACCTTCGGATGCAGCTGACTCTTTAAACTACATAATACAACAAACTTTATCAAGCAACTTGCAATGGTCAAATCTTAGGGCATTTCTTTACAGGACAGAGATTGAACTAGATATTTGTTCCCTTATCATCACCTCAAGTAGACTAAATAAACTATTAAGCTATGCAATGTTAACGATTAATTCAGAATGTGCAATATCTTTTCTGATCGCTACCTTAAGTGCTATTTTTGTTATGCATTCATCTCTTCCAAGAGGCGGTCTATGTTTATGATGAATTATTGGCTTCTAATGGAGTCCTCTGCAAAAACCAGGAAACAAATACTACCTTTAGAAGTGAAAGGCGAAGCCTCCTAACTGCACGAATTAGATGCTCCATACTTTCTAAGCTCTCTTTTAGAGTTGCATTCTCTATCTTCATCCTGAAAAGGGGTAACACAGAAATGACAGGAGAAAATATGAGATACCAAAGAGATATATTCTGTCACATTACTTCCTTTTATAAGCACCAGTAGTAGGAAGCAGTTGCTACTGTTCTCTTCTCCTTTATTTTTAGCATGACTTCTTCAATACTGTATTTCCCTTCCATACTTGATTTTGATATACTTTACTTGAGTCGAGGGTCTATTAGAAACAGCCTCTCTAACTTCACAAGGTAGGAGTAAGACTCTGTATACCACCCTCCCTAGAGCCCACTAGGGGTATGTTGTTGTTGTAGTAGTAGTAGTAGGAAAAAGTTCTAAAATGTAATGGAAGCATCAGCAAAATTTCAAACAATACCTAGCAAAATCCATGTTATTGGTAGGCCTCCTATCAGCAAAATTTGCTTCAGAATCTCGAGGAGTGTCGGCATCATTTCCATCTGAATCTTGTATACCAGTCCAGCGTCTCAAATATGAAGTTTTCAACAGATTTTTCAATCTTCCATCTTTTTCCTGAAGAGTCCTTTTCACTGCAATCTCACCAAGAGATTTTCCTTGTCTAGAGGCCTGATTAACTTTCCTACAACATTTAGTCATCAAGGGTTATTTTGAACAAGCAACTTTTAATAAGTTTAGTAGTAGAGCAAGGAAGAAAGGGCATAGCAGTCCAATTTATTTTTTGCTCTCTTTTGAATATGTGCATTCAGTCCAATTTACATACTGGTGATTTTCTTTTTCTTTTTTTTTTTTGAGAACTTACGTACTGGTGATATTCTTTCAACCATGAGCTGAAGAACAGAAAACTGCAGGCCGATAATAATAATGTCTGTAGGTCAAAACTCTCATCACTGTTTTAAACCAGGTCTTATTGCTACAAATAGTGTCATCTCCATATACTCTCTCATGTTTTTCCTGTTCAAACCCGTCACTATTGCTTATAATGGCTGACATTCTGGATCTCCCTGCCTTACTGTGTTTTTTGCGATCAAACCCATGCTTATTGCTATAATAATAAATGTCATTCTACACCTGCCCGCCTTCATGTCAATCTCAAGTTATTTCCTTTCAGAATCTTAAAGAGTGATAAAGCCCATAGTTAATCTTTCCAGGAAAATTCCACAATAATTCCTTTTTGAGAAGGCAGGCCTTAAGATCCTCCTTTGACAGAGAAGAGTACCATGAAAAACAATGGACACGAAAATGAAGCTGTTCCTAGCATATACACAGTTAACTGGATATAGAAACATACTCTTGCAATAATTGATGGTCCCGCTTCAACTGTGCCAACTCCATGAGAGCTTTGACCTTCTCATTTGTAACCTTAAAAGATTTAAGTACATATATCAGCCAGTTTACAGTGACACTCCAAGCCCCACATTATGATCACTCCACTATATTAGCAGTGGTGTTACATAAAAGTGATGAGTGATAGGTTAAAAGTGATAGATGGGGGGTAGAAGTGATCGATAAAGGAAGAAAACACTCAGTGGAATACTTGTAGTAAGTTCCTCTGGAGCTCCTCAATTTTTTTCTGCAGAGCTGCATTGACATTCCTCTCCAATAAGTGTCTTTCTTCTTGTTGTGAGAGAAGTAATAATGTTTCAACCTGAATTGGAAAGAGAAACTGATTGAGTTTAGCACATATTTACAATTTGAAAGTGCTCAGTTTTACTGCAACAGTTACAAGACCTTCTCGTTTAGTGCCACAGCAAGGGCTTTAGAAGCATCACTATTTCCAACAGTAATGGTAGTTGTCAAGCTAGGCTGATTCCTCTGCAACAGGTAGAGATGGAGAAACTTCAGAAACATGTTGATCGCATATTTTCTTCAGAAACTATGGTTCATTCTCGCTAGCTTAGATTGCAAAAACATGTAAAACTAATTGAAATAGTAATAAACAAAGAGTCCCATCCTCCAACATGACGCTGATATCAACAGAAGCATTTCGTGATTTTAAGCATCGTAGTTTCAGAGTTAAAAGGGAGAATCCACTAAGAGAACAAGTCTTCTTAGAGAACTATTTTACCTTATCCAAGAAACAACTTACAAAATCTCAGGAGACGAACTAGAAAAATATAATATTTATCCTATCTCTTTGACAGCAGAACACAAAAAACAAGCTAAACTTTTTCTTCAAATCACAAAAAACGTGCAGAAGCTTGTACAAGCACATATCAATTATTAATAGCAATACTACGGCAAATATAGGTCTGAGAACATAAAATCTGTACCATCAACTGCTACCATCTCAACTAGTCCTTCTATTTCTTTAACAGATATGTTATACATTTGTTATGATCACCATGACATTCAAAGAAAGGCAATAGCTTTTGCCCCTTGAATCTTCATCATTATTAGTGCATAAACTGAGGAACTCGAGTGCAACAGAAACCTTCTTATGACAGAAAACTCCTTGAAGATATCACAACCAAAATGAAATTGAAGGCTGGAGAAGTAGACACTGACCAAAGAAAGGTCTAGAGAAAAAGTAAGAACTATCTACCTTAAAGATCAAATCTGAACCATCATCACTGTTTATCTGCACATCTTGACATTCAAGTTCATCGAACTTTAAATCATCCACTTGAGAAGAATTTAAGTCTCTCTCACTCATGTTGCAGTCCTTAAGCTTTTCTTCCACCATGTTCATAGCTGAGTTAATATGAGAAAATCCCTCATCAAGTAAGCTTGTAATATTAAGTCTATGCTGAGAATGATATTGGCGATATGCTGATATTTGAGCCCTGAGCTTCTCTTCTGAAAGAATCTGCACGTTAGTCCTTTCAGTAATCTATACAAAAACTGGTGCTTATATTCCATTTCAGAGTAACAATATTCATACCTTCTGTTTTTCCAAGGTGCGCACTTTTTTCTTCAAGTGATTTTCTATTTCAAGACCCTGAAAACCAAAACACAAGGAAAAGAAAAAAGAGAGAAGAGAACAATCAAATGATCAAGAATAGAGTAGAACAATAAGTTTCCGCAATATTGAACAAATAGCAGATGAGAAACTACATACTACTTGTAGCTTGTTCTGAAGATTATCCAAAGATTTTCGTAGTGTATCCACTTGTTCTTCCAGAGCACTCTGTCTGAGGAAAGTTAGTCAAGATCATATAATAAGTTGGAACAATTCTTTTTGATAAGCTTGAACAATTAAAGAAATAATCAGTCCACAACAACAATTGTTAGTGACTTGGAATTCCAAATTCCTTGCATTTAGCATGACGCTTCCCGCACACAAATAAGAGCTATTTCTTAGCGAGCCTTCGAAGTAATGCAAGTATTTTGCAAATATATTCTTCAATTCTCGCACTTCTCCATCTTCTGATTAAATGAAAGAGCATCTCACAACCACAACGAGTGTCACCCCTCTTTGACACACACTTTAATGATAAACATTTAATGGTAAGCTCCCTAGGTAAAGTAGGGGAACAAAAGGAAAATGGACAATGTAGCCATTAAAATATAGAAGAATGCTCAGCTAGCAGGTAACATCAATTAATTATTCAGAATTAAACAAATACCCATTTTAGTAATCTCCTTAAGCAGCAAGTAATTAAGAGAAGAAAGTGGAGTGGAATATTAAAGTTGGAATTAGCTAGGAATTTGATTAACATAACAGTTGGATTTTGTGAACCAAGGAAGTCTGAATGGAAATATGTGCTAAAAATTATAAGGAGCGTCAGTTTGTAGTTTGATTTTTGGCAGTGGAAACTTGTAATTACGGAGATGGATGAAATAATTTGGAATAGACTAAAATGAAAAGCGGCTCAAGTGATTTGAGACAAAGCATCAGTTATAACACTGCTAACTTTCTGGAACTCACAATGTACTTAGAGGTGGATGTTTCCCCAGGATTGCTGAAAGTCCACATTTCAGACGAATCATGCAGGAGGCACCCACATTTGTCTTCCCAGGACGCATCTTCAATATCCTCCAACGACTGCCATCTGATCTCATAGAACTTATGAACAACCTGTTGTACAAAATAACATCTTCAAACTTGGAAAGGGTGGATAATTATCAGTAATGAAAGGGATCTAAGACATAGTGATATTTCTTTCTTATTTGCTGAGAGTTTTCTTGATCCAAAAATTGCATAAACAGAATGTTATACATGTAGAGATGAAACACTTTTTCTTTATATTTTAGTTCTGTAACAATTATGCATATGGATTCACAGGGAGGGCATTAGAACTAAGTACCTCCTTGAAAACCTCATCCAATCTCTCTTCCCTGTCCATATCAATCTGCAAAGTAGCCGTCAATATTTTCTCTTCAAGTAATTCACAGTTTAGCTCTTCAATCCTGCATCAGAGATGGAACATAAGGGCAATGTTATGTTACACTGCATATATTCCAAGAATTGTTTTTAGAAAGTGTGTACATTGCAATGGGATTCTTTGTGGAGACTACTGGTACAACATATTCATCTTCATGTAGGCTATGGCTGCTTTTTTTAGCAGTCAGGTGCTGCAGAGTTTAAAAGTTCTAAGCAACTTAAACACCATGAAAGTGTCCAACTCAAAAGAAGTTGCTGCTTAGAAACATCAATGATTCAGATCCTTGTAGAAGTTATTTCCTTTGAACTCAATTGCCAATGGGAGGAGTGGCAAAATGCAAGAATAGTGAAGAAATAAGAAGAGCAAGGGTTCCAAAATCATGAAATTAGGAAATACACTATTTTAACACCCAAAGCCTACTTACCACCAAATTAAATCACTAAATTAAACACAAATGGCTAAGTACTAAGCTCCATTGCTTCTCTACTACAGTAGGAGGTGAAAAACACCAGTATCCATATCTTTTAATCTACATTGTCCAATCTAATCTGCAGCCAATACGGACTTATGTGGTAAAACCGAAGAACGTTAGGTTGTGTGTTATCACAGCTATTATGAGCCTTCTTGTGCTTTTCTTTGGCTGTTCCAAAAGGTAAGGTGATAAAGCTGGCCTATCAATTATTAGGAAAAAAGGTTTTTTGAAGATAAGACCTCTAATGCAATCAGCGATTCCTTGGAGTGAAATGGGAAGTAAGCCATTTGACAGCATGGAAAATGTGGTTTAGAAGAAAAACCAAGCACATATTTTGTGGGTACACTAGGTCTTAGAACAGATATTTTGGAACTGTTCCCGGTGTGACGTTGGTGCTTATTTGTAATATTTAGTTTATCCACAGGAGAAATATGTCATTTAAAACTAATGAGCACTGACAAAATCAAATGCCTATTAACATGTAAAATTCAATCAAACCTGTGCTGAAGTTCATTAAACCCTCTCGACATAAGCTCCTCCTTTTCCTTAGCCTTTTCAGCCTGCATCATTTATAGAGCATGTTTAAAAGCCCCCAAGAATTAGACATGTGAGGGATGAACTATACATGTAGTCCCACACTCACAGGTTGTTTAATAGTGAATAATTTTATTTTAAACAGTTGCTGAAGCCAAGAGCTGGTTCTCCCAAAACATTTAAATCAAGATTCTTCAACAGTGATAGGCAGTAATAGATATGTAAAGGATGTTAATCACACCTTCTTCTCTCTCCCTTTCCCTTTTTTTTTGGGAAGAAGTAGATATTTCTTCCCTCTCCCTTTCCTTTTTCCTTTTTTTCCTTTTCTTTTTTACGTGCAGAAGGGAGGGGGTGTTCAGGAGTGAATGAGTATTCAGAAGGAAAAGAAATCTTGACAACCTCCATTATGGCATGGTCCCGCTCAGAAAATGCAGCAGCAACACAACCTTGAAAATATTTAAGCTGCTTTTCTGCTTCTATATTCTGGAGTAAAATAGAAAAGGGAGCAAGTTATAATATATTCAACTATGATGCACTTCCTGATATTAATTGACTCTAGATATACCAAAAATGAACATCTAAAACATCTGAGTGGAAGCTCTTAGCTTTCCAAGAACCAGAATTATAATGAAATTTGGGTCAGCCCAAACAGAAACCGTTTTAACAGTCAAAATGAGAGAGAAAAGATAGCTTCAATGCTATATAACACACTAAATTATATTAACAAGCACATGATGCACCTCCATACCCTAATGACTATGCTTTCTTTTCTTTTCCTAGGGATAGGGAAGGGAGAAGAGCAAAGGGAAGACCTTGGAAACCTCTGCACTGTGTAGATCAGCCAGTTGGCCCTAGCAAAGTGAAGATGGGAAAAAAAAAGTGCATTTGTAAGATTAATAGCAGAGCAGTCCTGCGATGACATAAAATATAGTTGTAAACCTTACTTTGATGTAATAAGCTTCTGAAAGCTCTTCTTGAAGATTCTGATTTTCTCGCACGCAAGCAGCTAGTTTCTTTTTCAAGTTTTCAGTCTCCTGCTCCAACCCAGCTATCCTAATTGGTTTTTAAAAAGCCATTTTAAAATGTCATAAAAGAATAATTCCCCCATTCCATCCAACACAAGTCATAATACTTCCTCAGAGCGATTGAACTAGCATTTTGACTAAATAGATGTGGGCATGTGGTTCGCCAAGCTAGGGCAAACTTTCCCCCATCTGTCAAGGGGTTCGATTCAATACTCTTGCGGAAAAAAAAGAGAGAGAACATAAACAAGGAAAACAACCAAAACATACAAATGACTAGCTTCACTCCGACCCCCTAAAAAAGAAAGTTATACCTATGAAGAGGCACACGGGTAGGCAGCCCAATATAGCTAGGTCCAGCTTGTTGCATGCATAACTGTTCAATATCTTTATGCAATTCATCACGCTCTAAACAAGAAACCACAATACATTAGATAATACACAATTTTCTCACTTATTAATGAGTTACAGGCTACACCACTGCAAGGAAGCTGGAAAGGTTCAGAACACAATCAAAACATACTTGAACAAGAAAGCGTGGAAAGATTAGCATGAATGAAGAAGTGTGAGTAGATAACACTATATTTTATTCATTCTTAACTAAAGAAGCATTCTGGAGTCATCAAAACCAGCTCAACAATGAAAAATGTTATGCTGTTATCATCTAATCAAAAGTAGCAAGCGCATTATGTCTGTTGAAAACTTGCTAGCAGGGTTGTAAGTCCCTTCTATTTTGTTGGAGTACCTGAATTTAGCCCTTCCTTTGGACACTCAATTACTCAACAGAGTCATTCACCTATTGAATCTTGAACTATTCAGACTTAGCACCCTATGTGACAGCTGCAAGGCGTTATCTAAAGTGTCTGACTCGTACTAATAAAATATTACATCCACAACAGCAAGTTGCTTCATGCCTATGTGAACTTATAATATCGCCTACTTTAAACCGGTTACATTCAAGATTTGACGAATCCCTCACATCCTCCCCCAGCACCACCTCCTTTTACCCAAACCCGTAGTCCTTTTTTTTTCTGGGTCGCTGTATACCCTAGTGTTTGCACTAAATGTTTCATGACTATGTTCCACCAGTTCTATCTTTTAGTACGAGAGTTGCATTGAGATCTCAATAAGTTGCCGGCTGGTTATAGTGAAACTGCATCTCCTAAACCCTTTAACCTGTAATTCTATCAGAAAAAAACTATGTAATGTGAGCCAAAAACTGGATGAAAGATGTCCTTACTAGTGGCATAGAGTACGTGTCTACCCATGCATGATTCACCTTTTAACCTATATTTTACAAGCAATGCACAAACATTGAATAGTTTTAACAAGCAAGAACGCATCACCAGTCGACCTCTTTTAGGAGTATTTAATTTCTATCTTTGTTGTAAGGAGAAACTACTGTGCTGTACAGACAGTTGAACAAGCATGATAGATGAGCCTAGATTGCTCAGGTTGATTCATGAGCACAATTTCTACTCTTTTCGCAACTTGGTGATGAGTTGCTATTTAGTAAAGAAATTTTGTATTTATCAAAAAAGACCATTTCACACTATGTTAGTCTAATCTGTCGATAACATACATAACAAATACAATAATTACAGAAACTATAACTAACAAAGATTTCAAAAAGCACAACACAACATGTAAACATACCACGCTCCAATTCTTTGATCCGAGCACGCAAAGATGCATCATCGTTCAAATTCCCGTCCATGGCTGAAAAACAAAGGAAACTCTTGGGAGGTCCATCAGGACACACTCCCCGACCAGCAGGTACAGTCGGGGNATCGTTCAAATTCCCGTCCATGGCTGAAAAACAAAGGAAACTCTTGACATCCACAATAACATAATTCATACTCCTAGAATAATTATATCAGGATTATTTTCTCATAAATTTTAATCCTATATGGAAACGGACAAAGCACAAAGAATACTAGATTTTGATTAATTAGAGGAAAGATTAAATTAAGCGGTTAAGAAAGTAACCTTCGAGGCTCCAACTGGAAGAAATTAATTGAGAACCCTAGAAAGCCAAGAACTGATGCTTCACCTTGTTGATTTCCCTATTTCTGCTTTGCAGGTATGCCGGAGACGGGACATTAAAATAATTCTTTTATTTATCTCTGTTTTATTTCCGCTGTTTTTCTATAATTTATTATTGAAATCTTGGGGCTATTATCCGAACGTTTAAAACTTTATTAGATAATGAAACTTGATAATTTGGTGACAACAAAAATCGTGCTGGCATTATTTGGAAACAATTTGTCATTTACTTATAGTTGGACGACGAGCAATGACACGAAATGCACGTGGTGGTGGAAAAATATGAGTACATATATTTTTAGACAAATCAGTTACACTAAGATCCGCAGAAATGTATGGGTTCAGGAAAAGGATCTCTTGAATATTGGGTAGCTGTTATTAAATCGAAGCGAATACTTTATAAAATGGGTGGAGTAACAGAATATATAGCCAGATTGGAGAGAAATAAATCATATTATATTATTGATGGCGAAACATAATTGAAATTTTTATGATAAACTATTTTTTCTCTAG